>JACAVU010000004.1:56668142-57248452 GCA_014183005.1 Castanea mollissima
TAAGCATTAGTGTGTTTACTTTTCTTTATCATTATCATCTTATTCACGTGCATTTTATTTTGGCATTGCTTCTTCCTCTATGAGATCATCATTTCGTATGTTTCTATTTTCTGGCTGACAGTAAACATATTTTTTGTTGCTGTTATGTTACACTTTTCTACCGTAACTCTTTTGTAATAGTTTCTTTTCCATGGGCATATGACCAAAGTTTTGGCAAAGGGGCTTTAGTTTGTGCACAAGTCAGTAGGTGTGTGCAGTCAAGCCGGTCCTGACTCTCCTACCCAGAACCATTGGGTCATAGCGTGACAAGAGGCACCTAGCTTGCAGTTGCGAAAAGGCCCAGCACAAACTGCAAAAAGAAAAATATATTGAAGGTTATGTTTTCTCATTAGATAGTGGGTAGGAGGGATGGGTGTGAATAACAAACGTCCACTCAAAGTATCATTACCATCGAGTCATTACCTAAACTTGACTTGCTGAATTTTTAGCCAACAAAATAATCTGGCCAAATTTTTTTTTTTTGATGCGGTCGCCTAAGTCCCAACTAGAAAAAGGGCCCAAATTTTAATTTAATTAAGCCCAAATATTAGCCAATAAGTAAAATAATATTTTTTATCAAATGAAAACAAGAAAAAAGAGAGAAATACTACATTCACAACATTTTCACAGCACTTTTACAACAAATCCTAAGTAGCATATTGTTAGGGGCTAGCATTGATGGCAAAAAATAATTCCAAAGATAGTTTCAAATTATAACCAGTAAAACTTAACAACTAGGATTTATTGTGAAAAATATTATAAAAGTAGCACTAAAAAATAAGTAATACACAAAAAAATTCTCAACATTTTTCACAATAGTTGAATTGACAAACTTACCAATATCAATCTACCGCATCAATATTTGTGAAAATTTTTGTCAATTTTTTTGTATCTATTAAAAAAATTCTGTCTAATTCATATTATTAGTAAAATAATTGAATTTAAAAAAAAATAATAGAGCTTAAGTAATACTTAATTTTTTAAAGTCATATTAAATATATAAAATGTCACATTTCAATCTTCGCTTTAGGCCTAAATACGTTAAGCGGCCCTGCAATCATCATAATAAATGTTTATACTCTTTTTATTTATTTATTATATAAGATATAATTTATACTTTAGCCTAATCTAAGTGTAGATGTGTGTAAAACTTCCTCTTAGAGACTTGAACTCCGGTCCTTGCTCTCCACATCTCACAAGCACTAATACTTGTGGAGTGACTACCGTACCAAAGGTGTGCGGTGGTAATAAATGTTTATACTTTGAAACCGTGTTAACCACTCTAAGTATGTTTACAAAGACAGGTAAAGAAATATGGTCTCCAAACCCCAAATATCTTGTTGCCTATTAAGTTTGAGTTAGAGCAAAGTGCTTTCCCTTTGGAGAAATTCATAGCTCATTCATGGCTACGAAAGAAAACCATCTCAAACTTATGTTCTTGCTAATGTTATATGCTTGTGGATTTCCTTGCTGCTGCAAGGGACACCTCGAATTAGGCAACACTCTTAATTCCTCAAGTTATCTAGTTTTCTGCAAAAAGAGTATTCACTTCAGGGTTCTTCCACTCTGGAAGTACCAACAACATCTACTTGGGAATATGGTTCACCAATGACCCTAAAAAAATTGTTTGGGTTGGCAACAGAAACGCACCTGTTGTGAACACTGCTGCGGTTCTTACGTTAGAAACAAAGGAAATTTCAAAATTTTGCCCAAGGTGGGGATGCAATATTTCTGTATTCTCATCAAGCAACCAACTACACATACACTCTCTTTGCAACTCTATTGGATTCAGGGAATTTTGTTCTGCAAGAGTTGGATTCCAATGGAACTACACAAAAGGTTTTGTGGCAAAGTTTTGATGAGCCTACAGACACACTTCTGCCGGGGATGAAGTTAGGTGTCAACCACAAGAACTGAAGACCTTGGTCACTTACCTCATGGTTGAACGAAGTTGTCCCAGTTCCAGGGCAGTTTTCTCTAGAGTGGGATCCCAAGGGTCGCCAATTGATCATTCGGTGACAAGGGGAGGAGTTTTGGACTAGTGGGGTCTTGAAAGGTGACAAATTTGAGTTCATATCAGATGAATCCAAGCGCATGTATAATTTCACCATTGTTTCTAACGAGGATGAAGAACACTTGGTTTATAATGATATAAACCAAGGTGGACAATCAGCATGGTTTCTAAGTTTTGAGGGGAAACTTCTTAGTTTTGATGGATCCTATATTGCAGAAACTGAAAACTGTAATGGACACAGTACTGATGGAGGTTGCAAGAGATGGCTACCATCATGTCGAAGTCGTGATGACATGTTTGATAAAAGATCGGGTACTTCATACAAGGGCCTGAACCTAGCTCCTTGGATAATAGCACTAAACTTACAATGAATGATTGCAGGGTACTTGCTGGAACCTGTGTGGCTGTGATGCCTATACTTTCCTATATGATAATCAGACTGGATGCAAATTTTGGGTGAAAAAGGGGGAATTCTTCCAAGACCTCTCTGGTATAATTCCAGCTCTTTATGTTCTAATACCAAAGTCTTCTCAAAATGGTATGTTTCTAAAGCTAATAAAACCTCGAGAAATTTTCACTTTAATTCCATATACTTATACTAGGAAAATGATTGTTTCCATTTGGATGCATACTATGGTTTACATTAAAGTTTTTAAATTTAAAGGTTTATAAATTATCACATTATTTAAAATTTTAAATGATGTCTTTTAAGGGAAATTTTTTAAATAACATGATTATATATATTCACAAATCTGAAGAATAAAAGGCTAACTATAAAATGACAAAATGAAGACAACATAAAATGAGTGAATCTCATTCCATATACTCTATACAAAAATTAATAAGAACTCAATAATAACGATATGATTCATATGAATACGTCAAAGTTAATTCACATCCTCTTATTGTTTGATTGTTGATAAACATATTTTGCAATTGTGATTCAACATAACAGTCAATAGCAAATGATTCATGAATCACGAAAAATAGTGGTGGAACCAAATTTTCTGTCCTAGGTACAAACACATGCACTTAAAACCAGTGGCGGAGCCAAGATTGAGTTAAGGAGAGGCAAAATTTGTATATGATATATGCACATTATGTAAATATATAATATTGGAAACCAATTTGAAAATTATTCTTGAATACGAAGTGATATTTTATGTAATTATGTAAACATCTTCACAAAAAAAGCATATTCAATTTATCTAGTAAATTAATGTTATTTTTAGGGGTGTACGCGTTTGGTTCAGTCGGTTTTGGAGAGGTTTATGCACCACACCTATAGGGTGCGGTTTCACCCTATGTTTGACCGCACCTCACTTTTAGAAGGTAAGAACGGTCTACACAAGGTGTGTAGTTAATCTTAGCGGCTCGGTGTGGTTCGTTCGGTTATGTGACTGAGTGCAAAAAGAGAAAAAAATGGTTGGTGGGAGCCTAAAAATATGAGATTGAGAGGGAACACTACTAATTGTTCGGAGGGGTTAGGGTTTGGAAGAAACATTATGTGGCTGTGAGCAAAAAAGAGAGAAAAAATGGTAAGGTGAGAGCTTGAGATTATGAGATTGAGAGGGAAGAAAAACAAAGGTGGCTGATGACTAATGAGTGACTGAATTCTGAGTTTGAGAGGTGAGACCATAAGAGGAGCAAAAGTCTAAAAACTAAAGAGGAGAAATGAGATATGAGCGTAGTTGAGTCTGAGTAGGAGACAACTCAAGAGAAAGACGTGTGTGGCTGAGATCAAAAGAGAAAAAAATATATCTTGCACAATGAATGACTCCATCAATGACTCAAACAGTGACAATACAACATCGTTTTTTTTTTTTTTTTTTTTTTTTTTTTTTTTTTTTACAAAAAATGCAAGTGGCAAAACAAGGAGTCAGTGACTAATACATTCGGCATTTTTTTAAAATTTTTTTTAAAAAAAAATGCAAGTGGGAAGACACTAGAGTTACTAGACAAGACCATTCACACTCAGTGATAAGACTATTTAGCTATTCCTCCTGACACACGTTTTTGACTAAGAAAGGTAGCCTCACTCACACATGCTAACTTCTTTTCTAATTTCAATTTTTTTTTTTTAATAAGAACGTTAGGCCTATTCATGGATAAGAATTCAATTTATTTATTTTTACTTGTTCATGGATGAGAACGTTAGGCTTAGGCGGCCTCTTTCTCTTCTTAGAACAATATGATACTTAGAACAATATTATACATGCATACACATACATACATACATACGTACGTACGTATGTGTATATATATATATATAACATGCTCGGGTTGGTTCGGTCTTTGTCGGTGTGCACATCTTGGCGCCGATGGCCGCACCGGTTCGATGTTAGTACTGAAAATCTATCTTAAAGCAAAAAATAATGTTTTGTTTCCCTAATATGTTGTGTATATATTTAGTTTCTAAACCGCAATTGAAATGAACTATTTTTAAAATTTAATATATAATTAACTATATGAGCAAGAAATTTTCACAAAAGAAAAAGTTTTTTAAAAAGTTATATATTATAATAGCTAAGTAGGGGCTTTATCAAGGTTCATGATGGATTGTGGCTTTTCAAGTGGTGTACTTAGCTTTCCACGATAGTATGCAAGAGTACATTTTTGAAAGGATTGATTAGGGCCTTTTGCTAAAGTACAGTAGAGACCACTAAAACTTATGTGTAAGGCATGCTAATGGAGGACTTGCAGTTGTTATTGGTTATTTAGAATGTAGAGTTTGTAAAAATTTGTCACCGTAGAAATTTTATCAAAATAAATTTGACACTCAAAAGAGAATTATTTTATCAAATGCTTGTGATAAATCTCACCACACTCAAATAGAAAACACAAAAATTATCAATAAATAGAAGCTTTATTGATACTTAATACATACACATAGTTTGCTACACACACCCACTATTCTCTCTTGCTATTTACCTTACATTTGTTGAACTATCACACAAGAACACTTCTTGCTAGATTGGATACAATGCTTCTATTATATATTGGATGTCTTGATACAACCGTAGCTAGCCTTATATAGAACTTACAAAAGAGACAACAAAACAAAGCATTAAATGCTTCCACCTAAAAGCTATTCTACAAAGTTGCAATTGTTGAAATAATGGAGAAGAAAAGTCAAAGAAAGAAGATATTACTTCTTAGAACTTAGCCTCCAACGTTATTAATTAGCATTCTTCACAATTTCTCCATACCTTGGTTGTAGTCACACGTGCAAACATTCTCCGCCCTTGCTTAAAGCATGTCTTTAATTAATACGATGTATTATATATATGAAAAATTATTAGGTATTCTTGGAATACCATAAATACGTACTTCTTTCTCTCACATGAATAGTAAGTCCCACCATAAATTTAATTAGTGGGACCTACCATTCATGTGAGAGGAATGAGTACACATTTATGGTACACAGAGAGTACACCAATAATTTCCTATATATATATATATATATTGTCTTCATATATAAGAAAATTCGTGAAATCCATTTTATATAAACCAAGAAAAATATTTCTTTATTAGGTCATGTACAATTATTCTTAAATTATATTAATCATAATTAATATTAATTTCTTAAAGATTTTAAATCAATTTTTTTTTTGTTAAATAAACTAAAAATTACATATTAGAGTATAACAATAGTTTTAGATAAAATAAAATGTGTACAAATGAATTAATTTTAGATGGATCAATTAATTAAATAATAAATGTACTTTTTTTTTTGAGAATCAAACGCTCGAAGAAATTTATTAAATCATCCAAAGTTGGTTAAAAAAACATGATGAAATTGTGGTGAAATATCTTTCATCCACATTGTGAGAGCATCAATATGTTTTACGTACTAAGCTAAATTATGGATTAGAGAGTTACTCGACCTATGGGTGTGCGAAAAAGAAATACAAAAAAAAGCTTCTAGGTTTTGCTTAACTAAGGAAATCAAGTGGCCAAAGGAAGAAAAGGACTCCTCCTCCCTTCGTAAGGCTGTAATAATCATCTCCGAATCTCCCTCAACAATAACAGAGGGTAAATGGAGTTCAAGAGCGAGAGAGATAGCTCTAACAGCTGCCATCACTTCCATTTCATCTAAGGAAGATGGTAACCTGGTTTTTTCGGACATGGAGGCCATAACCCTTCCCTGGTGGTCACAAACGACTACTCCCAGTCTAGCTTCGTTTGTCTCACGGAACACGACACCATCAAAGTTGATCTTGAGGATCGTCGGCGGTGGTGGAGTCCAGCTGACCCGCTATTTTGGCAAAGCACTTGACTGCATTTTTGGGATTGGAAAGGCTTGGGTAAAATTCTAAAGGGTTTGTGAGGCTGAAAGGGACACTTGAGAGTGTGGGAATGGCTTGTTGCTGGTCCGAAGTATATTTCGACGAGACCAAATAGTCCATACCAAGGTAACAAATAGATCTAGTTTTTTCTTCTCCTCTAACATGTAACTTACCAGCTCAAAGAAATTCAAAAATTTCTTTGTCCTTCGAAACAACCACATCGAGTTAGCCTCCCAAATGGCCGAAAGTTCTTGGTAGTCCCACAATGCATGATGGACATCTTCAGTGGCCACTTGACAATGACCGCTTACATCCTCGGAAATTATCTTTCGAGCAACCAGGTTCTTCTTTACAGGAATCACTTCTCTACTTGTTCTCCACATGAAGTTTTTAACCTTATTTGGCACTAAGAGGCTCGAGAGTCTTTTTCATATGTTAGAAATACTGAATTCAATAGTTTTGTATTTCTCTTCAAAATAATATACATGAGTGCCTTTATATAGGAGGCATATGAGTGTTGTACAAGTAAATATGAGTGCAGTACAAGTAGTACAATGTGTGCTCTACAAGTAAGTGATCTGGATGGGCCAAGCCCACATATGAGTGTACGTTAACAGCCCCCCTCAAACTTAAGGTGGATGTGAAACCAACTTGAGGTTGTCAACCAAATCACGAAGGCGTCCCTTAGGATGGGACTTGGTGAAGATGTCTGCAAGTTGATCTTTGGAGGAGACGAGAAGAGCTTGAGAGCACTATGAACAAGATGATAACAGATAAAATGACAATCAATCTCAATATGTTTAGTCTGTTCATGGAAGATATCATTGTGAGCAATGTGAATGACACTCTGATTATCACAATAAAGAGGTGTAGTAGAGGATGTAGACACACTTAAGTCTGTAAGAAGCCATCGTAACCAAAGAAGCTCAAATGTGGTATCAGCAAGAGCACGATATTCTGCTTCAGTATTGGAGCGGGCCACAAAGGTTTGTTTCTTACTTCGCCAAGAAATCAAGGAAGAGCCAAGTAGAAAACAATAGCCAGTGGTGGACCTACGATCAGTGGGATCACCTGCCCAATCAGCATCAGAGAATGCACGGAGTACAAGAGGAGATTGGGCTGAGTAGAAAAGGCCATGGAAAAGAGTGCCCTTCAAGTATCGAAGAATGCGCAAAACTGCAGTATAGTGATCGACCGTGGAGCAGAGAAATACTGGCTGACCTAATGAACAGCATAAGAAATGTCTGGACGAGTAACTGTGAGATAAACTAGGCTGCCAACTAATTGTCTGTAAAGAGAAGGATTAGACAATGGTTTCCTCCCCGAGGGAGTCAGATGCGCATTAAGCTCAACTGGGGTGTCAACAGTCTTGCTGTCAGTGAGTCCAGCACGGGACAAAATATCAGAAGCATACTTGGCTTGAGTAATATAAAGACCATCTGAGGAACGAGTGATTTCAAGACCCAAGAAATAGCTAAGATGTCCAAGATCTTTCATCTCAAACTGCTGACTAAGAAAATCTTGAGTTCTTGTATGCCACTAAGGTCATCACCAGTTATGATCATATCATCCACATAGAGGAGAAGTAGAATGGTGTCTTTATCAGTACGACGAAGAAATAAGGCAGCATCATAAGGACTGGCAGTGTAATCTAAGCGAAAAATAGTAGAGCTAAATTTTGCAAACCAGGCTCGAGGGGCTTGTTTAAGACCATACAATGCTCGCGAAGATGGCAAACCTTGTTGGAGTCAATGGAGAGACCTGGAGGAGGTTACATGTAAACTACTTCACTCAAGTCCCCATTAAGGAATGCATTTTTAACATCCATCTGAAAAAGGTCTCATTTGCTAGTAGCAGCTACAGCCAGGAGGGCACGAACAGATGAGATGATGGCAATTGGAGCAAAGGTCTCTTCATAATCAATCCCATACTCCTATGTAAAACCTTTTGCAACAAGGCGAGCCTTATAGTGCTCAATGGACTCATATGAGCGAGTCTTACTCTTGTAGATCCACTTGCAACCAACTACAGACTGTCCAGGAGGGAGAGTAACTAAGTCCCAAGTATGATTTTTGGTTAATGCATCAATTTCCTCTTTAATTGCAATCTGCCATAAAGGGTAGTGGAGGCCTCACGATAGGTTTGAGGCTCGTGAAGTGTAGCAAGTGCAGTGTAACAATGGTAATCAAGTAAATGTGTAGGAATGGATCTTACCCGGGTTGAGTGACAAGGTGGAATGTCTTATGGAGGTGGAAGGTCTTGTGGAGGATCTTCAGGCGGAGCAGGAGCGGGGGACCCAGGCTCGAGTTGGGGTAGCTCGTCATCAATCTGCTCATCTTTGACCTGTCCAGAAAAGACATTAAAGAATCAGGTGTTTGTATAGAGAAGTCTAAGGGAGGATCAAGTGGAGCTGGAAAAGGAACATGAGACTCCTCTGGAAAAACTTTAAGTACAGATGAGGTAGTGAAGGAAGAACGAAAATGAGAGAGTTCAACAAACAAGCGGTGTTCCCAGAAGACAACATTACGAGAAATACGAAGGCGATGAGAGACAGGATCATAACATCGATACCCTTTTGTGTTTCACCATAACCAAGGAAACAGCAAAGTCTAGATCGAGCCTCAAGTTTGTGGTGCTCATGAGACTGAAGAAGAACGAAACAAGCAGATCCAAAAGAGCGAAGGTGATGATAGTCAGGAGGTGATCCAAAGAGGCGCTCATACGAAGTTTGATTATGGATGACAGTGCTTGGAATGCGATTGATAGTGTGAACAGCATGAAAAGCAGCTTCACCCCAGAATGGAGGAGGAACCTTGGCAGAAAGAAGAAGAGTACGAACAGTGTCAAGAATATGACGAAGTTTACTTCAGCTAGACCATTTTGTTGAGAGGTACCTGGACAAGTTAGATGATGTACAGTGCCATAGGAGTGTAATAGAGCTTGAAAAGCATATTAAGTGTATTCAAGAGCATTATCAGAATGAAATATTTTGATTCTTTTGGAAAATTGGGTTTCAACCATTTTGCAAAGTTACTATATATTGGCAAAATTTCAGAACGAGATTTCATAGGAAATATCCAACTGTAACGAGAATAATCATCGATGAAAACAACAAAATATCGAGATCCACCAATACTAGCAACAGGAGAAGGTCCCCAAACATTAGAATGAATTAACTCAAAAATAGAAATAGAATCACTATTATTAAAAGGTAAAACTGGCTGTTTTCCTAACTGGCATGAAGTACAATCAAAATTGTCTTTGGACACAGAACCTAACAGACCCTTAGAAGCTAATTGTTGTTCCCGAGAAGAGGGTGTATGACCAAGACGAGAGTGCCAAAGTGAGAGAGATGGTAAGGAAGACACCGCAGCAGCAACAGACACTGGAGCAACAGGTGGAAGATGAAGATTGTCCACTGGAAACATACGCCCAACTCTAGGGCAGTCCCAAGCTCTTGCCCCGTCCTCGGATCCTGCACAATACACCCAGAGTAGTCAAAAAATAAGGCGATAAACTAGTTCAGCTAATTGTCCCACAGAACACAAACTATAGGATAGGTTAGGAACATGGTAGACCCCAGAACAGAGAGGTTGGAGGTTGAAACAAAACCAAGACTATTCCCATGCATGGTGGAACCATCAGCTATGTGAATATTAAGGGGATGTGGAGCAGGGTCAAGTTTGGAGAATAAGGATGAGTGAGGTGTCATGTGATTGCAACAGACAGAATCAGAAAGCCAAGTTTGAGACTTACCGGGTAAAACTGATAGAGCAGTGGAAAGAGATGCATTACCAGCCATACGAACAGCTTGAGCTATGATCTCCTGTAGGTCAGTGGGTGAGAGGTTGATAGTGGATCCAGAAGACTGGGACTCAGCTGAAATGGGAGGCATTGGCAGAGTAGACTTAGTGTTAGCAACTGCAGCAGTAGATTTGTTGTGACGGTAACAAGTCTCAGTAGTGTGGCCAGGGTGCTTGCAATAGTTGCAGAACTTTTTATTGGTCTGTCTGCGACGATTGCTGGAGCCAGAAGGATCACCTGAATGCTGAGGTTTCTCTATGGAAGGAGTAAGGGCCAGAACATTAAACTTATCCTGGGCTCGAAGAGTTGCAAGGCGAGCTTCTTCTCTGACTAACTCATTCACAACAATATCAAGAGAGGGAGGAGGACAACGATTCAGAAGCTGACCTCGAATGGGCTCATAATCCTTGTGGAGTGACATTAGGAACTCATAGAGACGAAATTCATCTCTAATAGCAACATATTGTTGGGTATCTTTTGAGCATGCCCAAGTTGGATCAGAAAGGTCAATTTGGTCCCAAATGAAGCGAAGCTGATCATAGTAGTCATTGATGGACTGCCCCGGTTCTTGCCTTAGTTGATGCAATTCAACCACTAACTGATATTTCATGGATCCGTGAGTGGTAGAGTATCTTTTGGCCAACATATCCCATGCTGATTTCGCATCATCAAAGCTGCCCAACAAATTGGAGATGGAGGGAATGGAAGTATTTTGAATCCATGTGAGGATCATGTGATTGTGACTATCCCATTCAATCATGCGATTGAGAAAACCAGCATCTTCTTCACTTGTCCCCTTCACAGGAATAGTGATTTCACCAGTGCAATAATGCCAGAGCATGCGACCTTTAAGGAAACTGCGCATAGCTTGAGACCAAGATAAGTAATTCCTAGTCCCCTCCAATACAGTATTGATGGGGCGAGGAAGAAAACATCATTTTTATCCATTTAGAGATACAATATGCAAAAACAAACTGCAAAAATGAAATCTACGCGAAAAACTGAGTAAGGAGAACCTGGACTACAAAAAAGTCAACTCCTGAAAAAGTCAACGGTCAACAGTCAAAGTCAACGATCACGGTCAAAGGTGATGTGGCGGTGACGTGGTGGTGACATCAGCAGCGCACTGGAAGGTGACGTCAGCGATGACGTGGCAGATGACGTGGCTAGGGCTGACGTGACAGATGACGTGGCAGGCTGACGTGGCTAGGCCTGACGTCAGTAGGATCAGCCTGGTGCGTGGAGGTGCATGAGTAGGAAGTTCGGCGTGTGGAGGTGCGTGACCTTCAGTGCAGAAACTTTGGGCGGCGCGTGAGGGTGCGTGGAGGCTCCGATTACTGTGAGGTTTTCACGAACAGGTAGATCGGAGCAAGACGATCTTCGTGGTACCTTCGAAAAAATTTTCGGAGCAATATTTACGGCGGTGCCGAAAAAGGCAGTGGTCTTTGCAGTGTTCGATCTCCTTAACGACGGCTGCTATAGGTCCGGAACCTGAGGACGATGTCTGAAGGTTCAACGGCGAAAGGCTGTGGCAGTTGTTGTGACAGCGGAAGCAGTATTAAGAATGGAGTTACACTAATAAAGACAAGACTGCGAAGAAAAGGTCAGAGCAGCGGCTCTGATACCATGTTAGAAATACTGAATTCAATAGTATTGTATTTCTCTTCAAAATAATATACATGAGTGCCTTTATATAGGAGTCATATGAGTGCTGTACAAGTAAATATGAGTGCAATACAAGTAGTACAATGTGTGCTCTACAAGTAAGTGATCTAGATGGACCAAGCCCACATATGAGTGTACGTTAACACCATATACTTCAACCATCACCTTGATGAGAGAAAGTCGATGAATAGGCACCATTTGCTGTATGAGGCCAAACAAGCTTTTCTTCGACATAGTTGGAGCTAAGTGGAATCTTGAGAATAAGGTTTACCTCCAATGGGGCAAAAAAGCCTTTTAAGGATATCTATATCCTAGGATCTGGGTTGTTGGTCAATAAGGGTGTCCACTGTAGCTTCATGCATGCCTTCAAGAATAAGGGACAAAATATATGTGGGTGGTTTAGCGAAGGGAGCCACGGGGTATCCCAAATTTTAATTGAATCACTCCACCCTACTGTCCAACGTGCACCTTGTCTGAGGACCTCCCTACCTTGGAGTATACTTCGCCATGCATACGACACACTAGAACACTCCGGGGCATCCATGAATGAACATGTAGGGAAAAACCTACTCTTGAATATTCTGAAAGAGGGACTGCTTATTTTGTAAAAGATGCCAAGGCTTGCTTGGCTAAAAGTGCATCATTAAAAATAGCCAAGTCTTTAAATCCCACACCTCCATTAGCCTTTGATTGATAAAGAGAGTCCCATTTCACCTAGTGAATCTTACGTCTCTCTCCTTGTTGTCCCCATCAAAACTTTTGAATAAGGCTTTCAATATCATTGCACAAACCCAAGGGAAGTTTGAAGCAACTCATCGTATAAGTGGGGATTGCTTAAACCACAGTTTTGATTAAAATCTCCCTTCCGGCTTGTAATAATAATTTTTCCTCCCACCCTTCATCTTCCTCCACACTTTTTCCTTTATGAAATTAAAGCTTGCTTTTTTCCTCCTCCCCACAAAAGATGGCAAACCCAAATACTTTTCATATTGCTTTATTTCTGGCACCCCCAAAGCTTGTTTAATGTGTTCTCTTTTTGCCTCAAAGGTATTCTTGTTAAAGAAGATGGTGGTTTTGTTTTCGTTGATATGTTGTTTGGAACAACCACCATAAACTTCTAAGATATCAAGAATTTTCTGACATTTCTCTTCCGTGGCCCTACAAAATAAAAGACTATCATCTACAAAAAGAAGATGCATTAGTCTTGGGCTATTTCTACAAAGTGCATAACCCTTAATATCACCCCGACTAGCTGCTTGTGAAATATGGTCATGAAGCCCTTCAGTACATAACAAGAAGAGAAAGGGAGATAAAGGGTCTCCTTATCTAATACCGCGAGATGGTGTGGTCATGCCTATTGGTTCTCCATTGATTAAAATGGAGTAAGATACTGTTGTAACACAAGTCATCATCAATCTCACCCATCGATCATCAAAACCCATCTTCCTCATAACGGCTTCCAAATATGGCCACTCCACTTTGTCATAAGCTTTACTCATATCAAGCTTAATAGCCATATAATCATCTTTTCCTGTGTGCCTCTACATACTGTGTAAGGATTCGAAAGCTACCAAAATATTATCTGAGATTAGGCTACTTTTAGTAAAAGCACTTTGATGTTCAGTAATAATATTTGGTAAAATCCTTTTAAGCCTATTTGCTAACACCTTAGAAAATTTTTGTACAACACATTATAAAGGCTAATAGGCCGAAACTCTGAAACATACTTCAGATTTTTGACCTTAGGAATGAGAGTAACAAAAGTATGATTAAGGTTAGCAGGCAAAGAGGCAGAATTGAGGAAGTGTTGGACCAAAGAAGTTACCTCATCACCAACCAAATCCCAATAATTTTGGTAAAAGGGGGGGGGGGGGGGGGGATACCATCCGGGCCTAGGGCTTTGAGTGGGGCCATTTGCTTGATAGCTTCCTGGACTTCCCAAGAATTAAAGGCAGCAACCAACTGGGAATTCATCTCCTCATTGATGGTGGTACTAATAAATGTACTTCATATGCCTTAACATATATAGTATAATGTAACTGATCAAGAAACAACACATGTAATGTCATGTATAAGATAAATATATAATGGTAACTATAAATGAAAAACTTTTCTTTTGTTTACGGAGGAATAAAGTAGAGTCTATCCCACGGTTTGAACCATAAAAATCGTAGCTTCTTTGCTTTATATGGAAAAAACAAATCCGTATATTCATACACTTGCTAGCTCTCTAGACGCATAATGAAAAATAGTTTCTTTTGGGGGAAAAAAGGAGTTTTATTACATGGATTTACTTATATATTTTTATGAACATATATATAAATGCTTCTGAAGTTAGAGTTATATATGACAAAAAATTAAAAATTAATGAAAATAAAAGAGACAATAATACTTTAAATGAGTGTTTGTACATTTCTTTATATGAAGGGGGTCCTTTAATAATATTAATATATAGTTTAAAAGTTTTATTAATAAAAAATAGGGGGAGGGTAAGAAATTGCCCCTGGCACGCCTTCCTTTTACCCAGTGACAATCACTGAATGCAGGTACAAAGAAATGGATATGGGTTGGTATAGCCATAGGTGTCATTCCTCTAGTTGTAATTTTCTTCTGCATCTTGTGCCACCTATCAAGAAGGAGAAATGTTATTCTTCAAGGTAAATGCTTCACATAGTAACATTCAAAATTTTGAAAGTATTCAGAATTTCGAGATGATCTCTAAAGCTCTGTATTGATCTAAATAGTGGAGAAGGATGCAAAGAGTGACGATGGAATGCTTGAGTTTATGAACTCCGATACGTTGACCACTGTCAATGAGCTTCAAAATGATAGAAAGCAGGGGAATGATTTGAGAATATTCAGTTATAAATGCATCATGTCTGCGACAAATAACTTCTCATTAGAAAACAAGCTTGGAGAGGGAGGCTTTGGACTTGTTTATAAGGTTAGGTCTACAAACCTATTTGATGAAAGATGTTTTGATTGAATTGTTCAACATTGGTATGATGACTTATTGATTCTTTCATCAGGGAATATTTTCACAAGGGCAAGAAATAGCTATAAAGAGACTTTCAAGAAATTCAGGACAAGGAATGTTAGAGTTCAAAAATGAGTTGATACTTATATCTGAACTCCAACATATGAATCTTGTTCAACTTCTAGGTTTCTGCATTCATGGAGGAGAGAATGTCAGTCTATGAATACATGCCAAACAAAAGCTTGGATTACTTTCTCTTTGGTTAGGAAGACGTTCACTTTTAACACTTGATTTTTTTTTTTTTTTTTCCATCAAGTAATTTGTTGATGTATATGATTTTGCTCGAAGCAAATTACTAGTCTTATTCTACAATTTACATCTTATAGATTCAACCAAAAGCAAAATGTTAGATTGGCCTACACGTTTTAGCATAATTGAAGGAATTGCTCAAGGATTGCTTTACCTCCACAAGTACTCAAGATTGAGAGTAATCCATAGAGATTTGAAAGCTAGTAATATTCTCCTAGATGAAAATATGAACCCCAAAATATCTGATTTTGGTATGGCAAGAATTTTCCAACAAAATGAATTGGAAGCAAATACTAGGAGGGTTGTGGGGACATAGTAAGTAAACTAATTCATACCTTCTTATATTTGTTTCACTTTCTATGCTAAATATTATTGTTTCAATATAATGATGTTAGACTTAAAACTTGTTTTATGATTTGATGTTAGTGGATATATGTCTCCTGAGTACGCCATGGAAGGAGTTTTCTCTATAAAATCCGATGTCTACAGTTTTGGAGTTCTATTGCTGGAAATCGTGAGTGGTAGGAAAAGCAACAATTTCTACCACACTAAGCACTTGGTCAATCTTGTTGGATATGTACGTGAAAAATTAATCAACTTGGATGATTTTGTGATATTTATTGTGAGTATCTTTGACACTCTGTTATCTTGTTTCAGGCGTGGGAATTATGGAAAGAAGATGCCATGTTAGACTTAATGGATCCAACACTTAGTGATTCATTCATCATGGATCAGATGCTTCGATGCATCCATGTTGGTCTCCTATGCGTAGGAGATAGTGCAATTGATCGACCAACAATGTCAGATGTTATAGCTATGTTGGCAAATGATAGTTTGACACTACCTTCCCCTGAAAAACCCATATTTTCTATGCTAGAAAAGCAATTGAAGCACATATATGTGAGAAAGAATCAGAAAATTATTCAATAAATGGTTTATCCATTTCCAATATGGTTGCACGATAAAGGCATTATTGTATAATAACTATATACTTATGAGGAAGTCTTGAAGGCGCACTTCTTTCCAAATTGTACCTTTATGGAGACTAAACATTCTAGTAGTGGCTCTCATGCATGGAATATATAGCATCTTGCATGGAAGGGAGGTATTACTTGGGGGCTGCCAATGGAGAATTGGGAATGGGAAGGCAATGGGTATATGGCAAGATAATTGGCTACCAAGAAAAAACATGCCACAAGTTTTATCCCCTTGTGTGGAATCAATGGCTGATGCTGAGGTGGAGGTTTTAATTAAGGAAAACATAAGGCAGTGGGATCATGGTCTGATTGAAGGTTTGTTCACTCATGAGGAAGCTGAATTAATCAAATCAATTCCACTCTCTAGATGTGAGGCAGAGGATACCTTATTTTGGCCTTTCACTAGCAGTGGAGTCTATTCTAGTAAGTCGGGTTACAGATTTTTGAAAGCTGAAGAACAGACTGTGTGGGATGAAGAACAAAGAGAGCTTGATAAGGTATTGTGGCGGACACTTTGGTCCCTTCAGGTGCCGAACAAAATCAAGAATTTGGTGTGGAGGGCTTGCAGGAACTCTTTGCCGACTAAGGATAATTTGGTGAGGCGAACTATCATCAAAAGTTCGATATGTGACCGCTGCAAACAGGTAACCGAATCAGCTTTGCATGCTCTCTGGTCTTGTGGTGAACTGGACGTGGTGTGGGAAGAAGAACCGTTTCAACATTGTCGGAGAAGACACACCTTTGTGGATTTTAAGAAGTTGCTTTCATGGCTCATTACAACTGATCACAACTTGGAGTTGTTCTCAACTTCGGTGTGGTTAATCTGGACACAAAGGAACCAGGTGCGCATGAGCCAACAAAACATAAATCTCCATCAGATTCCGTCGTCGGCAAAGGAGCATATGGCTGAGTTTGCAAGGTCCCAACCTAAGCCTATCATCACTTGGCCAAGTCTCACTTCAGTTCGGGCTTTGTGGCATCCACCAAATCCAACTGTGATGAAGATCAATTGTGATGGCGCTATTTTTAAGGAGAAGAAAACATCAGGTATTTGTGTCCTGATCAGGGACAGCAACGGTTCAATCATGGCTTCAATGTCCAAACTTTTGCCACAGCGGTACGCACCCCTGGAGATTGAAGCTTTGGCCGCCTCAACAGCATTGGAGTTTGCAGCTGAGTTGGGCTTTAGTCAAGCAGTTCTGAAATCAGACTCGCAGGTGTTGATAAATGCCTTGAAAAAAAAACATCCCTTACCTAACATCCTTTGGTCTTTTAATTGAGGACATTAGATGTAATGTTAGCTTGTTTAATCAATTACTCTACTCTGACGCAAAGAGAGAGGGTAATAAAGTAGCGCATAATCTAGCGAGACATTCAATAAATATCTCTAATTTTTCAATGTGGATGGAGTCTGTTCCACCACCCGTTGTTTCTTTTGTGTTAGCTGATATGACTGGTGTTTCTTAATAAAGTTAACAGTATTTCCTTCTCAAAAAAACTATATACTTATGAGTATGTAAATGCTGGTTTTTTGATAATTATCCATTAAATAGTTCCAATGAACTAATTTTTTTATTAAATATTTATTACAATACATACTCAAATCCAAATAAATAATTACTAAAATTTCTATTTTATCACATAGATTCCATTAATACAGACATAAAGGAATTTTTATTAAATTTGATTGTGAAAGTTGACATTAAACTTTTTATGTATTTTCCAATTTCTCATTTCCCAATTCCATACCAAAAAATAAAATAAAATCCCTTTAATTACACAACTTTTGTGAGGGTTGCACAAAGCCGTCACCAAAATATCTTTTTGAGAATAAAAGATTGCCATCAAATGTGGATCTAAAAAAATTATATCTAGACAACTAGACTCGTTAATTCATCCGAACAAAAAAAAAAAAGGTATGGATTGTATTTTTTTTGGATCATAAAAAATGGGTTGAACCCGAGTAAGTTGGATCGGGTCAAGACCTATGTGTTGACCAAATTTTCAGCACACTTTTCATTTTGAGTTATTATTATTATCAATTTTAAATTTATACCAACTTCATTTTCTATTTTCTCATATTTTTTTCTCAACTAAACAAATGAATTTTTCATCTTTCTACTTTCCAAGCCTCCCAACCAATTAGATCTCTTTTATTATTCCATTTTTTTATTCCTTTTCCATTTTTTAAATGTTAAAGTCAGATAAAGAAGACAGAAAGAAAGACAGTACAAGATAGAGAATAAAAAAGAAATATATATATATATATATATATATATATATATATATATATATATATATGTATGTTGCTAGCAAATATACATAAGCACTCAAGTGACATGATTTTTTTTTTTTTTTTTTCGGTTGCATTTTAGCTCACAGGATGTTGGTGTTTTTTGTGCATTTTTGGCGAGCTGTGATACGTATTTTGCATTTTGAGCCCTTCAAGATGGCCCTTTAATGTGACGGAATGAACCCGGAATGAAGCTAGGACTTGAGATTGCCTTTTAATTGTAATTTTGCTACTGTTGAAGTAAACATAGATGCTAAAGTTATTGTTGATGTCTTAGCTAATCCATACTGATTAGGTGAAGAAGAAGCACAGCTACAAGTCAATTCTCTTTTGTATATATACAAAATACAAGTCGTTTATACTGTATATTTTTTATAATACTGATTTGGTGCCAGATGTATGCAGATTATTGGTTGATTCTTTTCAGTCTGTTTCTAGTTAGTTATCGCTCTTCTTTTCCGCTAAATAAGAACAGTGCCTCTGTATATTAATGCTTATGTGAAAGTGAAATCACTCTCTCTTTTTTCTGGATTCACCATATATTGTTGAACTCCAAGCATTCCACAATAGCTCAAAACAAACTTCAAGGTTTTCTAACATAGATTTTTTAAATTTTGATCTCTTCATATTTTTTGGGGGTTTCTAAAACGACATCTGAAATTCAAATTTTCCGTCCCCAACCATCTGAGAGGTGCAAAAATGTTTAAATTCAGAGTAGAGACCTCTCCTCATTCACAATTTACTTAAAACAAGAAAAAAAAAAATCGTGTAGATAATTTTCGTCAAAGTCTACACGCACTCTATGACAAAGAGCATGTAAATTTTTATTAGATAACTCCTCCTTTCATTGACAGCTTTCAAACATTTATTTTTGAAACAAAGTTTTATGTGCCCTTTTACCATTCCAACTTTGCCAAATTTTATTTTCACTTTCCGCCTTCTTTCCGCTCTTTTTCTACGTTTCTTATAGCAAATAAGGAATCAACAAAGCACATTAAAACACACTCTCATTCTTTTCTCATTCAAATGCCACTTTATCTTGTGTTAGATTTAAAAAGTAAATGATTTGAATATTTGCGCATTTCCCAAACATAGAGAGTGGGAAATGGATTGATTATTAAGATAAATGAGGAATTATGAACTATTTCAAACATAGAGGGGAAAAATCTTTCTCCCTTTTAATTTAATTTAATCTTTTCTTCTGTTCTTCTCACTTTTGAGAGTAGCTCAATTCTTTACACTTCTTTAATTTCCTTTAAAAGATAGTCATAGTTATGAATTTTCAGGTCTTTATCAACCTATTGTCAATTATTTGCAATATTTTTTTTTATCTTAAGAATATTATTAGCACCGCCTATACACATGAACATTTTGCATTTTTACCAAGAAAAAAAAGAAGAAGAACTCAGTGCCAACTTTTAACATCAGGGACGACACCAGGATTCGAACCTAGGGGGGGCCAAAGCTTAAAACAATTTTTTTTTAATGAAAATAAAAACTAACATCTATTTCATATTCAAAAAAATACTACATATAAAATAAGTATTTCTTAAACATTTGATATTATAAAAATGTTGACAAAGTATAACATACAAAATAAGTGTTTTTTAAATATTTCAACACATTTATCAAAATGAAACTCAACGCTCTTTTAAGTCTCGAAAGTCATCTATGATTGATTCTGTACCTAATTTTGTAGTAATCTCCTTCTCAATGTACAAAATCATATAGTACATTAGAAAATCATCAACTATGACTTCAGAATTATTTAGATTTTTTCTTTTGAAAAAATTTAATATTGTAGTGGACTTACTCATGATCTAAAAATTTTATTAAAAAAAAAATGTTTCATTATTTCCATATTTCGTAGTTCTATACACCATCTAAAAAAAAGGGACTTCTCAAAAAAAAAAAAATCTAAAACCAAAATAATCACAAACAGACAAGCACAAGGTGACAAAGACAAAGTTCACAAATTCATATATATTACTAATATTAGCCACATCACACAAAGTCACAAAGACAAAATTTTTTATAAAACCAAAACAATAAGACCAAAGACTTTGGTCAATTGGTCTCACTAATGACTTAAACACTAGTCTCACAGATTCACAAAACTAGTCACGTCTTGTCCTAGACTCCTAGTGGTCCCCCTTTATTTCTTTATAGACGAGTAAAACCAAAACAAAACAAAAAAAAGTTACAATTTACAAACACTGAAACCGGTCCATTGTCCACACAAAAGCCACAACAGTCAAACATGAAACACCACAATTCATAAAAAAAAAAAAACTCAAAAGGCAAAGGGCAGAGGGCAGAGGGCTAACCGGCTAAGGCAGAGCAATATCACAAATGATCTGAGGAGAAGCAGCAGCAGCAACAGTCCGATCCGATCTGAGGAAGAGCAGAACAACAGCAGTAATGATGAAAATTAGAGGCATTGATGAGGTTGAGGGAAGGAAGAGTGATGTTAGAGTAAAAATTTGAGAATTGTAATTTAGGTTTTCAGCCTATATTTATTTTTTATTTTGTAGTTTTTAGTTTGTTGGTTATTTATTTATTTTTGGATGAGAGTTTGTGGGATATTAGGACGAAAATTTCAACTTTTATATATACACACACTAGGTTTTTTTTTGGGGCGTGGGGGAGGCAATGGGGGGGGGGGGGGGGCAATGGCCCCATTGCCCTACTATAGGTCCGTCCCTGTTTAACATGTCAAATCTATTGCCCCCCTGCCCTACAGTAGGCCCGTCCTTGTTTAACATGTCAAATCTAGGTCGTCCGCTTAGCAGTTAGATTGAGCAAACGCTGAAATATATTCATAGCTCAGGGACTAGCAACCGATAACAACTAAAATCATCCCCCAATGCTGAGGCAGAAGAGGATTCTACTACTCAGCCCATGCGCCCATGTTTTATATGCAAGCACCAGAGCCTACGTACGGGCCTATACGCATCATCACACGTTAACAAGTGCCCACATATATGCATGTGCCAACCATCAGCACACTTGATGCCATGTGTCACCACCACGTGTCACTACTCAAATCTACATGATCTTTGTGAAATCAAGAACATGATTAAAAACTATCAAGCTAAACCTAATTATAAATAATAATAATTAAGATAAGAATACCTTCATAATCAAACATATCTCACCACCAGGGGCGGAGCTAGAAATTTTAGTTTGGGGAGGCCAAGTTGTGATGCTAATATATTAGTTAAGATAATTCTCTACATATACACACACACATAAATTAATTTACTAAGAGAATTTATCATTTTCAAAATTTTAATGAGTATATAAAAGTCATGTATTTCTTCTATTAGACATATACAAAAATTTATCATTTCCTACATTGTTTAATTTGTTAAACCTCTTAAATTACATTATTTTAATATAATTTCTCTTTCTTTTAAGAGCACCATTGAAATGACTCAAAATTTAGGGGGGGCAACTTCAATTTTTACATGCTACATTTGTTAAAATGTAAATAATATATATACTATAAAACAATTTTTTAAAAATTTTGGGGGGGCCTTGGCCCCCCACTCTTGTGTGTGGCTCCGCCATTGCTCACCACCGTACACCCTTAGTGCAGTGGTCACTTCACAAATATAAATACTTATGGATATAAGGTAAGGGCCGGGATTTAAGTCTCCAAGAAGAAGTTTTACGCACATATACATTTAGATTATATTAGAATATAAATTTTATCTCGTATAAAAAAAAAAATCTCAAATATACGAGTTCCACTCTCAATAACTTCAACTAGTAAATAATATTACAAGAAAAAAACAAACCCCTAACGAAAACAATCTCCAAAGTACAAACAAACTTCCAAGCATTACTTAATAGCTAGTGAAAAAGTCTTTGCGAATCCACAAACTTCTGGTTACGTCAAATCTTGTTTCAGAGCTTCAACGCTCAATCTGAACAATATTAGAATGAGGCGAGCTCAATAAGTATATCTATCTATAATATAAACTGGAATAGGATCAAGTTAACTATTGGAAGTCTTTTTATAAAGGAGATTATATATACAGGAAATCATAATAGAGCTTACAACATATCAGACTATAAATTTATCAATGGAATAGTAACATGCTTAATAAATGATAGATATTTACTGAGAAAACTGATTTAGAAGACATATTTTTGAATGATAGAACAAACTTTTGTTGGCAGAAACTATCATAATGGATAGAGACACAACAGACTCCCCCATTGGTTGGGGCACTAGACTCTTAAGGGCATAAATATATCATAAACAGACTCCCTATATACGGGTATACATACTTCAGCAAAAACAAATATACTGGTATACATACTCCCTTGATAGCGGCATATAGAGCATTGGTTTCAAAGGCCAATAAATTGAACCCTGTTGGCTATGATAAAATCACAAAACTTCCATCCAACATATTCAAAAGACATGTCCAAAATTCTCAAATCATCAAATCAAGTGAAAATTCACAATTTCAATGTTACATCATTTACATGTCCTTACTGTTAGACTTTGGATACTTGGTTCACAAAGTGCTTGATCCCAAGATATATAAAGGAAGTTTTTAAACAAGATTATCCCAAAATAATATTATGAAACTTTCAAACAACTTAATATAAGTTCATTGCCTTCACAATAAATTTGATGTTGAAAACCTTGTAGACAGTTGAAAACCGATAAGCGCATTATACACAACAAACTTAGATACAGTATCTTATACGTTATATTTTAGATTTCCTTTCTAAATTTAAGTTATGCGGCTATTTTGAAAGAGACACTTAATGAGATTAAAACCACGTTCTCTATTTTCTGTGGTGTGAGAAAACCCAGTCTCTTCTCTTCCTCTTTTGTTGAACTCAAGGAGCAACTCTCACAAAATCTATGGTTTCCAATATCCTGGGTTTCTATCAATACAAGTAAAATTTTGTTCTTTTCATTTTGTTATTGGCTTTCGTTTCTTAGTTTAGATTAGAGTGAATGAAATGATAGTGACACAATATAAGTTGACCAAAGACTAACTAAGACAATGAATGTGATGTCACATCAATAACATAATAAATTGTTAATGGGTGCTTGATTGCACTCGACAAAGAAGAATTGAGTGAGTCCTGTTAACAAATACCCTTAAGGTATTTGTTAATGAATCATTTCAAGAAAGTTTTAATATCACTTTATGAGAAATATAAAAAGTAGAAGTTTAATTGTTTTTCTTTTCCTTTTCCCATAAAAGTTTCTAAAACTAGTTCAATAACAAATGCCCTTGACGTATCTATTAACATGTTCCATTAAAAAAAAAAAAAAAAAACTCCCTTAACTGTACAACTACCTAAAAAAAGCTTATCAATTTCAATAAAAAAAAATAAAAAAAAAAATAACTCAAACTTAACCAGTACACTTTGGCACTCATTAAATGGATGCTAAAGAAATTTATGAAATGTAAAATTTAGTTACAATTCATTAATTGTTATACCTTAGATTCTCAAATTAATTTAATATTGTGGTTTCATTGACAAATGAACTATATGATTGAATTTAATTGTCTTTAGAAAAGATAACACTACTTTTGTAATAGTAGTTAATCTAGCTACGTGATTGAATTTAGTTGAAGAACTTAATTTGTACCAAAGTTTTGCCCATTTATGAATTACTTTTTTGTTTCATGTCTAAAAAAGAATAATAGTTTCTAAGATTATGCAGTAAATTTTCTAGTCGGTGTAGAATCACTCTTTTGTTTTGTGTTGAAAATTTGGACACATCAATTTGTGAAGCTTGTATGTCAAATTTTTTGGTAGTTGCACTATCGCTCAATTCATATTTCATAATGGTTTGGATTTTATTTTAGCATTTTCTTCATTGTGACCTTGTAATCATAGAATCTCATTTGCATGATCGTGTCTAAGAAAGAATTTTATGAATGTCCTAGTTTGAGTGCCTATAGATTTCATGGTGATCCATAGTTACAAAAAGTGCTTTGATATACCACTGGCTCGATTGTTTGTTCATACGTATATTATATCTAATTAGATGCATGATTAAACTCAGTAAAGTGTACTCATTTAACTCTGGTGGTGTTTATGCTTAATCCCATATATTTTGTTCATAACTGGCCCCAACCCCCCCCCCCCCCCCAAAAAAAGACATCTCTAGTATGTTTAAAAATTATTTAAATTTGAGTCAATTTTATATAATATCTAAAAATAGGAACATAATATTTATTATTGCTACATTTCTATTGCACCATATTAGCGTAGCATTTCTGTCTATTTAGCCCACTTTAATCTAGTTTGGTCCATTTCGGTCTCCTTTGGTCCATTTTGGTCTGATCCACTTCAGCCCATTGGAGATGCTTTGGGAGGAAAGACTTGGGTATAAAAATGAGCTATTCCCATTGTATTAAAAACTAGACCAGAACATCTGATTCAACTAAGAATCGCACACTAGCCTGGTATGGTTAAATTGCTATAAAAATCGGTCAAAAAATTGAATTGAACTAGGAATCAGGCACAAACCGATTCTTGGACCGTACCAATTTTTAAAAACATGGTTATTTCATTGATAATTATATCACATTCTTAGTGATAGGTTTTTGAAAAAATTTAGTGTTTCTTATGTTATTAAAGTTTTTTTAATATAAGTGATGAATTTGTTTATATGTGCTTCATCTTTATACGTATTTCAAAACATAATGTCTGAAGTATTAATAATTCTTTTAAGAGTGTTGTGTCAATAAAGCTAACTTTTGATGTTTTGCTTGTCACTTCAATAATATTTTCAGTCCTCTTATCAATTTATACTAATTTTTATTAAGTGGACCCTATAATAAATCATCCTTAACAAACACCTTAAGGTGCCTGTTACTATTTTCTTTCTTTCAAAGAGGAAAAGGGATTAATGATTCAAATCAGAAATGTTCAGTGGACTAAATTGGCATTTATATATAAAATACATGAACTAAACTATCACACAAAACATAACGTCTAAAGTATTCATGATTCTTTCAAAAAGGAAAAAGGATTAATGATTCAAAAATTAGAAATGTTCAGTGGACTAAATTGGCGTTTAAGTGCTTGTGAGGTTTGAGGGGGGGGGGGGGAGGCAAGGGCCAAAGTTCAAGTCTTCGGAGGGAACTTTACACACATATACACTTAGATTAGGCTAGAGTAGAATTCTATCTTATATCAAAAAAAAAAATCAAGAAGAAAAAAAGGATTAATGATTCAAATTAGAAATGTTTAGTGGACTAAGGGATTAACATATAATAATAATAATAATAATAATAATAATAATAATAATAGGTAAAGTTGAGAGAAAATCCAATTAGATTTCAAATTGGAATTTAATTAAAGTCTAATTTTGCACCACATATCTCATCTAATCTAAGTTTTAAATTCTTATGCCAAGTGAGTTAATTCAATGTAAAAATTTGATTTCAATTAGAGTTCAATTTTACGACATGTGTCCAATCTAATTTAATTTTTTTTAATTTTTGTACCAAACGAGTTAATTTAGTGTAAAAAATGAGTAGTCCAATATAAGTAAATCATAAAAACTTAATTTTTGAATGATTTTATATTTATGAGCCCTTTTTTTTAGAACTAAAAACAATTCAAGTTTATAAGTCATCTAAATATATATATATATATGTACACACACACATATATAAGTAAAGCTGAGAGAAAATCTAATTAGCTTTTAAATTGGAATTCAATTAGAGTCTAATTTTGCACCACATATCCCATCTAATCTAAGTTTTTAAATTTTTTTGCCAAGTAAGTTAATTCAATGTAAAAATTTAATTTCAATTAGAGTTTAATTTTACGACATGTGTCCAATCTAATTTAAGTTTTTTAATTTTTGTACCAAACGAGTTAATTTAGTGTAAAAAACGAGAAGTCCAATATAAGTAAACCATAAAAAACTTAATTTTTGAATGATTTTATATTTATGAGCCTTTTTTTTTAGAACTAAAAACAATTCAAGTTTATAAGTCGTCTATATATATATATACACACACACACACACATATATAAGTAAAGCTGAGAGAAAATCTAATTAGCTTTTATATTAAAATTCAATTAGGGTCTAATTTTGCACCTCGTGTCCCATCTAATAAAAATTTTTAAAATTTTGAACCAAATTAGTTAATTTAGTATAAAAATTAGATTTCAATAAGAGTTTAATTTTACGGCACATGTTTCATCTAATCGAAATTTTTTAATCTTTGTGCCAAATGAGTTAATTTAGAGTAAAAAACGAGGAGTCTAATATAAATAAATCATAAAAAAACATAATCATATATCTAACACTATATATAAAACTAGAGGAAGAGAGATTTTGAATGATTTTATATTTATGAGTCTTTTTTATAGATATTCATTCAAATTGAAGGTTAATTTTGTGCCATGTGTCCTAAATTATTTATTTTTAGAGAAAATTTTATTTCTTAATTTTGGAATCAAATGTGGGACCATATCATAAATATCCATTCAAATGAGTTATTGTGTACAAAAATCAAAGGATCTAGAATAAATAAATCGTAAAAAAAAAAAAAAAAAGTGTCTTTAAAAAACATTGACAATTTACATTTTATACCTAATAATATCCTTACAAATTTTTTTTTAAAGAGTTAATAAAATATAAAAATAACTATCAATAGTATTTAAATTTTATATATAGAAATTATATTATACATCTTATTATATATCTTTAAGTGTATACATGTATGAAGTTAATTACAAGCTAGTAATATGTAATGAAAGAGGCATAAGCTTAAATACAAGAACGATAACCAAAAGAGATCATACGGCTAACTTACGAAACGTACAACATGCTCAATATATGTAGAAGGCCATAGATGGGTAAAGTAAGATTCCTCTGGCAATTATGCATCACTAAGCATAGGCACCTTTTCATACCCTTCCAACTCTCTAAACCTCCGAGGAAAGATGAACCGACCACCAAACTTCTGCTGCAAGTAAATGATCAATGCAAAAACCAAACCACCAATAGGGATTGCAACATCCCAAGCAGGGGAATAAAAATCTGAACCAGGATTTGCATATATGTATGACCCATCATACTGGCGACAATAATTGTGAGCCCTGTAAAGATCATATGCATGAGGTAGCAACCTGACTACAGTGTTTCCCATGTAGAATCCACAAGAGAGAGCTCTCTCTGTGGAGTTCCAAAACAGGTTCAGCAGTACTTGAGGCAAAAGAAAACCATCCAAGACCAATCCAGCATAAGATTTCAAGTCACACCAAAGAGAACGCGGATTGGTATCCATCACAACATCATTTTCATTGTTTCCCCAGTTGGCTATCACAGCGACTAAAGCCCCAACTGCACATAATGGTAAAACGACAAAGAGAACCCTCTTCTCAGCAATCCACAAAGCCTTCTGATTACCATCACCCCTTCTTGCGGACCATGTTCTATGCAAAAGACGGAATTGAAATAAGAAAGCTACCATTCCAACCACCCTTACAATTAACTCATTTGCTTCAATCCATCCACCACTGTCAAAGGATTTACTTCTCCCACGAGAATTTCTCAGGAACAAGGCTTCAAAGTTGAGCACAAGAGGTATCATGTGACCCAGAGTGAGAATTGATAGCATGACAAGTGAGGTGAAGGGAAGCACATGCGGGTGCCTTTTGACATGAAAGAGTTGGAGTCCCACAAACACACATGAAAGTGTTGTGGAGATAAGTACCATGATGATTTCTGCATCCATCCTCCAAATGGAGGCTTCATAACTGTAATAAGCATATGCAGAAAAGTCTAAAACTTCAAAGTAAAGATGATCGGACTTGACCCTTGTGCTTTCAATGCTTCCCTTGATTCGACCAGCATTCCTTTTATTTGTTGGAGGGAACTCAATTTTGACAAGAATCTTACAATCTAGAGAATCATTTGAGTCAAGAGTTCTACAGCCTACCATACACAAGCTTCCTGTTTCAGCATCATACAACCCTTCAGCTAAGATCTCAAACCTCTCACCTGGTGTTGAAGATTTGTTGAATGGAGAGATCATAGAGTTCACTGTGATACCTATGACGTAGCTGATATTGACTGGACCACTGCTGTTGAAATTCGCTGGCTCTTCAGACTCCACATAGCTTGAGTACTGATAGTGCTGATTATCAACAGAGATTGGGGCAGAATAACCCCAACCTATATTTCCTTTGGAATTTTTCACTGACATGTCGAATCTCATTTCATAAGAAAACGCATTTGGGTACGCTTTCCCTCTGGTTTTAGCAGGATTTGAGCAAGAATTCCTCGCTATGTCAATCTTGGAATACTCATACTTCGCACTAGACACACCAGCATCCCCTTGCATATAATTCCTATCACTTTGAAACATGATCTTATCGAAGTAACCAGATTCATTCCCAGCCTTGACACTCCAAATTTGCCCCACCATGCTACTAGCACCTCTGATTGACCAGACTGCAGGGAACCTCAAGGTCAACATGGTTGAACAATCACCAAGATGAGCATCAGAAAAAGATTGTGTCATGCCCAAAAACCGACAAGCAACAATACAGAGCTGATTCTTGCTCTCATCCCATGATCCTTCCCCAACCAGAGTCATTTTGGGACTGAAATGCCGGTAATAATCAATATAGCTCCCGTTAGCAAACTCCACCAGGACTCGCATCCTTTCTTTATCCTCAGAACATTCAATTTCACTCAAAGACATAAGATTTGGCACATATCCGATACTCTTATCCAAAGGATTGCTGCAGTTCTTTGCAGAAACGCAACCCCCTGAATATTTCAAATTGAATTGATTGACTGCCCTTGAAACTATTGAACAGAAACTGCGTGTTGGCAGAGAACAAACTGACAAGCCTTTTGGAAGATGATCACTTCCAACAGAACAACGATCTTTGGAATCATTGGAAACATATGAATACTTGTAATTCATTTGAGGAAATAACAACACGGAAATTGGATCAAAGTAGGAATCTTCATTATCAAAACTCAGACTCTCTAAAGTCCCAGTAATCAAACTAGTAATATTAGTTGACTTTGTGAGATTAGAGAGCTTAAGAACATTGAAAAGCTTAAGCAAATAATCTTCTTTGGAGTAAGTAAAACCTGTTCCAACAGCACAAAGGTTCCCCTTTGATTCTGAGCAGTAACCTCGTAGTCCAAAAGTTACTGAATTTCTTTGAGGCCTATCTTGGTAGTAGATATTTTAGACTTGAAATGTCAAACTCAGTTCAACCTTGAACAAGCCTGAGATATCAGTTTCATGAACAACTCTGGTGCGAAGTGAAATGGAGTTTGAGAAAGTGGGAGAGTAAGAATATGAGTTTTGGGTGTGGAGTTAATCACCACCAGTGTAGTAACCATTATGGGTTCGAGGAAGTGGCAATTTTGAGAGTGGAACTTGATTGGGTTTGGAGCCTGCGACAGTTGAAGAACAGTGTTCATAGTAAATATCTTGAGAGGCAGAGGAAGTGACAGAGATGAAAGGGAAGGTGGTGGAAAGAAAGAAAAGGATGAGAAACCATGGCAGTGAGTGCCATCTTGGTGAAGAGTTGGTCATTGCAGAGGTGTTCATGGCCTTAGTAATTGCTTCTTTCTTGTAGAAAAAAGAAGGATGAACAAGAGCAACACTGCTGTGTGAAGACTTGACTACACACTCTATATATATATATATATATATATATATATATATATATAATATATATATATATATATATATATAATAATAGGTAAAGCTATAAGAAAATCTAATTAGATTTCAAATTGAAATCCAATTAGAGTCTCATTTTACGCCATGTGTCCTAGTAAATCTAAGTTTTTAAATTTTTGCGCCATATGAGTTACTTCAATGAAAAAATTAGATTTCAATTAGAGTTTAATTTTGCGATATGTGTCTAATCTAATCTAACTTTCTAAATTTTTGTACCAAATGATTTAATTTAGTTTAAAAAACAAGGAGTCCAATATAAGTAAACCATAAATAATAATAAAAACATAATTTTTGAATGATTTTATATTTATGAGTCTTTTTCTTTGTAGAACTAAAAACAATTCAAGTTTATAAGTCATATATATATATATATATATATATGAGCATTTTTTTATAACTAAAACAATTCATTTGGCACAAATATATATATATATATATATATATATATATATAATAGGTAAAATTTAGAGAAAATCCAATTAGATTTTATAATTGACGTCAAATTTTGTGTCATGTGTCTTAAATTATTTATTTTTAGAGAGAGTTTTATTTTTTAATTTTAGAATCAAATGTGGAACCATATCATAAATATCCATTCAAGTGAGTTATTGTATACAAAAACCAAAGAGTCTAGGATTAATGAACATAAAAATATTTAAAAAATGAATAATTTACATTTTCTACCTAATAACATTCTTACAAGATTTTTTAAAGAGTTAAAAAATAAATATAAGAATGACTATCAATAATATTTAAATTATATATGTAAGATTATTATACTATGCATCTTAATGTGTATCTTTCAAGTATATCTATGCATATGCATGAAGTTAGGCAAAATTTGCTAAATAGCATCTTTTTAGAAAAATATTGGATGAATAGCATGCGGATGAAACTATTTAGTTAGTTTGACTGTTTTTGTAACTTGAGTTTGTTAAACTCAAGTTCCAACCCAAAATCGAGTTTCCCGAACTCGATTTCATCTTGGGTAGGTCGTCTAACGTGGAATTAAAAAAAAAACAAGAAAGTGGAATTCAAGTCTAGGTAACTCGAGTTCCATTTTAATGGAACCTCGAGTTTGCTAAACTCGGGTATTTACCAGACTAGAACTTGAGTTTAGAAAACTTGAGTTCCGCCTATTATTTTATTTTATTTTATTATTCCACGTTAGACGACCTACCTAAGAGGAAATCGAGTTTGGGAAACTCGATTTTGGGTTGAAACAAACTCGAGTTCCAAAAACAGCCCAACTTACTAAATAGTTTTATCCGCATGCTATTTGGCTAATATTTTATTAAAAAGATGCTGTTCAGCAAATTTTGCCCACAAGATTATAAGCTAGTTAATAGAGTGACCACAATTCATGCTAGTTAATAGATTAAATTTTCCAAGCCTTTGACAAGTGACAATAGTTCCACAAACCTCAATTCACGCTAGTTAATAGAGTGACCCACAAGATTTTAATTTTGTCTTTTTAAGGAGACACAAGACCTTAATTTTCCATGTCATAGGCCAAAGACTTTTTGAAACATTTTACTGGCTTAAAGTCTTTTCTAAGATAATGAGAGCTAATAAGGTAAAAAAAAAAAAAAAAAATTAAAGCCCCCAACCCATAAAGTACGCTAACACTAGGGATTAGAATTGTGTTGTGGCTGATAATCGTGGTTATGGTTTTCCGCTGGGTTGAACCGGTTAGAAATGAATTCATTACGAAAAACCACTGGAAGAAGAATGAGATTAGTGTTAGTTTCCTCCCTTCAAAGAAAGTATTGTGTCTGGCTCACCATAGATATCTTATTAAAACACTAAATAGAAACTTACTAGGATAATTAACACAATTTCTCCATTTCAATCTAGCATGAATCTTTAGCAAATAGTTATATAGTCTAAAAGTGATGCTAGTCAATAGTTGAACAATGATGCCATTACTTTGCAAGTCCAAATTGAATTTTTGAACTTTAACCAAAGTCTCATTCAATGTAATTAGGATTAAAATCTTCTTACAGAATCACATGTTTTGAAGTTTTTTTTGGATAATTCAATAGTTATAACAAATGAGGGAGGCTTTGAATCATGGAGATACCACTAATACTAGGAGGTGTCAACTAAATATGCTACAAAAATCTTGGCACAGGTTTTGAAGTATATTCTCCTTTAATACAAGTTTTTAAGTTTGAATGAGTTTAGAGAATCAATGATTTCTTCTTCTTCTTTTTTTGAAACACATAGAATCAATGACTTGAATAGAGTAGTTGTATATCATCAAACAATTATATAGCTCAAATGTCACGCTAGTCAATAATGGTACCATGTGGCCATTACTTTCCAAGTCTAAATTTATTTTACTAACACAAACCAAAGACTCATTGCAACATTATTAGGATTAAAGTCTTCTCTAATAGTACCACACATTTGAAATCTCTATCTATTTAGTATGTAACATGTGCTTACGCAAAGGAATGATGAATTGTAATGGTGCTATTGATATTAGTTTGGGTTAAAAAAATATATAGAATATTAGTTCGATTAGAAGATTTGGAGGTGTTAAAATAGTTTTTTCTTGCGATTTTCATGATATTGGCTATGCCAAGTTTCTCATTACACTACTATTATATATATAATTTTGAAAATCACTATTGAATACTACATGTACAATATCAATTCACAATCACTATTTGTAAAATTCTACTAAATACAACACCAAAATAAAAGAGTAAATTGGATCCAATAGTATCTCCTAAATTGAATAGGAATATGTGCATGAGATCGTTCTACTCAATTATAATTTGTTACGTTCAAGATCCTGGCATACAAAATATCTAAATAGAAACAACATAAAAAATATGCTCATTAGTTCAAAGAAAAAATGACAATAAAAATATACATAATTTAATTTGTATGGAAAACTAACAAAAGCGAAATTCAATTTTGACTCTAATTAAATTTTCTCTAAGTATTGGCTATATATATATGCTATTAGGTTTTTTATGGTTTATTTATAGTGAACTCCTCATTTTCTACATTGAATTAACTCATTTGGCACAAAAATTATTAAAATTACATTAGATGAGACATGTGGCACAAAATTAAATTCTAATGGAATTTCAATTTTTAGACTGAATTAATTAACATGGCACGACAATTTAAAAACTTAGATTAGATAGGATACATAATGCAAAATTATACTCTAATTGAATTCCAGTTTGAAAACTAATTGGATTTATACATACATACATACATACATACATACATAAAGCAACCTAACACTAAATAAATTTTAATTTAGGTTTCATTAAATTTCCTTGAACAAAAATTAATATGTATATTCTACTATAGAAGGTTTCTAATTGACTTTTTATTTATTAATACTTATTAAACGAAGGCTAAATTAAAAATTAAACCTCTAACTTTGACTTAATTTTTAATTATGTTCTTTAAGTTTTACTCTTGATCATTTCAATCCTTTAACTTTCATTTGTTTTCATTGTATTCCTTCCATCTAATCCACATTGGACGATGTTAAACTAATAGCAAGATTGGACAATATTGACGGAATGACTAAACTGAAAACATATTTAAGTTAAGGATTGAAAAAAAAAAAAAAAAAAAAAAAAAACTTAAATGACTAATTTGAAAATAACTTAAAGTTGGAGGATGTAATTTGGAGTTTAAACTTGTTTATATAAAAATAAAATTTCTTGATCATTACATGGGATGTGAATGGGTAGAAAACTGGATATGTAATTACAATCTATTTTTATTTTGTTTGAGAAAAAATAATGGATGGTGTATAACTGACTCGGATATCATGATTGCTACGCATTTGATAATTGCCATACACTTAGTTATCAATTATGCAATCTACATCAAATAATTATTATATAGTGTAAAAGTTTAGGATTATAACTTTCCAAGTTTTTGAAATTTTCAAACAATAACCGAAAGACTTTGGAAGTTTTGAATAATGAACAAAGACTTGGTGAGATGTTAACAAGATTAAAGACTTCTAATGGTGTCATTCGTTTTCATTATTAGAGGTATCTGGCTATCAATGACTTAAAAAGAGTTGCAATTATTTTCTCCCACAAAAAAAAAAATTAAGAGATAAGTGTACTAATTAAACTTTTCTTACTTGTTATTTATGAAAACTCTGTCTTCCCCATAAGTCCACTCCCCCTATTAAATTATTAAAATATTACAAATGTATGTATGCATATATAGAAGCTCCAGTAACCACAATTCACACTAGTTAATAGAGTGACCTAAAAGATTTTAATTTTGTCTTTTTGAGGAGACACGAGACCTTAATTTTCCATGTCATGGGCCAAAGACTTTTTGAAACATTTTACTGGCTTAAAGTCCTTTCTAAGATAATGAGAGCTGATAAGGTAAAGAAAATTAAAGCCCCCAACCCATAAAGTACGCTAACACTAGGGATTAGAATTGTGTTGTGGCAAATAATCATGGTTATGGTCTCCCACTGGGTTGAATAGGTTAGAAATTAATTCATTACCAAAAACCACTGGAAGAAGAATGAGACTAGTGTTAGTTTTCTCCATTCAAAGAAAGTATTGTGTTTGGCTCACCATTTATATCTTATTAAAACACTAATTTGAAACTCACTAGGATAATTAACACAATTTCTCCTAGTTCAATCTAGCATGAATCTTTAGCAAATAGTTATATAGTCTAAAAGTGATGTTAGTCAATAGCTGAACCATGATGCCATTACTTTGCAAGTCTAAATTGAATAATAAACTTTAACCAAAGATTGACTCAATGTAATTAGGGTTAAAGTCTTCTAACAGAACCACATGTTTTGAAGTTTTTTTTGGATAATTCAATAGTTATAACAAATGAGGGAGGCTTTGAATCATGGAGATACCACTGATACCAGGAGGTGTCAACTAATTGCGCTACAAAAATCTTGGTGCAAGTTTTGAAGTATATTCCCCTTTAATGCATGTTTTCAAGTTTGAATGAGTTTAGAGAATCAATGTTTTTTTTTTTTTTTGAAACACATAGAATCAATGACTTGAAAAGAGTAGTTGTATATCATCAAACAATTATATAGCCCAAATGTCATGCTAGTCGATAGTGGTACCATGTGGCCATTACTTTCCAAATCTAAATTTATTTTACGAACACCAACCAAAGACTCATTGCAACATTATTAGGATTAAAGTCTTCTCTAATCGTACCACACATTTTGAAGTTTGTTTGTGTTTTTTAATTCGATAGTTATAACAGAAGAGGGACGATTGAAATCCATAATGTCTCCATTGATAGTTATATCTAGTTAGTACGTCGTGCTTACGCACATGAATGATGAATTGTAATGGTGCTATTGATGTTAGCTTGGGTTATAAAACATATAGCATTAGGTTCTAAGACTTTAGGAACTAAATGTATTAGAACTACAATTTGTATTATGTTGGCAAACCGTGATCAAAACATAGAGTCTAGTTTAGGCTTGCTCAAAGTGTGTTTATTTGTAAAATTGGTACCGAGTGATTGCAGAATTTATTGGACAAAATCTAAAAGGCTTTATCAATCGAACCTCGGGCAAATTTATTTTTTAGCAGAATTTCCAATTCAGCCTAAGCCCGTTTAGGGTTTTGTGTTTTACTCTAAGTATAAAAGGAAAAACTCTAGCTACGTTTTTGAGGTCTTTTGATTGTTGTGTGTTGAATCTTTTGTGAGATCTAGAGGTGTATATCTTCATACACACACTTAGGGTTATCAAGATTAAGATTCGTATCAAGAGCTTGATGATCTCTTCAGTTGTTGCTTAAAGAACTTAAAGAAGATTTGAAACCTTTGAGTGGAGTTTCAAAGTCACAAGTAGGAGAACTTGTGGTTGTAGCAGATCAAGGAAAGAAGTTGTCCGTGGACTCGGAGCTATCACGTGGTCATAGTAGTAAGGTTTCTACTCAAGGTAGCAATAAGATGTTAGTGGTCTAAGTTCTATTGTACAAACTTCAATTCTTTTATAGTGGATTTGCATTTTATCTTAAGGATAGTTAGGTTAAATCCTCCCCAGGTTTTTTACTAGTTAGGTTTTCTTGGGTTATCATATCGTTCTGTTCTTTATATTTCCACATTATTTACATGATATGATTTTATTGTGTTAACCTAGATCTGAATAATTTATCTAAGTAATCACTTGACTAAATAACTATGTTAAACAACTTGTGTGAATGGTCTAAAAAGTACATATAGAATATTAGTTTGGTCAACTGATATCTTTCTTTAATTATTCATAACCCAAAAAAAAAAAAATTATAGTCCATTTTTATTTCTATTTTATTGGAGAAAAAGTAATATATGATTAAAACTTGGATATTATGATTGCTACAAATTTGATAATTACCATATACTTAGTTATCAATTATGCAATCTACATCAAACAATTATTATATAGTCCAAAATTTTAAGATTATAGCTTTCCAAGTTTTTGAAATTTTCAAAAAACAACCAAAAGACTTTAGAAGTTTTGCACAATGAAAAAAGACAAAGACTTGGTGAGATGTTAACAAGATTAAAGACTTCCCATTTGTTTTCATGATTAAAGGTTTCTGACGTATCAATAACTTAAAAAAGAATTGCAATTATTTTCTCTCACAAAAAGTTTTAAGAGATAAAGCTACTAATTAAACTTTTCTTACTTGTTATTTTGGAAAACTCTGTCTTCCCCGTAAGTTCATTCCTCCAAGTAAATTATTAAAATATTACAAATGTATGTTTGCATGTTTAGAAAAATCTAGTCCATGTTGCGAAAGAGCAATCCAAAAATTCATGATTATACCATTACTAAATTGGACCCTCTAGACGTTAACATTTTATGTTCAACTTTTATTAAGATTTTTTTTTTTTTGCTGAGATTATTAAGAAATTTTCTGCTATTACAATTGTGAGGACACAATTTACACCCAGACCCAATCGAGTGAAGGGTGCAGACCCAAATAGCCTTATACAATGAAATTTGTAGAGCGTGAGCTTGAAATCTAGGTTTTATGGATATTGAATAACAAGTATGGTGGGCTAAATCGCCAATACATGCACAATGAAATGATTTTATGACAAAAACTCTCATCGGACGTAAGCCGGGGATCAATTATATTCCCCTTTCTTCTTTCAACAATAGATTATATTTGAAGGTGGTGCGTACAGTGTTTTTCTCTTTCTTTTTCCCGATCTCCCTTCTTGAATGCCACCATTTTCCTTTTATATTATCTTCTTTCTTCCCACCATCTTCCACGTATGGAGCAGATCACCAATTTAGATATTTGTCTCATCCATAGTCTTCTTGAAGCCCTCAAACAATAGCTGTAACACTACCACCATTGTTCAGAGGTCATTTCCCCATTAATGCGGTCAGAGAGGTAGGTGCAAAGTCTTTAATGTCGTGGTAGCAGCTTTCTCTAAGATATTTCTTATTCACTCCTTCTCCTTGTGCTCATGTGGAACATATCCTCCCTCCTCAGACCTTCAAGAATTCCCTTACATACATTAGGGTGTATGGTACAACCTTTACTTCATAGAGCCGAGGAGATTGCCCTCCTCGGACCATTTTCACCAACTTCTCTCGTAATAATTTGCTTGTGGGCTTTTATATCCAGTATAGTTATTATCACTAAGACCTCCTCGGACGAGTTAATATCCTCAGACTAAGTCCAAGGCCCACAAACATATTCTGACTCTTTTTCCCCCACAACAATGATCTCAGATACAATATTCCTAACAGTGTTTTTCATAAGTGCTTCCACTCTAGTAATGTAAACTTCCCTTCAAACCAATGGCTTACTGTCTATTTTTATTTGTGCATTTGGCATGTGCTTAAATTATAATGCTTTAATTAATGATTATGCCAAGCGGATGCCTTTGTCTTATTTGCTGGGTCCTTTACAATATGCTAAATGTGTAGCATAATATCATAATAATAATAAGTTAATTATTTCCATAAACTGATGGTCCTAAATAGGCAAAGACATTTCCTAAAAATGAAAAGAAAAAAAAATATATACATAATATATATTAATAAAAATGTATCCACTACAGGTATCGGATTGAGTGAATTGAAATCTAAATTATCTTTTTTTATGGGATTATTATTATTTTTGAAAAATAGTAGATAGGATTTTTATGATATTTGATTAATTATAAGGAGTTTTTTTTTTATATATACCTAATCTGTATAACCTGATTTTCTGACTTTTTAATGTTGTTTCCCTTTAAAAAAAAAAAAAAAAAAAAAAAAAAAAAAGGGGACTTCTAATGATGTCCCATCTAATCAAAATTTTAGAATTTTTGAACCAAGTTAATTAGTTTAGTGTAAAAATTAAATTTCGATTAGAGGTTAATATTACAACACGTGTTCTATCTAATCAAAGTTTTTAAATGTTTGTGCCAAATGAGTTAATTTAGAGTAGAAAACGAGTAGTCTAATATAAATAAATCATAAAAAGAATCATATATCTAACACTATATATGAAATTAGAAGAAGATAGAGTTTTAATGATTTTATATTTATGAGCCTTTTTTTTATAACTAAAAAAAATTCATTTGGCACAAAACTTATATATATATATATATATATATATATATATATATAATATTTAAACCTTAAAGAAAATCCAATTAGATTTTACAATTGAAGTCTCATTTTGCTCCATGTGTCATAAATTATTTACTTTTGGAGAGTGTTTTATTTCTTAATTTTTGAATCAAATGTGGGACTATATCATAAATATCCATTCAAGTGAGTTATTGTATACAAAAACCAAAGAGTCTAGAATAAATGAATATAAAAATAATTTAAAAATTGACAATTTACATTTTCTACCTAATAACATTCTTACAAGACTTTTTAAAGAGTTAAAAAAAATATATGAATGACTATCAATAATATTTAAATTATATATATAAGATTATCTATACATCATAATGTGTATCTTTTAAGTATATCTATGCATATGCATGAGGTTACAGGCTAATTAATACAGCGACCACAATTCATGCTAGTTAATAGATTAAATTTTCCATGCGTTTGACAAGTGATAACAGTTCCACTAACCAAAATTTACGCTAGTTAATAGAGTGACCCACAAGACTTTATTTTGCCTTTTTGAGGAGACACAAGACCATAATTTCCATGTCGTAGGCCAAAGACTTTTTGAAACATTTTACTGGCTTAAAGTCTTTTCTAAGATAATGAGAGCTGATAAGGTAAAGAAAATTAAAGCCCCCAACCCATAAAGTACGCTAACACTAGGGATTAGAATTGTGTTGTGGCTGATAATCGTGGTTATGGTCTCCCACTAGGTTGAACTGCTAGAAGAAGAACACGAGATTAGTGTTAGTTTTCTCCATTCAAAGAAATTATTGTGTTTGGCCCACCATAGATATCTTATTAAAACACGGGTTGAACCACTGGAAGAAGAACACGAGATTAGTGTTAGTTTTCTCCATTCAAAGAAATTATTGTGTTTGGCCCACCATAGATATCTTATTAAAACACTAATTTGAAAGAAAGTACGTTAACACGAGATTAGTGTTAGTTTTCTCCATTCAAAGAAATTATTGTGTTTGGCCCACCATATATATCTTATTAAAACACTAATTTGAAACTTACTAGGATAATTAACACAATTTCTCCTAGTTCAATCTAGCATGAATCTTTAGCAAATAGTTATATAGTGTAAAAGTGATGCTAGTCAATAGCTGAACCGTGATGACATTACTTTGCAAGTCAAAACTGAATTTTTGAACCTTAACCAAAGACTGATTCAATGTAATTAGAATTAAAGTCTTCTAACAGGTCCACATGTTTTGAAGTTTTTTTTGGATAATTCAATAGTTATAACAAATGAGGGAGGCTTTGAATCATGGAGATACCACTGATACCAGGAGGTGTCAACTAATTGTGCTACAAAAATATTGGCATAGGATTTGAAGTATATTCTTCTTTAATACAAGTTTTAAAGTTTGAATGAATTTAGTGAATCAATGATTTTATTTATTTATGTACGTTTTTAGACCCTTTAAACACCAGTTGTTTAACCTAGTTATTTAGCCAAGTGATTACTTAGTCAAATTAAACAGATTTAGGTTAACACAAATATATTATATCACTGTAAAGTGCGGAAAAATAAAGAACACAACAATATGATAACCCAGGAAAACCAAACTGGTAAAAAAACCTGGGGATGATTTAACCTAACTACCCTCAAGGAAAAACAAATTCACTATGAAAGAATTGAAGTTTACACAATAGCGATTTAGACCACTAACATCCTATTGCTACCTCGAGTATGAAACTTACTACTACGACCACGTGACAACTCTGAGTCCACAGACTACTTCTTTCTTGGATTCCCAGCAAGCACAAGCACTCCCGCTTGTATATCTTTAAGCTCTTGAATCTGCAACTGAATTGATCACCAAGCTCTTGACATCAATCTAGATCTTGATAACCCTAATTGTATATGAAGACAAACACCTCTAGATCTCACAAGAGATTCACACACACAGCATAAAGAGTAACCTCGAGTATGAAACTTACTACTACGACCACGTGACAACTCCGAGTCCACAGACTACTTCTTTCTTGGATTCCTAGCAAGCACAAGCACTCCCGCTTGTATATCTTTAAGCTCTTGAATCTGCAACTGAATTGATCACCAAACTCTTGACATCAATCTAGATCTTGATAACCCTAATTGTATGTGAAGGCAAACACCTCTAGATCTCATAAGAGATTCACACACACAGCATAAAGAGCAACCTCAAAACGTGGCTAGGGTTTTCCCTTTTGTACTTAAAACAAAACATAAAACCCTACACGTCAAACCAGGCTCGGGCTAAGTTGGAAAATTCTGTAGAAAAACAATCTGCACGAGCTTTGATCGATCAAGTCTAATTTTCGATCGATCAAGCAAGACAGATTTACACAGTAAATCCTACTATGCACTCGTTTCCAACTTTACACTTAAACATACTTTGAGCAAGTCTAAAACAAGACCAAACGTTTTGATCATGGGTTGCCAACATTACAAATTGAAATTCTAATACATTTAAACCTAAAGTCTTAGAACTCAACAATTTTTTTTTTTTTTAAACACATAGAATCAATGACTTGAAAAGAGTAGTTGTATATTATCAAAAAATTATAAAGCTCAAATGTCACACTAGTCAATAGTGGTACCATGTGGCCATTACTTTCCAAATCTAAATTTATTTTACGAACACCAACCAAAGACTCGTTGCAACATTATTAGGGTTAAAGTCTTCTCTAGTAGTACCACACATTTTGAAGTTTGTTTGTGTTTTTTAATTCAATAGTTATAATGGAAGAGTAAAGATTGAAAACCGTAATGTCTCCATTGATAGTTATATCTAATTAGTATGTAACCTATGCTTTTGCACAAGAATGATGAATTGTAATGATGCTATTGATGTTAGCTTGGGTTATAAAACATATAGAATATTAGTTTGACCCGAAGATTTGGAGGTACTAAAATAATTTTTTCTTGCAATTTTCATGATATCGGCTACGCCAAGTTTCTCATTATACTACTATTATATATATAATTTTGAAAATCACTATTGAATACTACATATACAATATCAATTCACAGCCACTATTCATAAAATTCTACTAAATACAACACAAAAAGAAAAGAATAAATTTGATCCAATAGTATCTCCTAATTAAATGGGAATATGTGCATGGGATCATTCAACTCAATTATAATTTTTTACGTTCAAGATCCTGGCATACAAAATATCTAAATAGAAACAGTATAAAAAAATATGCTCACTAGTTCAAAGAAAAAATAATAGTAAAAATATAAATAATTTAATATGTATGGAAAACTAACAAAAGCAAAATTCAATTTTGAATCTAATTAGATTCCAATTTGAAATCTAATTGGATATATATATATATAAAGCAACCTAACACTAAATCAATTTTAATTTAGGTTTCATTATATTTCCTTGAACAAATTTTAATTTATATGTATATTCTACTATAGAAGGTTTCTAATTGAATTTTTATTTATTAATACTTATTAAACGAAGGATAAATTAAAAATTACACCTCTAATTTTGACTTAATTTTTTAATTCGATTCTTTAAGTTTTACTCTTAATCATTTCAATCCTTTAACTTTCATTTGTTTTCATTGTATTCCTTCCATTTAATCCACATTGGACCATTTAAACTAATAGCAAGATTGGACAATATTGATAGAATGACTAAACTGAAAACATATTTAAGTTAAGGATTGAAAAAAAAAAAAAAAAAAACTTAAATGACTAATTTGAAAATAAGTTAAAGTTTGAGGATGTAATTTGGAGTTTAAACTTGTTTATATAAAAATAAAATTTCTTGATCATTATGTGGGATGTGAATGGGTAAAAAACTAGATATTTATTCTTTTTTTTTTTTTTGGGTGTAAACAGATTATGATTCCAAAGTCTTGAATGTTAAGTTGGTGATAAAGAGATCATAGAGGCCAACTCCAAGATCTTGGGAATCGAATCGTGTTTAGAATAAATAGGCTGATAGGCAAATGATAATAAATAGTTGACAGTTATTGTTAGATCCAAACACACCGACGCGGTTAGTAGCCACACAAGCCCCACCACATGGAGGGGAAAAATGTGGAATTTTCTCAACCAATACTAAAGTAATATTAATGAAATACTAATAAATAAGGAAAATATGTGTAAATTGCTTTCTTTCTTTCTTTTTTTTCCTTTAACTATAGATGAAATTGTAAATATGTTTTTCTACACCATGCTAAGTGATATCTTTCTTAAATTATTCATGACCAAAAAAAAAAATTACAGTCCATTTTTATTTCTATTTTATTTGAGAATAAGTAATGGATGATGTAAAACTAACTTGGATATCATTATTGCTATACATTTGATAATAGCCATATACTTAGTTATCAATTATGCAATCTACATCAAACAATTATTATATAGTCCAAAAAACTTTAAGATTATAGCTTTCCAAGTTTTTTAAATTTTCAAACAAAAACCAAAAGACTTGGGAAGTTTTGCACAATGAACAAAGACTTGGTGAGATGTTAACAAGATTGACTTCTAATGGTGTCATTCGTTTTCATGATTAAATGTATCTGGCGTATCAATAACTTAAAAGGAACTGCTATTATTTTCTCCCAATAAAAAATTTAAGAGATAAAGCTACTAATTAAACTTTTCTTACTTGTTATTTTGACAAACTTTGTCTTCTCCATAAGTTCACTCCCCCTAGTAAATTATTAAAATATTACAAATGTATGTTTGCATATTTAGAAAAAGCTAGTCCATGTTACGAAAGAGCAATCCAAAAATTCATGACTATACCATTACTAAATTGGACCCTCTAGATGTTATCATTTATGTTCAACTTTTATTAAGATTTTTTTTTTTTTTTTTGGCTGAGATTATTAAGAAATTTTCTACTATTACAATGATCTTAGATACAATATTCCTAAGGGTGTTTTTCATAAGTGCTTCGACTCTGTTAATGTAAACTTCCCTTTAAACCAATTACTTACTGGCTATTTTTATTTGTGCATTTGGCATGTGCCTAAATTATAATGCTTTAATTAATGATTATGCCAAGAGGATGCCTTTGTCTTATTTGTTGGGTCCTTTACAATATGCTAAATGTGTAGCATAAATGTCATAATAATAAGTTAATTATTTCCATAAATTGATGGTCCTAAATAGGCAAAGACATTTCCTAGAAATGAAAAAAAAAAAATATATATATATATATATATACACACACATAATATATATTAATCAAAATTTATCCACTACAAGTATCGGACTTAGCGAATTGAAATCTAAAGTATATTTTTTATGGGATTATTATTTTTTTTTGAAAAATAGTAGATAGGATTATTATGATACTTGATTAATTATAAGGAGTTTTTATATATACCTAATCCAGATAACCTGACTTTCTAACTTTTGAATGGTGTTTCCCTTTAAAAAACGAGACTTCTAAAGATGTTCCATCTAATCAAAATTTTAAAATTTTTGAACAAAGTTAATTAGTTTAGTGTAAAAATTAAATTTCGATTAGAATTTAATTTTACAACACATGTTTCATTTAATCAAAGTTTTTAAATTTTTGTGCCAAATGAGTTAATTTAGAGTGGAAAACGAGTAGTCCAATATAAATAAATCATAAAAAAATAATTATATATCTAACACTATATATAAAATTAGAGGAAGAGAGAGTTTTAATGATTTTATATTTGTGAGCCTATTTTTTTAACTAAAAAAAATTGATTTGACACAAAAATTATATATATATAATAGGTGAAACTGAAAGAAACTCAAATTAAAATTCCAAATTAGAGTGTCAATTTTGCACCATGTATCCTAAATTATTTATTTTTAAAGAGTTTTATTTCTTAATTTTAGAATTAAATGTGGGACCACATCATAAATATTCATCCAAGTGAGTTATTAATTACAAAAACCAAAGAGTCTAAAATAAATAAATCGTAAAAAAAAATGTGCTTCACAATAATTTAAAAAAAAAACATAGACAATTTACATTTTATACTTAATAATATCCTTACAAAATCTTTTAAAGAGTTAACAAATATAAAAATCACTATCAATAGTATTTAAATTATATATATATATATATATATATATATATGAATTATATTATGCATCTTATTATATATCTTTAAGTATATCCATGCATATGCATGGGGTTACAAGCTAGTATATATTAATAGTTAAACCTTAGAGAAAATCCAATTAGATTTTACAATTGAAGTCCAATTTTGCGCCATTTATCATAAATTATTTATTTTTGGAGAATGTTTTATTTCTTAATTTTTGAATCAAATGTGGGACCATATCATAAATATCCGTTCAAGTGAGTTATTGTATACAAAAACCAAAGAGTCCAGAATTAATAAATATAGATATATTTTAAAAGACTTTTTAAAGAGTTAAAAAAATATAAGAATGACTATCAATAATATTTAAATTATATATGTAAGATTATTATACTATACATCTTAATGTGTATTTTTTAAGTATATCCCTGCATCTGCATGATGTTAAAAGCTAGTTAATAGAGTGACCACAACTCACGCTAGTTAATATATTAAAGTTTCCATTCCTTTGACAAGTGACAACAATTCCACAAACCAAAACTCACGCTAGTTAATAGAGTGACCCACAAGACTTTAATTTTGTCTTTTTGACGAGACATGAGACCTTAATTTTCCATGTCATTAGCCAAAGACTTTTTGAAATATTTTACTCGCTTAAAGTCTTTTCTAAGATAATGAGAGCCGATAAGGTAAAGAAAATTAAAGCCCCCAACCCATAAAGTACGCTAACACTAGGGATTAGAATTGTGTTGTGGCTAATAGTTGTGGTTATGGTCTCCCGTTGGGTTGAACCGGTTAAGTCCATTTTCATTTTTATTTTATTTGAGAAAAAAGTAATGGATGATGTAAAACTGAAGATTGCTACACATTTGGTAATTGTCATACACTTAGTTATCAATTATGCAATCTACATCAAACAATTATTATACAGTCCAAAATTTTAAGATTATAACTTTCCAAGTTTTTGAAATTTTCAAACATTAACCAAAAGACTTTGGAAGTGGCTGATAATTGTGGTTATGGTCTCCTGTTGGGTTGAACCAGTTACAATTTATTTTTATTTTTATTTTATTTGAGTAAAAGTATTGATTGATGTAAAACTAAAGATTGCTACACATTTGGTAATTGCCATACACTTAGTTATCAATTGTGCAAACTACGTCAAAAAATTATTATATAGTCCAAAATTTTAAGATCATAACTTTCCAAGTTCTTGAAATTTTCAAACAATAACCAAAGGACTTTGGAAGTTTTAAATGATGAAAAAGACTTGGTGAGATGTTAACAAGATTAAAGACTTCTAATGGTGTCATTTGTTTTCATGATTAAAGTTATCTAGCGTATCAATGACTTTAAAAAAAAAAAAAAAAAAAGCTGCAATTATTTTCTCCCACAAAAAATTTTAAGAGATAAGGCTACTAATTAAACTTTTCTTACTTGTTATTTTGGAAAACTCTATCTTCCCCATAAGTCCTCTCCCTTTAGTAAATTATTAAACTATTACAAATGTATGTATGCATATTTAGAAAAAGCTAGTCCATGTTACAAAAGAGCAATCCAAAAATTCATGACTATACCATTACTAAATTGGACCCTCTAGACGTTATCATTTTATGTTCAACTTTTATTTAAGATTTTTTTTTTTTTTTTTTGCTGAGATTATTAAGAAATTTTCTGCTATTATCTTAGATACAATATTCTCCTAAGGGTGTTTTTCATAAGTGCTTCCACTCTGGTAATGTAAACTTCCCTTTAAACCAATTGCTTACTGGCTATTTGTATTTGTGCATTTGGCATGTGCGTAAATTATAATGCTTTAATTAATAATTATGACAAGAGGATGCCGTTGTCTTATTTGCTGGGTCCTTGACAATATGCTAAATGTGTAGCATAAATTTCATAGTAATGAGTTAATTATTTCCATAAACTGATGGTCCTAAATAGACAAAGACGTTTCCTAAAAAGGAAAAGAAAAAAAAAAATATATATATATATACATAATATATATATTAATAAAATTTTATTCACTACAGGTATCGGACTGAGTGAATTGAAATCTAAAGTATTTTTTTTATGGGATTATTGTTATGTTTGAAAAATAGTAGATAGGATTATTATGATACTTGATTAATTATAAGAAGTTTTTTATATATACCTAATTCGGATAACCTGATTTTTTGACTTTCTAATGGCGTTTCCCTTAAAAAAAAATGGACTTCTAATGATGTCACACATTTCCAAGGTTAAAGGAATCTGGCATATGAATGATATAAAACTTATTCAGATAACGTGATTGCTACATATTAATCGGTTTCTACAAAATTTGTTTATAAATCTACAATTTGCACCAAACAATTCTTCTATAGTCCAAAATTCCAAGACTACAGCAAACAAAGGAAAAAAAATTCCAAGACTTGAATTTTCAAGGTCTTTGGATGTTCCAAAAAATGATCAAAGACTTGTCAAAACTTGAAACTCTAACATGATTAAAGTCTTCTAATGTCTTCTAATGGTGTTTACCTCAACAACAAAAAAGGACTTGTAATAGTATCACACATTTTCAAGGTTGAAGGAATGAGAAAATTATTAGATACTCTCAAAGTACCATAAATGCGCACTCCTTCTTCTCACATGAATGGTAGATCCCACCATGAATTTAATTAGTGGGACCCACCATTCATGTGAAAGGAGGGAGTACGCATTTATAGTACTTCGGAAGTACACAATAATTTTCCGAAACAATGTAACATATGAATGACATAAAACTTATTTAGATAACATGATTATTGCATGTTAATCAGTTTCCACATATTTTGTCTATAACTCTACAATATGTGTCAAACAATTCTTATATGGTCCAAAATTCGAAAACTATAGCGAACAAAGAAAAAAAGCATATTTGCCGAGATCCATGGTTACAAGAAGTGCTTTTTAAACTATTGGATCGATTGTTTGTTCATATGTCATTTGATATCTAATTAGCTGTATGATTAAACTCATATGATAAACTATTTTTGCCGAGATAGCATGGTTTGAAGTTTACTCTAGGCTTAACGCCGTATATTTTGTTCATAGTTGGGCCAAGCTCAAAAAAAAAAAAAAACATCTAGTATGAGTGAAAAAATTATTTAAACTTAAAGCATATTTGGCATCAGTTTCAGCTTTTAATTTTTAGTTTTTATGTACAATTTTTTAAAACTTCACTTTTTCTCACTTTTTCAAAATTTTTCAAGGTAAAAATATACTTTAGATATTTTCAGCAAAAAGCGAGATAAGTTGTTCTCAAACAAATACTTATATCTTCCATTTAGAAATAGCTTATTTAGCTAAAATTGAAAACTTTTAACTGAAAATGTAGAAAAATATATATATAAAATATTAAAAAAAATTAAAGTTAAAAGCTAGTTGAATGGTATAGTGAAACCCATGAATAATACCAAAAAGTGTAATAAGACTCATGAATAATACCAAAAAATAGTAATAATAATGTTTTAAAACGGATTTATAATACCTTACATAACCAGAGTACAACTACAAAATGGCCTAACTTTTGTAGCTGTAGACTGGGGTTATAAAGTAGACACTAGACACACACAACCAATATGGGATAAAACATTCTTATTTTTTTTAGTAAACAGTAATACTTATTAAAACACACACGAAAATAATAATAATAATGTTTTAAATTAGGCTTATAATACATCACATAACCAGAGTACAACTATAAAAGGGCCTAACCTTTGTAGTTATAGATTGAGAAACTCTTAAAGTCACTTTATTACAAAAAATTAAGTCACGTTACACCCAAAAATTTTGTGACCAAGGCTTTGTTGTTGTATAGTATGAAAAGACAATAATGTTATCTACGACATGTTGAAAGTGATGCTGGTGGTTGGAGTTCAATTCACAGCTGTGTGTCAAGGAATGACGACTCTGACGAAACAATAGCTTTCCCGTTTGGTGACATGGGAACTGCAACACCATACTCTACGTTTTTCCATACACAAGAGGAAAGCATAGCGACCATGAAGTGGATACACCGTGATATTGAGGCTTTTGGTGAAAAGCCAGCGTTTAAGCCACATATTGGGGACATCAGCTATGCAAGTGGATATTCATGGTTGGGATCATTTTTTTACTCAGATCGAGCCTGTTGCATCCAAGTAGCAAACCATGTGTGCATTGGTAATCATGAGTATGACTGGCCTTCACAGCCTTGGAGACCTGAGTGGTCTGTGGGAATTTATGGAAAGGATAGGGGTGGCGAATGCGGCTTACCCTTCAGCTTTAGGTTCAGAATGCCTGGAAACTCTTTAGAGCCAACTGGAACCTGAGCCCCGGACACTAGGAACCTTTACTACTCATTTGATATGGGGGCAGTACATTTTGTATACATGTCAACTGAGACCAATATAGTTTTTTAAAGCATGATTTGGAGTCAGTTAATAGAAACAAAACCCCTTTTGTGGTAGTTCAAGGGCGCCGGCCGATGTATACAACAAGCAATAAAACTAGAGAAGCCCCATTGAGGGAGAAGATGCTTGAGCACTTGGAACCTTTGTTTGTGAAAAACAAGGTCACCCATGCATTGTGGGGTCATGTCCATAGATATGGGAAGTTTTGTCCAATGAATAGCTTCACTTGTGGAAGCAAGGGCTTGGATGGGGTGGATTGGGAGGCATTTCCAGCCCATATTGTAATTGGGATGGCAGGACAGGACAGGCAACCCATCTGGGAGCCTAGACCTGACTGCCCGAATGATCCAATTTTCCCACAAACAAAGCGCTCTTTGTACCGTGGGAGTGAGTTTGGGTACACTAGATCGGTTGCTACAAAGGAGAAGCTTCAGCTTTCCTATGTAGGGAACCATGATGGAGAAGTGCATGATATGGTGGAGATTCTAGCATCTGGACAAGTTCTCAGTGGCAGTGGAGCTAGTGCTTTTGATGGTGCTGGTGCCAGGGGCAAGGCGGCTCAGTCCAAATCTTCATTGTTGGTTGAGGGGGCGATCGTGTTAGTGTTTGTGGCTTTTGTAAGCTATGTTCTTGGTTTCATTTCCCGTTCCCGGAAAGTGGCTACTTCAAAAAATAGCTGGACTACCGTGAAGATGACAGAAGATGTTTGAACTTGAAATTGCATTGAAGCACATTGTTTAGTTTCCAAAATCTGGTTCATCTGTATTTCTAAAGTAACTGCAATTATGCAGTTTTCCTTATGTAATTTATGCTATTTAACACTGTCTAAAGGGTTTTATATAGTTGAAGGTCATATACTTTGTCAAATAAATGTTCAATTGTCATGGAATAATTTATTGATGCATGAATATGATATTATCTTACCATTTTGTGCCATTGGAGGTAGTAATGTTGTATTTCTGTTGATTAATTCTGTGAGTACTCTTGTATGGAGAAAAGATATATTATTTTCATATTGGAGATGAGCATCTCTAGTTGAGGAACTGTGGTAACTCCCCTGAATTCCAGATCTTACACTGTGAGTTGATTCCCCTCATTTTTAGGCTAATCCACATGAGCAAACTGCAATATCCTTAATAGAGAAAATCCCAGAATCTGCATGTTAAAATCCTTCTTCATTTTCTTTGTTTATTTTTGTTGTTATTAATATTTTATATCTTTTCCTTTTCTTTTAATAAGATAATTTAGGATTACTCTATGAACATCATCCTCCTCGCTCCCAAAATCCAGTTATTCTTCTTGAAGTGCCTTCCAATTATTTTTTTTCCTATCATTGTGAATTGAATGGCTAGGAGAATTATGGGTGCAATTCTTGCTTCTTCGATAGGAGGTTTATAATACAAGAAAAAGACACCGAGCACAACCACAGCACAAACCTGAGCACGTTGGAGATAATATGTATTAATTTCTTAGGAGATAAGTAGTTTGTAGGCTTATAGAACATCATATGCTTGTAACTTTAGTTAATTATTTCCTTGTGTTCTTATTTCAATCAAGTATTTAAGTTTGATGCAATGATTAGTGGTTGGGACCCTTTTTTTCTTATTTTCATGGTTTTAGAAACATGTTGCTTTGTTTGGTAATCAAATGTTGAAACAATCTTCAGCTTCACTACATGACGTAGTAAAAGCATGATTTTTTTTTTTTTTCTTTCGTTTTATTGCTATAAGAAACATGATATTCTTTCTTTTTCTCTATCCCTTTTTTCTAAAGGTTGGCTAAGTATCCTAACCAAACTGATAGGTAAAGGTGCTCCGAGAAAGTGGAATGGTATGCTACTAACTAAACTAAAGTCCACTGTTAGTTATTTAATCCGAATTAACTGTTCTGGACCAAATTACTAGCGTTTTTGAAATGGAAATGGGTTTGCTTTATGTTACATTTACAACATTCATAAATGACTCTTTTTTGTTTTTTTGTTGATATCATTCATAAATGACTCATTAATTTTGGATTTGGAACAGTTCTATTTAATCAACAAATGGGGGTTTTTTTTTTTTTTTTTTTTGTGTGGCATTTATAGAAATAAATAGAGGAATTAACAAATAAGGGAATCCTAGTATATAAAAAACTATTTCAGGGCCTTTTAGTGGCAGTTAAAAAACAAATATTTTTAGCAATGCTATCAACATAATTTTTTTTTTTTTTTTTTGGCCAAAGGCCTTGTAACTAAATTGACGTCTTCCCATGTACAAAGTGTTTAAGGGTTCAGGGGTGAAACAGTTCGAGCTGCGGGATTAGTAACATTTTGTAATTATCTCTAAAAAAATATAATTTTTTTTTTTTTACAACTTACTAAGGTGATAAACTATGATTGAAGCAACATTATTTTTAAACAAGCCAATAATTGTACCACTTTATTCATTTCTTTATTTACACATATACACTAAGTGTATATGTATATATGTATGAAACTCTTTCCTATAGACTTGAACTCTGACCTTTACTCCCACACCCCACAAGTACATATATTTGTGAAGTGATTATCGCACTAAGAGTGTACATCAATCATAAGTCATCTCGCCAAGAATTTAATAACTCAAATAGTTGGCATATACCATCTCAAAAAAAAACTAGTTGGCATATGCTTTAGTAACATATCATGTCGTCAAGAATTACAAAATTTTTATATTATACTTATTTCTCTCAAATGCAGCACATTGCAGTTGGCTAGTTACATGGCATATTAAGGTTAACAATAGTCTAAATACACAAATTTTCATACCTTTTTTTCACACATTTCAGGTGGCATATTATAATTTGTGTTATTAAACTTAAAATAAAATTGGAATTTATTTTGTACATAATGCTGCACTAATCACATCTTAACAAGTCATGAAAAAAATATGTTTCTAGCATTGCTTCTAAGTAAAACACCAGTTAATGTGGCCCTCACAGAACAGACACCATTCAACAAAAAAAAAAAACAAAGGCCAGGTCCAAGTCATGGATTTCAGCCCAAAATCCAGAGGTCCCAAAAGACTAAAGGGCCGAAGCCCATTGAGTAAACACTTTCATACTATTTAAAAATCCAAGTGCACTTTTTATGGTAGAGATATAAATGGACATGTGCATGATAAAATTCCAACCTTAGTATTAGCTGCTACCCAGAAATAAGAGTCAGACAAGGGGGCTGCTTGACCATCGGATACCTTCACCACACCTCTGTTTCCTCTATATATTCCATTGGAACTAATCCAAACTCCAAAGCACTTACTTCCACTTCCACCACTTTTGTTTAACAACCATAAATTGGTCCCAATCCTAGACACTCCAGTCTCGGAGCATCCCAACTTAACTTAGCCCCTCGTTTAAATCTTTCCCATCTCACACCCTAGATTACAATTCATGACCCTCAATCATATCACAGATTATCAACTTTTTTGAGCTCCAATCTTTCACCAAGACTTCAATCAATTAAGCTTAATAACAAAAAACTTGCAGAGTCATCATTTGGGTGAAAATAGTACGACATAGATAGATGAATACCTAAAATTTTTCAAGTTAAAATTCTGGGATTCCTAAGTTTTCTGAAAATTTAAGAGAAACCCATCTGGGTATACATGTATGTAAATGGAAATTCTATTTCATCAAGAAAAAAAAAAAAAGGAAATTCTATGCAATCAGTGGCAATAAAAGAGGGTGAGAGAGATAGAAAGCACACCTTTGAAGGAAACAAGGGTTGCTGAAGAAGTTAATGCAATCTGAGCCATTGAAGAAGGGGGGGAACGCCGTGTGTTTGATTGTGTTTGTGAGAGAGAATGTGAGAGTGAATTTGGCAAAGAAAAGTGTCTAGGTTCTTTCATTGACAACAACCGTCTGGCAAAGCCAAGAGGCAGGAGCCAATAGAACACCTATGTTAGAATCCAGTCTTTTGACCTTTATTGCACACGTGGCACTGCTTATGTGACTTTTATCCATTTCTTTTCCTAATTGGATGTGAATTTCACTTTAAATTTGAATAAATTTCTACAAGAATAGCCTATCAATCATTGATTATAATTATTTTTTGAATTTTATCATTTTAAAATTATTAATTAAATGAATAATGACATCACCAGCTTGACCATTAGTTGGATCCTGATCGGATCAAAACACTGACAACCAATTCTCTTTCTAGTTGTTAGTCCAATCTGGTTTTTAAAACCATGCTTATAATTGATAGAAATGTGTATAATTACAAATTACAAGTGTCATTAACTAGACAATAGAAACCCAATTAGCCCTTTTTAAATTAGCAATTAAGAACTTAAAAAAAATTACCTGATAATAATACCTGGCTCCTTTCTTCAAATTCTTCATAATCCCATCATGAATCCAACCTGGGTCTCTCCACCCAACACTCATATTTGCCGGAGCCTCACACATGTTCTCCCTCTCATACCTCTCCACATGTGTCACCACCATATCATCAAGCATATCCTCCCTCTCCCCATACCTCACTTGCCTCTCCTCACGATCCTTAGTCACAAACATCACTCTCATCTCATCCTCATTCTCTGAAAACCCCAAATGGTTGGGGTTATTGAGAGAGAGACTTTTGATTGGGTTGATGGGTTAAAAAGAGAAATGATTGTTGTTATGAAGAGAATAAAATATGTGATTTTGTTTGTGAGAGAATTCTTCATATTAGGATATTCAAGACGGTGAAAGAATGAAGATGGAGAAGGTGGAATTATTGTTTTGTTTGTAGAGAATTGGATTTGAGGTTTACTTTGGAATGAATGAATAATTAGGCATATTCTTTTCAACATTCTAATGTCATGTTGACATTGGTTTATTAATATGTTAAATTTTAATCCCGGATTTTTTTAGCTTAATGATGATTATGACTTCAACTGGAGTTTTCCTCGTCTCTTCCTGTCATTATGCAAGTCATCAAGTGATATATGAATTTAATTTATTGATAGGTAATTTGCACCTGTATCCCGAATGTTAGGTTCGGATTTAAGGCCATCTATCAGTGTTCTGTGATAGGGCGTTTGTTAAGTGCTAACTAAACTCAAAATAAACATCTTTTTCTCATTCAAAACTAGATTTTATTATATTTTATTTTTTACAAACAAAGGTATCCAAATGTCTTTGAATATCTAACTATTCTCTCGTTTTGAACCTTAATTATTAAAGGCATGTCATATATTATTTTGACTAGCTCTACAATTTACACTCTTAAAAGATTGGGATAAGTTTGACTTTGCTCCATGAGGCTTCAAATTTGGATTCATAAAACTACCTTATTTGAGTTATGGCACTTAATCTACACTGTTTTAGTAAAAAATCAATTTTTAATTAACCTTGGTCTCTTAATTATTTTTTGTCACTTGAGGTGAATCTAAAGATGATGTTACCAGCTCAAAGTGAATGTCTAACTTCAAAGACTAGGGTATGGATTCTGAAAACTCCTAACGTAATAAGACTTTTTGAGAAAAACACTAGTTAACATGAGAATGAGAAATCCTAAATGACTAAGTTATGAACCTAGGTTTACCAAAGCCTAAGTTAATAGAACTAAATCGAAGTGAATCATCGCAAAGTACAGTATTCCAGAGCAAATCATCTAGAATTAAAGTAAATGGCAAAAAATGTAAAGGATTTTTGGTCTACTTGACTTAAACTAATACTAAGTTGCTTCAAAATAAACAGTAAATTAGATAACTTAAATTAACCACTAATCATTGCATCAAACTTAAATACTTGATTGAAATAAGAACCCAAGTACAAGGAAATAAAGTTACAAGCATATGATGTTCTACAAGCCTAAATGACTACTTGAATGCCTACAAACTACTTATCTCCAAAGAAATTAATACATACTATCTCAAATGTGCTCAGGTTTGTGCTGTGGTTGTGCTCGGTGTTTTTTTCTTGTAGCATAAACCCCCTATTGAAGAAGCAAGAATTGCATCCATAATTCTCCTAGCCATTCAATTTACAATGATAGGAAAAAATAATTGGAAGGCACTACAAGAAGAAAAACTGGAATTTGGGTGAGAGGAGGATGATGTTCAAAGAGTAATCCTAAATTATCTTTGCAAAAGAAAAGGAAAAGGTATAAAAATAATAATAATAACAAAAATAAACAATATAAAAGAAGGATTTGAACACACAGATTCTGGGATTTTCTCCATTAAGGATATTGCAGTTTGCTCATGTGAGTTATCCTGAAAATGAGGGTAATCAACCTTTTAACTCACAGTATAAGATCTTGAATTCAGGGGAGTTACCACAGTTGCTCAACTAGAGATGCTCATCTCCAAAATTAAAATAGTAAGTCTTTTCTAAACAGTAGAGTACTCAAAAGAACTAAGCAACAGAAATGTGACAGTACCTCCAATGGCACATAATGGTAAGATCAGATCATATTCATGCATCAATAATACATGCCGTGACAATTGCAAATTTATTTGACTAGTACATGACTTTCAACTATATGAAGCCCTTTAGGCTTTATACAAAGTATTAAATAACACAAATTACATAAGGAAAATTGCATATTTACAACAACAAAAGTTATAGAAGCATTTATGTGGTACATATTATCCCACCTTCCTAGCTTCGGTGTCCATCCAAACAGTAGGGAGAACATCAATTCACAACACAACTTTGATGCCTAATTGCAGTTACATTTTAAATACAGATGAACCAGATTTTGGAAACTAACCAATATGCTTCAATGCAATTTCAAGTTCAAACATCGTCTGCCTTCACGGGAGTCCAGCTATTTTTTGGAGTAGCCTCTTTTCGGGAACGGGAAATGAAACCAAGAACATAGCCTATAAAAGCCCCAAGTAATAATACACTCGCTCCCTTAACCAACAATGAAAATTCGGACTCTTCCGCCTCACCCCTGGCTCCAGCACCATCAACAGCACTATCCCCACTGCCACTGAGAACTTGTCCAGATGCTAGAATCTCCACCATATCATGCACCTCTCCATCATGGTTCCCTACATAAGAAAGCTGAAGCTTCTCCTTTGTAGCAACCAATCTAGTGTACCCAAACTCACCCCCACGGTACAAAGAGCGTTTAGCTTGTGGGAAGATCGGATCAGTTGGGTGGTCAGGTCTAGGCTCCCAGATGGGTTGCCAGTCTTGTCCTGCCATCCCAATAACAATATGGACTGGAAATGCCTCCCAATCCTCCCCCTCCAGGCCCATGCTTCCACAAGTAAAGTTATTTACTGGACAAAACCTCTCATATCTATGAACATGACCCCACAATGCAAGGGTGACCTTGTTTTTCACAAACAAAGGTTCCAAGTGCTCAAGCATCCTCTCCGTCAATGGGGCATCCCTATTTTCATTGCTTGTCGTATACATCGGCCGGTGCCCTTGGACTACCACAAAAGGAGTGTTGTTCCTGTTAACCGACTCCAAATCATGCTTTAAAAAGTTATATTGGTTGCTCCCTTTAAGGAAATTGGTCTCAGTTGACATGTATACAAAATGTACTGCCCCCATATCAAATGAATAGTAAAGGTTCCTAGTGGCTGGGGCTTGGGTTCCAGTTGCCTCCGAAGAGTTTCCAGGCATTTTGAACTTAAGGCTGTAGGGTACGCCACATTCACCACCCCCATCCTTTCCATAACTTCCCACAGACCAATCAGGTCTCCAAGGCTGTGAAGGCCAGTTGTACTCATGATTACCAATGCACACGTGGTATGCTACTTTGGATGCAACAGGTTCAATCTGAGTAAAAAAATGATCCCACAACCATGAATATCCTCTTGCATAGCTGATGTCCCCAATATGTGAGATAAACGCTGGCTTGTCACCCAAAGCCTCAATATCACGGAGTATCCACTTCATGGTTGCTATGCTTTCGTCTTGTGTACGGAGAAAGGTAGAGTATGGTGTTGCAGTTCCCATGTCACCAAACAGGAAAGCTATTGTTTCATCAGAGTCCTCATTCCTTGACACAAAGCTGCGAGTTGAACTCCAACCTCCAGCATCACTTCCAACCTGTCATTGATAACATTATTGTTTTCTCAGACCATACAATGAAAACAACAACAACCAAGCCTTAGTCACACAATTTTGGGGTCGACTAATTTATAATAAAGTGACTCAAGTTTAAATAATTTTTAAACTTACTCTAGATGTCTTATTTTTTTGGGCTCAGGGCCAGCTATGTACAAAATATATGGCATTAAGAACAAACACAGCCATTGGTATATTCAAACCATGCAATGTAGTGCAAAATATTTTTCTCATATGAGTTCACTTTATCAAGTTTATCATACAACTAATTAGATAGTATATACACAAAAACAAATAATTGAGCCAGTAGTTTATAAAAGCACTTTTTGTAACAATGAATCACCATGAAATCTATATACACTCTTAACTAATACATTCATCAGATGTTTTTCTTAGACATGATCATGCAAATGAGATTCAATGATTACAAGGTCACATGGAAGAATATGTTATAATAAAATTCAAATTATTACGAAATATGAATTGAATAATAGTACAATTGCAACAAAACAAGCCTTACAAACTAATGTGTCTAAGTCTAACTTTTCAACACAAAACAAAAAAGAGTGATTCTAAACCTACTACAAAATTTACTGCATAATTATTTTTTTCCTGCATAATATTAAAAACAATTACTCCTTTTTAAATACAAAACAAAAAAGTAATTCATAAATGGCAGAACTTTGGTACAAATTAGGATTTCCAATTGAATTCAACCACATAGCCGTATTAACCCCTACAACAAAAGTAATGTTATCTTTCCCAAAGACAATTAAATTCAACTCAATGAACAATCGATCAGCATTTTCTATTTGTTTATTAGCTTTTGCTACTTCCACCTATTAAAACAAAAGCCATTTATTCATTATGTTGTTGGTAACTTTACGTGACACCAATTACATTCATTGTCACATCAGTCTGTAAGTCGATTTTGTTTCGTTTATAACAAAATTGATAGTAGCTTTTGGTCAAGTTATCGAGTCCCTACCCTTTCGATCAATCTAAAGTATCAAATTTTGCAATTAACAATGCTCCAAAATTACAAATTACAAATATCAAATTACTAAACTAAAAACCCAATTAAACAAATATTTACCTGATAATAATACCTGACTCCTTTCTTCAAATTCTCCATAACCCCATCATGAATCCAACCCGGGTCTCTCCACCCGACACTCGAATTCGCCGGCTCCTCGCACATGTGCTCTCTCTCATACCTCTCCACACGTGCCACCGCCCCGTCATCAAGCTTATCCTCTCTCAACCCATACCTCACTCGCCTCTCCTCGCTATCCCCCGTCAAGAACATCACTCTCATCTCATCCGCATTCTCCGTGAACCCCAAATGGATCTGCTCCGGCACCCGACCCGACCCGAACCCGACTTCCGCAGACTTGGCCAACAGATGGGCCGTGCCCGGCAGCGGATTGTTATCGTGGTCGTGTTTTTTCGGGTTGATTTCGGACTCGACCCATCGGAAGATCCGGAGGGAGTAGTTGGATCGGAGGTTGATGAGAGGGAGGGAAATGGAGCCCGACCCGGATTGCCACGTGGCGGAGGAGTTGAGGAACACGTAGCCGATGAAGTTCTCGTGATCGGAATCCGGGGGAGAGTAGATGCCGAGCCAGTCGAGTTGGGACGGTTCGGCGATTCCGGACCATTGGATTCGGATCGGGTCGCCCGATTTGGCTAAAACGGTTGGGGTTATAGAGAGAGAGACTTTGGATTGGGTTGATGGGTTAAAGAGAGAAATGATTGTTGTGATGAAGAGAAAGAAAGGTGTGAGAGAATTCTTCATTTTTTTTTTTTTTGGGATTTTTTCAAGTCGGTGAAGAATGAAAAGAAAGAGAAGGTGAGGGTTTTTGTTCTTCTGTTTATTTATGTAGAATTGGATTTTGGGGTTTGCTTTGAATTGAATAAATAATTAGGCATATTCTTTTTTCAATATCCTAATGTCACATTGACGTTTGTTTCTTAATTATTTAAAATTTAATCCCAGATTTTTTTTTAGCTTAATGATGATTAAGATTTTTATGTTGAAATAGTCTCTGGCGGTCTAACTATGCACAAGACTTTTATTTTTTGAGATGAGAGTTAATAATTTGCATCTATTATAATTTAGAATTATATTTTTTTATTTTTCAAACAAATAAAAATGATAAATTTAGAAATAAATAGTAGATGTAATTTTTTTTTTTATAGAATGTAATTTCTTTTTTGAACATAAAGGGAAAAAAATCATAAATTTTAGGAGTTTTCTTTTTAAATTCAGAATGAAATTTATTATTTTACATTTATAACTGTATTTCTAAATGAAATTTATTATTTAACATTTATAACCCTATTTTATTAACGAGGGCATTTTTGAACTATACAAAAGTCTAGTTCAAAGAAGATAACCATTCTATATATAGTATAGAAGTATAGATGGTGAAGTGTTAATTAAGCTCAAAACAACCTTATTTTCTCATTTAAAATAATGTCATTTTGACCCCTATTAAAGGCATGTCATATACGGTATTATTTTGACTAAATCTACCGTTTGTACTTTAAGTTTTAGGATAATTTTCATTTTATCTCATAAAGTTTCAAATTTTAAATCTATAAAATTATGTTGTTTTAAGTCAATGTGGCATTTAACTTACATCTATTATGTTTTTGAACTACATAAAAGTCTAATTCAAAGAAGAGAATCATCTTATATATAATACAAAAGTATAGATGATGAGGTGTTTGTTAATCCTTAATTAAGCTCAAAACAAATTTATTTTCTCATTCAAAATAATGCCATTTTGACCCTATTAAAGGCATGTCATATTGTATTATTTTGACTAAATCTACCGTTTGTACTTTTTAAAGTTTAGGACAATTTTCACCTTATCTCATAAAGTTTCAAATTTTAGATCTATAAAATTATGTTGTTTTAAGTTTAGGCAACATTTAACTTACATCTTATTATGGTGCATGGGTGCAAGGGTTTAAATCCAAACAATACGTAAATTTTGGGGTGTAATATGGATCCAAATTTTCTTGAAGCCCTCAAACAATAGCTGTAACACTACCACCATTGTTCAGAGGTCATTTCCCCATTAATGCGGTCAGAGAGGTAGGTGCAAAGTCTTTAATGTCGTGGTAGCAGCTTTCTCTAAGATATTTCTTATTCACTCCTTCTCCTTGTGCTCATGTGGAACATATCCTCCCTCCTCAGACCTTCTAGAATTCCCTTACATACATTAGGGTGTATGGTACAACCTTTACTTCATAGAGCCGAAGAGATTGCCCTCCTCGGACCATTTTCACCAACTTCTCTCGTAATAATTTGCTTGTGGGCTTTTATATCCAGTATAGTTATTATCACTAAGACCTCCTCGGACGAGTTAATATCCTCAGACTAAGTCCAAGGCCCACAAACATATTCTGACTCTTTTGCCCCCACAACAATGATCTCAGATACAATATTCCTAACAGTGTTTTTCATAAGTGCTTCCACTCTGGTAATGTAAACTTCCCTTCAAACCAATGGCTTACTGTCTATTTTTATTTGTGCATTTGGCATGTGCCTAAATTATAATGCTTTAATTAATGATTATGCCAAGCGGATGCCTTTGTCTTATTTGCTGGGTCCTTTACAATATGCTAAATGTGTAGCATAATATCATAATAATAATAAGTTAATTATTTCCATAAACTGATGGTCCTAAATAGGCAAAGACATTTCCTAAAAATGAAAAGAAAAAAAAATATATACATAATATATATTAATAAAAATTTATCCACTACAGGTATCGGATTGAGTGAATTGAAATCTAAATTATCTTTTTTTATGGGATTATTATTATTTTTGAAAAATAGTAGATAGGATTTTTATGATATTTGATTAATTATAAGGAGTTTTTTTTATATATATACCTAATCTGTATAACCTGATTTTCTGACTTTTTAATGTTGTTTCCCTTTAAAAAAAAAAAGGGACTTCTAATGATGTCCCATCTAATCAAAATTTTAGAATTTTTGAACCAAGTTAATTAGTTTAGTGTAAAAATTAAATTTCGATTAGAGGTTAATATTACAACACGTGTTCTATCTAATCAAAGTTTTTAAATGTTTGTGCCAAATGAGTTAATTTAAAGTAGAAAACGAGTAGTCTAATATAAATAAATCATAAAAAGAATCATATATCTAACACTATATATGAAATTAGAAGAAGATAGAGTTTTAATGATTTTATATTTATGAGCCTTTTTTTTATAATTAAAAAAAATTCATTTGGCACAAAACTTATATATATATATATATATATATATATATATATATATACATATATATATTAATATTTAAACCTTAAACAAAATCCAATTAGATTTTACAATTGAAGTCCCATTTTGCTCCATGTGTCATAAATTATTTACTTTTGGAGAGTGTTTTATTTCTTAATTTTTGAATCAAATGTGGGACTATATCATAAATATCCATTCAAGTGAGTTATTGTATACAAAAACCAAAGAGTCTAGAATAAATGAATATAAAAATAATTTAAAAATTGACAATTTACATTTTCTACCTAATAACATTCTTACAAGACTTTTTAAAGAGTTAAAAAAAATATATGAATGACTATCAATAATATTTAAATTATATATATAAGATTATCTATACATCTTAATGTGTATCTTTTAAGTATATCTATGCATATGCATGAGGTTACAAGCTAATTAATACAGCGACCACAATTCATGCTAGTTAATAGATTAAATTTTCCATGCGTTTGACAAGTGATAACAGTTCCACTAACCAAAATTCACGCTAGTTAATAGAGTGACCCACAAGACTTTAATTTTGCCTTTTTGAGGAGACACAAGACCATAATTTCCATGTCGTAGGCCAAAGACTTTTTGAAACATTTTACTGGCTTAAAGTCTTTTCTAAGATAATGAGAGCTGATAAGGTAAAGAAAATTAAAGCCCCCAACCCATAAAGTACGCTAACACTAGGGATTAGAATTGTGTTGTGGCTGATAATCGTGGTTATGGTCTCCCACTAGGTTGAACTGCTAGAAGAAGAACACGAGATTAGTGTTAGTTTTCTCCATTCAAAGAAATTATTGTGTTTGGCCCACCATAGATATCTTATTAAAACACGGGTTGAACCACTGGAAGAAGAACACGAGATTAGTGTTAGTTTTCTCCATTCAAAGAAATTATTGTGTTTGGCCCACCATAGATATCTTATTAAAACACTAATTTGAAAGAAAGTACGTTAACACGAGATTAGTGTTAGTTTTCTCCATTCAAAGAAATTATTGTGTTTGGCCCACCATATATATCTTATTAAAACACTAATTTGAAACTTACTAGGATAATTAACACAATTTCTCCTAGTTCAATCTAGCATGAATCTTTAGCAAATAGTTATATAGTGTAAAAGTGATGCTAGTCAATAGCTGAACCGTGATGACATTACTTTGCAAGTCAAAACTGAATTTTTGAACTTTAACCAAAGACTGATTCAATGTAATTAGAATTAAAGTCTTCTAACAGGTCCACATGTTTTGAAGTTTTTTTTGGATAATTCAATAGTTATAACAAATGAGGGAGGCTTTGAATCATGGAGATACCACTGATACCAGGAGGTGTCAACTAATTGTGCTACAAAAATATTGGCATAGGATTTGAAGTATATTCTTCTTTAATACAAGTTTTAAAGTTTGAATGAATTTAGTGAATCAATGATTTTATTTATTTATGTACGTTTTTAGACCCTTTAAAACACCAGTTGTTTAACCTAGTTATTTAGCCAAGTGATTACTTAGTCAAATTAAACAGATTTAGGTTAACACAAATATATTATATCACTGTAAAGTGCGGAAAAATAAAGAACACAACAATATGATAACCCAGGAAAACCAAACTGGTAAAAAAACCTGGAGATGATTTAACCTAGCTACCCTCAAGGTAAAACAAATTTACTATGAAAGAATTGAAGTTTACACAATAGCGATTTAGACCACTAACATCCTATTGCTACCTCGAGTATGAAACTTACTACTACAACCACGTGACAACTCCGAGTCCACAGACTACTTCTTTCTTGGATTCCCAGCAAGCACAAGCACTCCCGCTTGTATATCTTTAAGCTCTTGAATCTGCAACTGAATTGATCACCAAGCTCTTGACATCAATCTAGATCTTGATAACCCTAATTGTATATGAAGACAAACACCTCTAGATCTCACAAGAGATTCACACACACAGCATAAAGAGTAACCTCGAGTATGAAACTTACTACTACGACCACGTGACAACTCCGAGTCCACAGACTACTTCTTTCTTGGATTCCTAGCAAGCACAAGCACTCCCGCTTGTATATCTTTAAGCTCTTGAATCTGCAACTGAATTGATCACCAAGCTCTTGACATCAATCTAGATCTTGATAACCCTAATTGTATGTGAAGGCAAACACCTCTAGATCTCACAAGAGATTCACACACACAGCATAAAGAGCAACCTCAAAACGTGGCTAGGGTTTTCCCTTTTGTACTTAAGACAAAACATAAAACCCTACACGTCAAACCAGGCTCGGGCTAAGTTGGAAAATTCTGTAGAAAAACAATCTGCACGAGCTTTGATCGATCAAGTCTAATTTTCGATCGATCAAGCAAAACAGATTTACACAGTAAATCCTACTATGCACTCGTTTCCAACTTTACACTTAAACATACTTTGAGCAAGTCTAAAACAAGACCAAACGTTTTGATCATGGGTTGCCAACATTACAAATTGAAATTCTAATACATTTAAACCTAAAGTCTTAGAACTCAACAATTTATTTTTTTTGAAACACATAGAATCAATGACTTGAAAAGAGTAGTTGTATATTATCAAAAAATTATAAAGCTCAAATGTCACATTAGTCAATAGTGGTACCATGTGGCCATTACTTTCCAAATCTAAATTTATTTTACGAACACCAACCAAAGACTCGTTGCAACATTATTAGGGTTAAAGTCTTCTCTAGTAGTACCACACATTTTGAAGTTTGTTTGTGTTTTTTAATTCAATAGTTATAATGGAAGAGTAAAGATTGAAAACCGTAATGTCTCCATTGATAGTTATATCTAATTAGTATGTAACCTGTGCTTTTGCACAAGAATGATGAATTGTAATGATGCTATTGATGTTAGCTTGGGTTATAAAACATATAGAATATTAGTTTGACCCGAAGATTTGGAGGTACTAAAATAATTTTTTCTTGCAATTTTCATGATATCGGCTACGCCAAGTTTCTCATTATACTACTATTATATATATAATTTTGAAAATCACTATTGAATACTACATATACAATATCAATTCACAGTCACTATTCATAAAATTCTACTAAATACAACACAAAAAGAAAAGAATAAATTTGATCCAATAGTATCTCCTAATTAAATGGAATATGTGCATGGGATCATTCAACTCAATTATAATTTTTTACGTTCAAGATCCTGGCATACAAAATATCTAAATAGAAACAGTATAAAAAAATATGCTCACTAGTTCAAAGAAAAAATAATAGTAAAAATATAAATAATTTAATATGTATGGAAAACTAACAAAAGCAAAATTCAATTTTGAATCTAATTAGATTCCAATTTGAAATCTAATTGGATATATATATATATTATATATATATATATATATATATATATAAAGCAACCTAACACTAAATCAATTTTAATTTAGGTTTCATTATATTTCCTTGAACAAATTTTAATTTATATGTATATTCTACTATAGAAGGTTTCTAATTGAATTTTTATTTATTAATACTTATTAAACGAAGGATAAATTAAAAATTACACCTCTAATTTTGACTTAATTTTTTAATTCGATTCTTTAAGTTTTACTCTTAATCATTTCAATCCTTTAACTTTCATTTGTTTTCATTGTATTCCTTCCATTTAATCCACATTGGACCATTTAAACTAATAGCAAGATTGGACAATATTGATAGAATGACTAAACTGAAAACATATTTAAGTTAAGGATTGAAAAAAAAAAAAAAAAACTTAAATGACTAATTTGAAAATAAGTTAAAGTTTGAGGATGTAATTTGGAGTTTAAACTTGTTTATATAAAAATAAAATTTCTTGATCATTATGTGGGATGTGAATGGGTAAAAAACTAGATATTTATTCTTTCTTTCTTTTTTTTTGGGTGTAAACAGATTATGATTCCAAAGTCTTGAATGTTAAGTTGGTGATAAAGAGATCATAGAGGCCAACTCCAAGATCTTGGGAATCGAATCGTGTTTAGAATAAATAGGCTGATAGGCAAATGATAATAAATAGTTGACAGTTATTGTTAGATCCAAACACACCGACGCGGTTAGTAGCCACACAAGCCCCACCACATGGAGGGAAAAAATGTGGAATTTTCTCAACCAATACTAAAGTAATATTAATGAAATACTAATAAATAAGGAAAATATGTGTAAATTGCTTTCTTTCTTTTTTTTTTTCCTTTAACTATAGATGAAATTGTAAATATGTTTTTCTACACCATGCTAAGTGATATCTTTCTTAAATTATTCATGACCAAAAAAAAAAATTACAGTCCATTTTTATTTCTATTTTATTTGAGAAAAAGTAATGGATGATGTAAAACTAACTTGGATATCATTATTGCTATACATTTGATAATAGCCATATACTTAGTTATCAATTATGCAATCTACATCAAACAATTATTATATAGTCCAAAAAACTTTAAGATTATAGCTTTCCAAGTTTTTTAAATTTTCAAACAAAAACCAAAAGACTTGGGAAGTTTTGCACAATGAACAAAGACTTGGTGAGATGTTAACAAGATTGACTTCTAATGGTGTCATTCGTTTTCATGATTAAATGTATCTGGCGTATCAATAACTTAAAAGGAACTGCTATTATTTTCTCCAATAAAAAATTTAAGAGATAAAGCTACTAATTAAACTTTTCTTACTTGTTTTTTTGACAAACTTTGTCTTCCCCATAAGTTCACTCCCCCTAGTAAATTATTAAAATATTACAAATGTATGTTTGCATATTTAGAAAAAGCTAGTCCATGTTACGAAAGAGCAATCCAAAAATTCATGACTATACCATTACTAAATTGGGCCCTCTAGATGTTATCATTTATGTTCAACTTTTATTAAGATTTTTTTTTTTTTTTGGCTGAGATTATTAAGAAATTTTCTACTATTACAATGATCTTAGATACAATATTCCTAAGGGTGTTTTTCATAAGTGCTTCGACTCTGTTAATGTAAACTTCCCTTTAAACCAATTACTTACTGACTATTTTTATTTGTGCATTTGGCATGTGCCTAAATTATAATGCTTTAATTAATGATTATGCCAAGAGGATGCCTTTGTCTTATTTGTTGGGTCCTTTACAATATGCTAAATGTGTAGCATAAATGTCATAATAATAAGTTAATTATTTCCATAAATTGATGGTCCTAAATAGGCAAAGACATTTCCTAGAAATGAAAAAAAAAAAATATATATATATATATATATATATACACACACATAATATATATTAATAAAAATTTATCCACTACAAGTATCGGACTTAGCGAATTGAAATCTAAAGTATATTTTTTATGGGATTATTATTTTTTTTTGAAAAATAGTAGATAGGATTATTATGATACTTGATTAATTATAAGGAGTTTTTATATATACCTAATCCAGATAACCTGACTTTCTAACTTTTGAATGGTGTTTCCCTTTAAAAAACGAGACTTCTAAAGATGTTCCATCTAATCAAAATTTTAAAATTTTTGAACAAAGTTAATTAGTTTAGTGTAAAAATTAAATTTCGATTAGAATTTAATTTTACAACACATGTTTCATTTAATCAAAGTTTTTAAATTTTTGTGCCAAATGAGTTAATTTAGAGTGGAAAACGAGTAGTCCAATATAAATAAATCATAAAAAAATAATCATATATCTAACACTATATATAAAATTAGAGGAAGAGAGAGTTTTAATGATTTTATATTTGTGAGCCTATTTTTTTAACTAAAAAAAATTGATTTGACACAAAAATTATATATATATAATAGGTGAAACTGAAAGAAACTCAAATTAAAATTCCAAATTAGAGTGTCAATTTTGCACCATGTATCCTAAATTATTTATTTTTAAAGAGTTTTATTTCTTAATTTTAGAATTAAATGTGGGACCACATCATAAATATTCATCCAAGTGAGTTATTAAATACAAAAACCAAAGAGTCTAAAATAAATAAATCGTAAAAAAAAATGTGCTTCACAATAATTTAAAAAAAAAACATAGACAATTTACATTTTATACTTAATAATATCCTTACAAAATCTTTTAAAGAGTTAACAAATATAAAAATCACTATCAATAGTATTTAAATTATATATATATATATATATATATATATATATATGAATTATATTATGCATCTTATTATATATCTTTAAGTATATCCATGCATATGCATGGGGTTACAAGCTAGTATATATTAATAGTTAAACCTTAGAGAAAATCCAATTAGATTTTACAATTGAAGTCCAATTTTGCGCCATTTATCATAAATTATTTATTTTTGGAGAATGTTTTATTTCTTAATTTTTGAATCAAATGTGGGACCATATCATAAATATCCGTTCAAGTGAGTTATTGTATACAAAAACCAAAGAGTCCAGAATTAATAAATATAGATATATTTTAAAAGACTTTTTAAAGAGTTAAAAAAATATAAGAATGACTATCAATAATATTTAAATTATATATGTAAGATTATTATACTATAGATCTTAATGTGTATTTTTTAAGTATATCCCTGCATCTGCATGATGTTAAAAGCTAGTTAATAGAGTGACCACAACTCACGCTAGTTAATATATTAAAGTTTCCATTCCTTTGACAAGTGACAACAATTCCACAAACCAAAACTCACGCTAGTTAATAGAGTGACCCACAAGACTTTAATTTTGTCTTTTTGACGAGACATGAGACCTTAATTTTCCATGTCATTAGCCAAAGACTTTTTGAAATATTTTACTCGCTTAAAGTCTTTTCTAAGATAATGAGAGCCGATAAGGTAAAGAAAATTAAAGCCCCCAACCCATAAAGTACGCTAACACTAGGGATTAGAATTGTGTTGTGGCTAATAGTTGTGGTTATGGTCTCCCGTTGGGTTGAACCGGTTAAGTCCATTTTTATTTTTATTTTATTTGAGAAAAAAGTAATGGATGATGTAAAACTGAAGATTGCTACACATTTGGTAATTGTCATACACTTAGTTATCAATTATGCAATCTACATCAAACAATTATTATACAGTCCAAAATTTTAAGATTATAACTTTCCAAGTTTTTGAAATTTTCAAACATTAACCAAAAGACTTTGGAAGTGGCTGATAATTGTGGTTATGGTCTCCTGTTGGGTTGAACCAGTTACAATTTATTTTTATTTTTATTTTATTTGAGTAAAAGTATTGATTGATGTAAAACTAAAGATTGCTACACATTTGGTAATTGCCATACACTTAGTTATCAATTGTGCAAACTACGTCAAAAAATTATTATATAGTCCAAAATTTTAAGATCATAACTTTCCAAGTTCTTGAAATTTTCAAACAATAACCAAAGGACTTTGGAAGTTTTAAATGATGAAAAAGACTTGGTGAGATGTTAACAAGATTAAAGACTTCTAATGGTGTCATTTGTTTTCATGATTAAAGTTATCTAGCGTATCAATGACTTTAAAAAAAAAAAAAAAAAAGCTGCAATTATTTTCTCCCACAAAAAATTTTAAGAGATAAGGCTACTAATTAAACTTTTCTTACTTGTTATTTTGGAAAACTCTATCTTCCCCATAAGTCCTCTCCCTTTAGTAAATTATTAAACTATTACAAATGTATGTATGCATATTTAGAAAAAGCTAGTCCATGTTACAAAAGAGCAATCCAAAAATTCATGACTATACCATTACTAAATTGGACCCTCTAGACGTTATCATTTTATGTTCAACTTTTATTTAAGATTTTTTTTTTTTTTTTTTGCTGAGATTATTAAGAAATTTTCTGCTATTATCTTAGATACAATATTCTCCTAAGGGTGTTTTTCATAAGTGCTTCCACTCTGGTAATGTAAACTTCCCTTTAAACCAATTGCTTACTGGCTATTTGTATTTGTGCATTTGGCATGTGCGTAAATTATAATGCTTTAATTAATAATTATGACAAGAGGATGCCGTTGTCTTATTTGCTGGGTCCTTGACAATATGCTAAATGTGTAGCATAAATTTCATAATAATGAGTTAATTATTTCCATAAACTGATGGTCCTAAATAGACAAAGACGTTTCCTAAAAAGGAAAAGAAAAAAAAAAAATATATATATATATATATACATAATATATATATTAATAAAATTTTATTCACTACAGGTATCGGACTGAGTGAATTGAAATCTAAAGTATTTTTTTTATGGGATTATTGTTATGTTTGAAAAATAGTAGATAGGATTATTATGATACTTGATTAATTATAAGAAGTTTTTTATATATACCTAATTCGGATAACCTGATTTTTTGACTTTCTAATGGCGTTTCCCTTTAAAAAAAAATGGACTTCTAATGATGTCACACATTTCCAAGGTTAAAGGAATCTGGCATATGAATGATATAAAACTTATTCAGATAACGTGATTGCTACATATTAATCGGTTTCTACAAAATTTGTTTATAAATCTACAATTTGCACCAAACAATTCTTCTATAGTCCAAAATTCCAAGACTAAAGCAAACAAAGGAAAAAAAATTCCAAGACTTGAATTTTCAAGGTCTTTGGATGTTCCAAAAAATGATCAAAGACTTGTCAAAACTTGAAACTCTAACATGATTAAAGTCTTCTAATGTCTTCTAATGGTGTTTACCTCAACAACAAAAAAGGACTTGTAATAGTATCACACATTTTCAAGGTTGAAGGAATGAGAAAATTATTAGGTACTCTCAAAGTACCATAAATGCGCACTCCTTCTTCTCACATGAATGGTAGATCCCACCATGAATTTAATTAGTGGGACCCACCATTCATGTGAAAGGAGGGAGTACGCATTTATAATACTTCGGAAGTACACAATAATTTTCCGAAACAATGTGACATATGAATGACATAAAACTTATTTAGATAACATGATTATTGCATGTTAATCAGTTTCCACATATTTTGTCTATAACTCTACAATATGTGTCAAACAATTCTTATATGGTCCAAAATTCGAAAACTATAGCGAACAAAGAAAAAAAGCATATTTGCCGAGATCCATGGTTACAAGAAGTGCTTTTTAAACTACTGGATCGATTGTTTGTTCATATGTCATTTGATATCTAATTAGCTGTATGATTAAACTCATATGATAAACTATTTTTGCCGAGATAGCATGGTTTGAAGTTTACTCTAGGCTTAACGCCATATATTTTGTTCATAGTTGGGCCAAGCTCAAAAAAAAAAAAAAAAAACATCTAGTATGAGTGAAAAAATTATTTAAACTTAAAGCATATTTGGCATCAGTTTCAGCTTTTAATTTTTAGTTTTTATGTACAGTTTTTTAAAACTTCACTTTTTCAACTTTTTCTCACTTTTTCAAAATTTTTCAAGGTAAAAATATACTTTAGATATTTTCAGCAAAAAGCGAGATAAGTTGTTCTCAAACAAATACTTATATCTTCCATTTAGAAATAGCTTATTTAGCTAAAATTGAAAACTTTTAACTGAAAATGTAGAAAAATATATATATAAAATATAAAAAAAAATTAAAGTTAAAAGCTAGTTGAATGGTATAGTGAAACCCATGAATAATACCAAAAAGTGTAATAAGACTCATGAATAATACCAAAAAATAGTAATAATAATGTTTTAAAACGGATTTATAATACCTTACATAACCAGAGTACAACTACAAAATGGCCTAACTTTTGTAGCTGTAGACTGGGGTTATAAAGTAGACACTAGACACACACAACCAATGTGGGATAAAATATTCTTATTTTTTTTAGTAAACAGTAATACTTATTAAAACACACACGAAAATAATAATAATAATGTTTTAAATTAGGCTTATAATACATCACATAACCAGAGTACAACTATAAAAGAGCCTAACCTTTGTAGTTATAGATTGAGAAACTCTTAAAGTCACTTTATTACAAAAAATTAAGTCACGTTACACCCAAAAATTTTGTGACCAAGACTTTGTTGTTGTATAGTATGAAAAGACAATAATGTTATCTATGACATGTTGGAAGTGATGCCTGGTGGTTGGAGTTCAATTCACAGCTCTGTGTCAAGGAATGACGACTCTGACGAAACAATAGCTTTCCCGTTTGGTGACATGGGAACTGCAACACCATACTCTACGTTTTTCCATACACAAGTGGAAAGCATAGCGACCATGAAGTGGATACACCGTGATATTGAGGCTTTCGGTGAAAAGCCAGCGTTTAACTCACATATTGGGGACATCAGCTATGCAAGAGGATATTCATGGTTGGGATCATTTTTTTACTCAGATCGAGCCTGTTGCATCCAAGTAGCATACCATGTGTGCATTGGTAATCATGAGTATGACTGGCCTTCACAGCCTTGGAGACCTGAGTGGTCTGTGGGAATTTATAGAAAGGATAGGGGTGGCGAATGCGGCGTACCCTTCAGCTTTAGGTTCAGAATGCCTGGAAACTCTTTAGAGCCAACTGGAACCGGAGCCCCGGACACTAGGAACCTTTACTACTCATTTGATATGGGGGCAGTACATTTTGTATACATGTCAACTGAGACCAATATAGTTTTTTAAAGCATGATTTGGAGTCAGTTAATAGAAACAAAACCCCTTTTGTGGTAGTTCAAGGGCACCGGCCGATGTATACAACAAGCAATAAAACTAGAGAAGCCCCATTGAGGGAGAAGATGCTTGAGCACTTGGAACCTTTGTTTGTGAAAAACAAGGTCACCCATGCATTGTGGGGTCATGTCCATAGATATGGGAAGTTTTGTCCAATGAATAGCTTCACTTGTGGAAGCAAGGGCTTGGATGGGGTGGATTGGGAGGCATTTCCAGCCCATATTGTAATTGGGATGGCAGGACAGGACAGGCAACCCATCTGGGAGCCTAGACCTGACTGCCCGAATGATCCAATTTTCCCACAAACAAAGCGCTCTTTGTACCGTGGGAGTGAGTTTGGGTACACTAGATCGGTTGCTACAAAGGAGAAGCTTCAGCTTTCCTATGTAGGGAACCATGATGGAGAAGTGCATGATATGGTGGAGATTCTAGCATCTGGACAAGTTCTCAGTGGCAGTGGAGCTAGTGCTTTTGATGGTGCTGGTGCCAGGGGCAAGGCGGCTCAGTCCAAATCTTCATTGTTGGTTGAGGGGGCGATCGTGTTAGTGTTTGTGGCTTTTGTAAGCTATGTTCTTGGTTTCATTTCCCGTTCCCGGAAAGTGGCTACTTCAAAAAATAGCTGGACTACCGTGAAGATGACAGAAGATGTTTGAACTTGAAATTGCATTGAAGCACATTGTTTAGTTTCCAAAATCTGGTTCATCTGTATTTCTAAAGTAACTGCAATTATGCAGTTTTCCTTATGTAATTTATGCTATTTAACACTGTCTAAAGGGTTTTATATAGTTGAAAGTCATATACTTTGTCAAATAAATGTTCAATTGTCATGGAATAATTTATTGATGCATGAATATGATATTATCTTACCATTTTGTGCCATTGGAGGTAGTAATGTTGTATTTCTGTTGATTAATTCTGTGAGTACTCTTGTATGGAGAAAAGATATATATTTTCATATTGGAGATGAGCATCTCTAGTTGAGGAACTGTGGTAACTCCCCTGAATTCCAGATCTTACACTGTGAGTTGATTCCCCTCATTTTTAGGCTAATCCACATGAGCAAACTGCAATATCCTTAATAGAGAAAATCCCAGAATCTGCATGTTAAAATCCTTCTTCATTTTCTTTGTTTATTTTTGTTGTTATTAATATTTTATATCTTTTCCTTTTCTTTTAATAAGATAATTTAGGATTACTCTATGAACATCATCCTCCTCGCTCCCAAATCCAGTTATTCTTCTTGAAGTGCCTTCCAATTATTTTTTTCCTATCATTGTGAATTGAATGGCTAGGAGAATTATGGGTGCAATTCTTGCTTCTTCGATAGGAGGTTTATAATACAAGAAAAAGACACCGAGCACAACCACAGCACAAACCTGAGCACGTTGGAGATAATATGTATTAATTTCTTAGGAGATAAGTAGTTTGTAGGCTTATAGAACATCATATGCTTGTAACTTTAGTTAATTATTTCCTTGTGTTCTTATTTCAATCAAGTATTAAGTTTGATGCAATGATTAGTGGTTGGGACCCTTTTTTCTTATTTTCATGGTTTTAGAAACATGTTGCTTTGTTTGGTAATCAAATGTTGAAACAATCTTCAGCTTCACTACATGACGTAGTAAAAGCATGATTTTTTTTTCTTTCTTTCGTTTTATTGCTATAAGAAACATGATATTCTTTCTTTTTCTCTATCCCTTTTTTCTAAAGGTTGGCTAAGTATCCTAACCAAACTGATAGGTAAAGGTGCTCCGAGAAAGTGGAATGGTATGCTACTAACTAAACTAAAGTCCACTGTTAGTTATTTAATCCGAATTAACTGTTCTGGACCAAATTACTAGCGTTTTTGAAATGGAAATGGGTTTGCTTTATGTTACATTTACAACATTCATAAATGACTCTTTTTTGTTTTTTTGTTGATATCATTCATAAATGACTCATTAATTTTGGATTTGGAACAGTTCTATTTAATCAACAAATGGGGTTTTTTTTTTTTTTTTTTTTTTTGTGTGGCATTTATAGAAATAAATAGAGGAATTAACAAATAAGGGAATCCTAGTATATAAAAAACTATTTCAGGGCCTTTTAGTGGCAATTAAAAAACAAATATTTTTAGCAACGCTATCAACATAAATTTTTTTTTTTTTTTTTGGCCAAAGGCCTTGTAACTGAATTGACACCTTCCCATGTACAAAGTGTTTAGGGGTTCAGGGGTGAAACAGTTCGAGCTGCGGGATTAGTAACATTTTGTAATTATCTCTAAAAAAATATAATTTTTTTTTTTACAACTTACTAAGGTGATAAACTATGATTAAAGCAACATTATTTTTAAACAAGCCAATAATTGTACCACTTTATTCATTTCTTTATTTACACATATACACTAAGTATATATGTATATATGTATGAAACTCTTTCCTATAGACTTGAACTCTGACATTTACTCCCACACCCCACAAGTACATATATTTGTGAAGTGATTATCGCACTAAGAGTGTACATCAATCATAAGTCATCTCGCCAAGAATTTAATAACTCAACTAGTTGGCATATACCATCTCAAAAAAAAACTAGCTGGCATATGCTTTAGTAACATATCATGTCGTCAAGAATTACAAAATTTTTATATTATACTTATTTCTCTCAAATGCAGCACATTGCAGTTGGCTAGTTACATGGCATATTAAGGTTAACAATAGTCTAAATACACAAATTTTCATACCTTTTTTCACACATTTCAGGTGGCATATTATAATTTGTGTTATTAAACTTAAAATAAAATTGGAATTTATTTTGTACATAATGCTGCACTAATCACATCTTAACAAGTCATGAAAAAAATATGTTTCTAGCATTGCTTCTAAGTAAAACACCAGTTAATGTGGCCCTCACAGAACAGACACCATTCAAAAAAAAAAAACAAAGGCCAGGTCCAAGTCATGGATTTCAGCCCAAAATCCAGAGGTCCCAAAAGACTAAAGGGCCGAAGCCCATTGAGTAAACACTTCCATACTATTTAAAAATCCAAGTGCACTTTTTATGGTAGAAATATAAATGGAAATGTGCATGATAAAATTCCAACCCTAGTATTAGCTGCTACCCAGAAATAAGAGTCAGACAAGGGGGCTGCTTGACCATCGGATACCTTCACCACACCTCTGTTTCCTCTATATATTCCATCGGAACTAACTAATCCAAACTCCAAAGCACTTACTTCCACTTCCACCACTTTTGTTTAACAACCATAAATTGGTCCCAATCCTAGACACTCCAGTCTCGGAGTATCCCAACTTAACTTAGCCCCTCGTTTAAATCTTTCCCATTTCACACCCTAGATTACAATTCATGACCCTCAATCATATCACAGATTATCAACTTTTTTGAGTTCCAATCTTACACCAAGACTTCAATCAATTAAGCTTAATAACAAAAAACTTGCAGGGTCATCATTTGGGTGACAATAGTACGACATAGATAGATGAATACCTAAAATTTTTCAAGTTAAAATTCTGGGATTCCTAAGTTTTCTGAAAATTTAAGAGAAACCCATCTGGGTATACATGTATGTAAATGGAAATTCTATTTCATCAAGAAAAAAAAAAAAATCTATGCAATCAGTGGCAATAAAAGAGGGTGAGAGAGATAGAAAGCACACCTTTGAAGGAAACAAGGGTTGCTGAAGAAGTTAATGCAATCTGTGCCATTGAAGAAGGGGGGGAACGCCGTGTGTTTGATTGTGTTTGTGAGAGAGAATGTGAGAGTGAATATGGCAAAGAAAAGTGTCTAGGTTCTTTCATTGACAACAACCGTCTGGCAAAGCCAAGAGGCAGGAGCCAATAGAACACCTATGTTAGAATCCGGATCCGAATCCTCTCCAGTTTTCATTGAAATGGAGAGTATCCAGTTAAGGGCTGGGATTTAACTAAAACCAATCTATGTCCTAAAATCTACCACGTCATTTAAAAATACTAACAGGAGACTTAACTGAGTAAAAGGGTAAACAGTAAACTAACGTTAGTTTTAACATCTAGGTTTTCTTCTCTAACTCTCTATCCCTCTCCTCTCCGTTTCTCTCTGCCTCCCATCAAACCCAGCGATGGTCATTGGTCAAGCTTCTCCAGTTCTCCATACTCACACAAAGTTGTGCATCAACTGTATTTCAGCCATCCACCTCTGTTTCTTGGGGTAATTTTGATATCAAATTTATGTTTTTTTTTTTTTTTTCCTTTTCTTTTCTTGTTATCTTTGCCAAGATCATCCCTTTCTTTCATTTATAGCACGAAATATTATGCTTTTCTTTAATTGAATTTTTTCCTTCCTTGTTATAGATTTTGGGTAACTATTTTTGGTGTATGAGTCTCTCCCTGTTTTTTTTTATTCTTTAATTTTTATTTTTGTTTACCGAACCCCTTGGATCTCTTTTTTGTTTCACTTTTGATTGACTTGATGATTGAGTTTTATTATTAAGAATAAATCTGTCTCTTTTTCATAATGAAATTTAATCTAAACGCTTACGGGGTTCTCCCTAAATTTGATTTTTCTGATTCATTTATGGTTTAATATTATATGGGTCTGTAAACTATTCTTACATAAATCATGTGGCTTTCTTTTGGGCATGTAAATTGAGTACGATAGGAAGTGAAAGATTCGTCTTTTGTGCATCAAAGAATGGTGGAATGGGAGTTGATGCTCTAGCAACTCCCCACCTGGTCTTTTCTAGCTCTTCTTTTTTTCTTTTTAATAAAAAATCCTCTATTTACTTTTTTAAATTTATTAGTACTAACTTTTTATATAATCCTTTTAGAAATATAAATTAAAAAAAGAAAAAGAAAAAGGATTCTCATGTATATTAGTACTCGGTGTATATGTTTCTTCTTTCTTATTTAATCTTAGTTTGCATGCCTTTTTTTTTTTTTTCCTCTTAGTGTTTTCAGGTTTGTTGAAATTTTGTGGAGGATGTATATTGACATTTTGGGAGTTATTTACATGATCAATTCATTTTTATTAGAAGCTTAGCTCGATTTACATATTCATCATCTGTGGAAAAAAAGAAAGTTTAAAAAAAATATCTCACATACTGGTAACACTACTGTTGGTAATGCATCGTATATATATATTGAATGGCAACATTATTGTTCGTAATGGATTTTTTTCTTTCTTTTTTGCAAGTAGAGATTTTGTGAATGATGATGCTGCAATAGGAAAGGGAAATAAAGCCTTCATTGCACTATTTAGCTAGTTTTAAATTTTTTTTTTTCTATACTTTTAACAAAAAAATTTTAGTTTCAGTTAAAAAGTATGATGCTTGTATATAAATTTTCCTGTTTACTAATACAGTTTGTATCACTTGATTCTGTCAAATAATAAGGCTTACAGGTGTCATCTCTTTTCATGGTTTCGTTTTGTGTTTGCAGGAATTGATTATTTAAGGAATCCTCTTGGTATTGATCGGATCCAACTTGTTGCATGACTGCCTATTTGCACTTGAACTCAACTCTCTACCAGTTGAGCCAAATATCTGTGAAATTAGTCTTAAGTGAAGTGTATAGGATGGTGCACATAGTGAAGCCATTTTTCTAGCTTAGGATATTGTTTTTCTAATTTAGAATCATGTTTTGTAATCTTTGACATACGTTGGGAACAAATGCACTAATGGTTGTTTATAGACTAATTGGTTTGGTAATGGTGTACTAGTGTTTCGAATATACTTTGTACATTTGAATATATGGAATTAGGATACATTTCAGGTTCATAGCTTGCTTTGAACCACAAGCTGACCATAAAAGGAAAAATTCTCCAAATCCGATTCATGAATGGAAACAACAAAAGTTACTACTAGAAATCAATCTTGCTTGTTAAATACAGAAGTACCTCTTATCACTTATACAAGAGTTGCAAAAGAAATTCAACATAAAACCATTCAAGGTTCACGTTATCAACAAAGAAAGCAATCTTCAAATCAAATACATATGATGATTCCTGCTGAGTTACAAATACTTGCCCAACTTTTGGGAAGTCTCTATTTTCACCTAGATCTCTTTTATGCTTCCCACTAAGGCTTTACCACCATATGCACCCTAGTTGTTGGTTTATAACAATATGAGCCTGATTTCTTTACTTCACTCACCACAAAATCCAAGCCCTGTAACACAAAACAGGAAATCAAAATACATGTCAATTGCTATGAATTTATAGTCATTGAAGCCAAGAGAATTCTTTAATAATCAATTCTTGTAAACACAAAACCAAACTGCCAGCATAGATTTGAAGAGTAACTCCCTTAAGCATCTTTTATTTATTTGACAAGAGGTACATACTTATTTTAAATTTTGAAACTCCAAAATTTAACAAACTTTTATATACAGTTTTTAGTCAACATATTATTATCATTATAATAATAATATAAATATAGAACTTGGAAAAGAAGATTTTATGATTACTCTTAGTTAATGCCAAAACCTAGAGACCCATCACACTCCAATTATAAGCAGGTCACTTATTCAATCACAGGTAGGGGGGTCATACCCATAAACCCCAAATTTCAAATCCAAGCAAAATTATCAAGCTTTACACCCAACAAGAAAACACAGTTATCAAACTGATCAAAAGTGAAAGAAAATGAGACCCAAGGGAAAAAAGAGAGACACTGAAATGAGAGAGACTCATACACCTACTACAGTTACCATAGATCTAAAGCAAGGAAAGGGAAAAAAAATTCAATCAAAGAAAGGTATAATCTTTAGTGCTATAAATGAAAGAAAAGGATGCACTTTGACAAAGGATGCTATAAATCAACAAGATCCGAATCCAAAGAGCTAGAAAAGACCAGGTGTGGAGTTGCTAGAGCATCAACTCCCATTCCACCATTCTTTGATGCACAAAAGACGAATCTTTCACTTCCTATCGTACTCAATTTACATGCCCAAAAGAAAGCAACATGATTTATGTAAGAATAGTTTACAGACCCATATAATATTAAACCATAAATGAATCAGAAAAATCAAATTTAGGGAGAAACCCGTAAGAGTTTAGATTAAATTTCATTATGACAAAGAGACAGATTTATTCTTAATAATAAAACTCAATCATCAAGCCAATCAAAAGTGAAACAAAAAAGAGATCCAAGGGGTCGGTAAACAAAAATAAAAATTAAAGAACAAAAAAACAGGGAGAGACTCATACACCAACAATAGTTACGCAAAATCTATAACAAGTAAGGAAAAAATTCAATTAAAGAAAAGCATAATATTTCGTGCTATAAATGAAAGAAATGGATGATCTTGGCAAAGACAACAAGAAAAGAAAAGGGGGAAAAAAAAAATTGATATCAAAATTACCCCAAGAAATAGAGGTGGATGGCTGAAATACAGTTGATACACAACTTTGTGTGAGTATGGAGAACTGGAGAAGCTTGACCAATGACCATCGCTGGGTTTGATGGGAGACACAGAGAAACGGAGAGGAGAGGGATAGAGAGGTAGAGAAGAAAACCCAGATGTTGAAACTAACGTTAGTTTACCCTTTTACTCAGTTAAGTCTCCTGTTAATGCTTTTAAAGGACGTGGCAGATTTTAGGACATAGATTGATTTTAGTTAAATTCCAGCCCTTAACTGGACACTCTCCATTTCTCATTAAATGGAGAGGATCCAGATCCGTTAGAATCCAGTCTTTTGACTTTTATTGCACACGTGGCACTGCTTATGTGACTTTTATCCATTTCTTTTCCTAATTGGATGTGAATTTCAGTTTTGTTTTAAAAAATTAAATTAATACTACCATTTTCTATGGGAGTTATATTCTTTATTATTCTATATAAATGCAGGAATCTTAGGCCAATTTGAAAAAATCCCAATTCATTCATACTATTCTCACCTGCTCAAAATCTATGGTACTTTCTTCATAGAACTCATTCAAAGTAGGGACTTTCTTCTCTTGGGTCCACGATGGTGAATACTCAATAGGAAATTTTTTTCACTACCATAGACACAGACTTGCGATATTCATCTCATATCTCTTGAAATCTCCCCTGTATGTAATAATCTTATTATAACTATTCTTGTTCCTCTTAAATCACATCCTACATACTCTCTTACATGGAATTTTCCCTTTAGCATTTGTATTAGCTCCTTAGCTTATCATTTTCTTATCACTTTCATACTACCCAAGGCATACTTTTGTTACCTCTATTTGAAATTCCTATGAAAATTGTGTTCATAACCATATAATATACCCATGTCTCGAATTTTATTTGCCACTCTAACCCATAAGCACAATTTTGTGCTCGATGCAATGCCATTAAACATTTTGACACCTACTCCTTGATTATCCTTGGACATAACTAATTTTTGACAAAGTTTGAGAAAATCAACATAATAGTCTAACTGTTAATAATAGTAAAATAATATTATAAATTTTGAAAAAATTTCCTTGATCAATACTTCTAGAATAGAACAAAGTTTTTTACAATAGACTTAATCCTAAGGGTACGTTTGGTACATTGTGATGATTATTACATGGAAATATGAATAAGTATTACAAGGAATATATTAAGTTGGAATGTAATAAGTATTACTATTCATTAATTTGGTGACCATTTAAGAATAGTGATAATGCGAAGAAAATCAGTAGGCTAGATGCTCTGGACTTGAAAAGACTATTTGCTCTTTCGATGGCCTGAAAAAGAAAGAAAAGCGATCAAAGGTGACCGGGTCTGCCGGCCAAGAACCCTTCGATGGCAAAGTTAGTTTTTTTCTTTCTATATTTTTGAAGTTCCAACTTTTTGGGAAATATAAAGCGTACCTTTGTTTTGTCTGAATGAACATTTATATAGTGTTTTAATAGACGGTTATCACATTTGTAACCTCCACTGGATTCAAGGAGGTGTAAGGATTTAAAGATAACTTCCATAACCGTTTAGGAGTTATATACTTATCACACAACGGTTATCGAAAGTTATACGTGTAATAAGGAGTTGTAACATTACACTCGAAAATTTTCCTAAGTGTGATAGCCTCATCCTAGGATCTTTTTGTCAAGCGTACTTAGCTTAGAAACAGGGGTCGTTCCTCCTATGGACGAATTTTGTTCAGGACGAGCTTCACGACTCTCTTAGGATGAGGAGTCTCGTTCCCTGGTCATGTGAACCTTGTCCAAGCTTCTTCCTGCTTGGACAAGGTAGTTATAGGTAAGGTTTTCAGGGGTTCTTGCAATACTGGCTAAGTCACGGACAACCTCTATGGACGACTTCAGGTTTGGAGCTCTATCGTACCCTATCAGGCCCCCTCGTCCAAAGGTCGTCCAGAGCTCTTAGTCTTTGGACACATGTTTCATTATTCATGATCATGAGTCACCCCACGTGTCTCAATCTTGATGGTTGAGTTCCCTTGGCTTCGAATTGTGCCACATGTCATCACTATGTTGGTTAATTGTCACGTCGATTTGTGTTTTCAAGGAAGTTGCCACGTGGTTCTTCCTGATTGAGCACGTCGTTCCAGGTTCCACTTTTCAACACCTATAAATAGTGGATTTCCTCTCATACCCTCTGCATTTTTAAAATTTTCTTGTTTGACATTCCTCGTTCATCACCTCGTCTAGAAGTATTCCAGCGTCCCTAGTTTCCCTTCGTCTAGAGCCAAGTATTTTCTTTACACTCGTCTTTAGGTTTCCCTTAAATTTCCACAATGTCTGAAATTTTTTCTTCGTCTAGTAATAGTGTTGATAGAGAGATAGACGAATACCACAACTCAACTAGTTACAATGGCTCTAGCAGTAACAGTAGTAGTAATGGAGGTAACACCACAGACGAGTACGTTTTTGGGGTTCCCAGGGTTCCCCTGGAAGTCTTTCAAGAGGAATTTAGGACAAGAGTGGCGTCTGGGTTAGGGGTTGGTCCCTCCAATGCACCCTCCTCCACTTTGAAGGACGAGGTTGAGACCATTTATAGCTGTGCTGTGGGGGTTCCTACTAAGACAGAAGAGAAAAAATTAGCATCTCTTAGGAGCTGGTATTAGATTCTAGATGAGCTAAATCCTAGGTTGACCGTCCGTGATGAATGGTGTTGCCAACCTCATTTTGGCGGAGGAATTTACGAGGCCTATCTTCTAGGAGGTCTTAGGTTGCCTCTCAACGCATTTGCTAGGGAGTTGTTCACTAGATTGGGTTTAGGGCTGTGTCTGTTTAATCCCAATGCATGGAGACTCATCGTTTCTATGCAAATTTTGTGGAAAGAGGTTTTCGAAGGGGATTGTCTCCTTACCATGGACAAATTCCTTTTCTACTACAAACCCTCTGAAATTAGCCAATCTCGTGGCTTTTATCAATTTACAGCTAAGAGAAGAGATTGTAGGATAATAAAATCGTTGGTTACATCAGATAGGAATTGGAAGACGGAGTTTTTCTTCGTCTCTGGTTTTTGGGCAGGGCGCCCTGTTGAGGTGGTCAGGGATCCATTTGCCCCATATACAAGAGAGTTAGGGAACCTTCGTCCTGAAGGTATACTTATCACTATTGTAGTATTGATCACTTTCAGAAGAAGACACTCGTCTTGATCACTTTCAGAAGAAGACCGACGAGTTGAGCAATTCTCTTGAGAAGGCCAAGGAAGATGCTATGGAGGAATTTAGGGCCTCAAAGCAATTAACCGACCTTCTGGACGCTAACTATGTAGTTGGATTCGAAGATTTTCGTATGGAGGCAAAGGAAAAGTTTCCCGAGGTTGATTTTAGCTCTATCGTGCTTCAATTAGGGGGTGCTGCTAGTTCTTTTCTCCAGATGAGTTCTGAAGATATCAACATTAAAGACGACGCCTCGACTAAGCCTGCACAGGACGACCCCAATGCTGATGAACCGCTGCCTGAAGACTGTTTTAACTACTTGTTCAGAGTGTTCATTTTATTTCTTTGCTTTGGTCCACTGTTTTTAGGACCTTTTTCAAATGTATTTGAATACAATTATTTCGTCCAACATTTTCTGGACGAGTCTATTTACAATTGCCTTTTAAGGCTTACTTTGCAGGGGTTTTTGGACGTTGGTCGTCTACCCTTGTTTTAAATTTCGATGAATATATACTTTTATCTAGTATTGAATTTTATTGTATGGACGAATCTATGCTCTGTTTTCATCATTAGATATTATTGACTTCTAAACAGTGAGCACTCTAAGTGTTGTATGGTCATCCACGAATTTTTCTTATGGACGATCTACTTATGTATGGACGTCTTTGTTAACTATTTTAATTTTTCTAAGTGTAACTCGTCTCAGAAATGGCAATGATGATCATGCGTCTTTTGCCTCGTCCATGGGCTAGGCAATTGGCATCCGTCTTTTGTATAGACGTTTTTAGTGCTTTTCCTCGTCCTAGAATCTAAGCGTCTTGGCCAGATGCTCGTCCATGGACTAGCTTCACTGAATGCCTTTTATGCCTTATATGCCTTAGCCTCTCTTCTTCTTCTTTTTTCTTTTTCTTTTTTTATCCTCATCTTGAGGAAAGCTTATGAACGTTACATCCCTACGTCTAGAGATTTTCATTCGTCTTAAGGTTTTGCCCCCCTTGTAGGTATTATTATAGGAGTTAGATTTGTGCATAAAATACACTGAAAATCCAAACCATATTATTACATGAATATTATCCACAAATATGGCGCACGCTTAGAAGCTAGTGCCTTAAGAAAATACTTAAATACATAACCTCGTCTTTTGTAAGCTAGTCCGTAAGTGGTGCAAAAGTTTAAGAACTAGTGCACTTTTTATTCTTAATACACACCATAGTAGTAGTAAGAACACATCAGTAAATATAAGCGAACACGCAGATCATAGCTGTAACTTCGTTACTGACTTCCCTCGTCCCTGATTATCACTGATAGTACCTCCTCAAGTGCTCCACGTTCTAGGGATGCTCTAACTTCCACCCATCCAGAGCTTCCAGGTAGTAAGACCCTTGCCTCTTGCAGTTGATTACCCTATAGGGTCCTTCCCAATTGGGTTCCAATTTTCCATGAGTTGGGTTCCTGGTTGACAAGGAGACTCTTTTGAGAACAAGGTCCCCCACACTGAACCGTTTGGGTTTCACCATGGCATCATGCTGTCTAACCATAAGATTCTTGTATCTTGTTGTCCTTTGCTCCGCATTCATTCTTACCTCGTCAATAAGATCGAGGTCAAGACGAAATTGTTCCCCATTCTCTTTCTCCTGATACTCCATCACTCGATGATTAGCCATATGAACTTTCGCTAGCATGACAACTTCAATTCCATAAGCTAGTTTAAAAGGGGTTTCTCCTGTCGGAGTTCGTACAATCGTCCTATAGGCCCAAAGAACACCTGGTAACTCATCCGTCCATATCGCTTTTGCCCCCTCGAGCCGAGTCTTGATGATTTTCAACAGGGATCGGTTCGCCACTTCTGCTTGTCCATTTGCCTATGAATGGGAGGGTGAGGAATAGTGATTCTTGATTCCAAAATGTTTACAAAAATCCCTGAAGGGTGCGTTGTCAAATTGACGTCTGTTATCCGATACTAATACCCTGAGTACTCTGAACCTACATAGAATATTCTTCCATATAAAATTTTTAATGTTTTGCTAAGTGATTGTTGCAAGAGGTTCGGCTTCTACCCACTTGGTAAAGTAATCGATCCATACTACCAAAAACTTCATTTGTCTGGTTCCCATGGGGAAAGGACCTAGGATATCCAGTCCCCACTGTGCAAAGGGCCATGGTGCCATCATTGGGGTCTGGTACTCTGACGGCCGTCTAGGGACATTGCTATAACGCTGACACTGGTCACATACCTTGACATAGGTCTTAGCATCTACCTACATTGTAGGCCAATAGTAGCCTGCATGGACGATCTTATGGACTAGTAATTTCGCTCGTGAATGATTTCCACATGCTCCTTCATAGACTTTCCTCAAAACATAGTTTGACTTGTCAAGAGCCAAGCACCTTAAATAAGGTTGAGAAAAACCTCGCTTGTACAGAACTTCAATTATGAAGACGTACTTGGCTGCCCTGACCCTCAACTTCCTTGCTTCATCTTTTTCTTCCAGAAGCCTTCCATCTTTAAGATAAATTACTATTAGATTCATCCAATTTTCTCCTCCTCTTATCTGCTGTATGTCAGGAATGTCTATGATTGGCATATTTGGACGTTGTCACACTCGTCTATAACTCCTGCCGAAGCTGCTTTTGCCAAGGCATCCGCTTCCATATTTTCCTCCCTGGGGAGTTAAAAAAAACTTACTGCTGAAAACTTTCGTGCGAGTCGTTTGACTTTGCTGAGGTATTTCTTCATCCGATCTTCCTTAGTATCACACATTCCATTTACTTGGTTGATGACTAGCTGAGAATCTCCTCTAATTGTTATCGACTCCGCCCCTAAAGACTTAGCCAATTCCAATCCTTTGAGTAGAGTTTCGTACTCAGCCTCGTTGTTGGTGGTTTGATACTATAGACGGGCCGCGTACTCCAGCTTGTCTCCCTCGAGGGACTTCAATATAACTCCAATCCCTCTTGCATATAGTGTGGACGATCTGTCTACATTAATCACCCACCTTTTGACTCCTTCGTCCTTGTCCAGCTCATCCTGGTTGAGGGTGAACTCTGCGATGAAATCTGCTAATGCCTACGCCTTTATCGCACTCCTTAAAGGTATCTAATATCAAACTCGCTAAGTTCAACAAACCACTGTATTAGCCATCCAGTAACTTCCAACTTGTTCAATGCCTTCTTTATAGGGTGATCTGTTAGGACGTTGATGATGTGAGCTTGGAAATAATGCCGCAGCTTCTTGGAAGCCGTGATCAATGCAAAGGCTAGTTTCTCCATCATCGGGTATCGTCCTTCTGCTCCTCTCATTGCACGACTTTTGTAATAAATCGGTTTCTAGATTCTCCCCTCTTCTCTAACCAACGCTGAGCTTACTGCGTGTGGGGACACTGCCAAGTACAAATACAGCTCTTCTCCAGGTACAGACAGACTCAGCAGCGGTGCTATCATGAGATATATCTTCAAGTCTTAAAAGGCCCTTTGACACTCGTCCATCCACTCAAATGCCTTCCTGAGGACTTTAAAGAATGGCAAACACTTGTCAGTAGCTTTCGACACAAATCTGTTAAAGGCGGCGACTCGTCCAGTAAGAGACTGGACTTCCTTGATATTTTTCAGAGGTTCCATATTCAGTATCGCCTAAATTTTGTCTGGATTTGCTTCAATTCCTCTGTGCGAAACCATGAACCCTAAAAACTTCCTTGACGAAACTCCGAAAGCACACTTGCTTGGATTTAATTTCATGTTATACCACCGTAGTGTATCAAAAGTCTCTTGAAGGTCATCAAGATGATTGTCCTAGTCCTGGCTTTTCACTAGCATGTCGTCTACATAAACCACCATATTTCACCCGATTTGAGGACAGAACATGTGGTTAACCAGCCTTTGGTAAGTCGCCCTTGCGTTTTTCAAACCAAAAGACATTACTTTGTAGCAATACAACCCTTAGCTTGTAATGAATGAGGTCTTTTCTTGATCCGCTTTATCCATCTTTATCTGGTTGCAACCTGAGAAGGCGTCCATGAAGCTAAGCACTCTATAACCTATCATCGAGTCCACCAACTGGTCAATGCGCGGCAATGGGTAACCATCCTTGGGGCAAGCTTTGTTTAAGTCGGTGAAGTCTACGCACATTCGCCACTTACCGTTAGCTTTCTTCACCATGACCACGTTCGCTAACCAATCTGGATAATAAACTTCTCGGATGAACTCTGCGGCAACCAACTTTTGTACTTCTTCCTTGATGGCATTGTCTCGCTCAGGAGCGAAAACCCTTTTCTTCTGACGCACTGGTTTTGAATAGGGACACATGTTCAGGCTATGAGTAATAACACTTAGATCAATGCCAGGTATGTCTTCATGACTCCATGTGAAGACATCGAGACTTTTCTTCAAAAATCAGACCAAAGCATGCTTTGCCCCTTCTTCCATGCTCGCCCTAATTCTAGTGAACTTCTCAGGCTGGTTCTCGTCCAAAGGGACATCTTTTAACACTTCAATGGGTTTCGCTGCGATCCTTCTCTCGTCTATACTCATTGCCTGCATGTGCTCGTCCATCGCCAGCATAGCTAAGTAGCATTCTCTGGTGGCCAATTGATCTCCTTATACTTGGCCCACTCCGTGCTCGGTCAGAAATTTGATGGACAAGTGGTACGTAGAGGTTACCGCTTTCCAACTATTCAGAGTTGGTCTACTAATAATTGCATTATATGACGATGCATAATCAACAACAAGGACATTTACCTCCTTGGTTATCTGCTGTGGATATGTTCCAACGACCACTAGTAATGTGATGGTGCCTACCAATTGCACCTTCATTCCTCCGAATCCCACCAATGGCAAATTCACTGGTCGAAGCTAATCTCGTCCTCGCCTCATTTGCTAGAAGGTGGGGTAGTAAAGAATGTCCGCAAAACTACCATTCCTGGTCATGTAGTCAGAAATGAGTAGGGTGATGACTATCGCATCATCGTGTGGGTGGTGAAGTCATCCTGCTTCCTCGTCCGTGAACGTAATGGCCTGCACGTCTACTTCCTTCATCTTAGGAGGTCGTTCAAACTGCTGAATGTTCTGCACCACCTTCAAGTATGTCTTCCTCAACTTGGATGACTGCGCTGTCGAGTTTCCTCCTATAATTATCCTTATTTCTCCTAGTGGGGGTCGTGATGACTCTTCCACCTTAGTTTTTAGTTTCTCATCTCTTTGGTCTCGTCCAAGGAAGTTCCTTAGCTTTCCTTGTCTAATGAGATTCTCTATCTACTGCTTCAAATCAAAGCTCTCGTCCGTGTCATGCCCATGGTCTCTATGAAAGCGGCAATACTTGCTCTTATTGCGCTTGTTAGGATCTCCTTTCATCTTATCTGGCCACTTCAAGGATGGATCATCCTTGATCTGCATAAGAACGTGCTCTAGTGGGGGTCGTGATGACTCTTCCACCTTAGTTTTCAGTTTCTCATCTCTTTGGTCTCGTCCAAGGAAGTTCCTTAGCTTTCCTTGTCTAATGAGATTCTCTATCTGCTGCTTCAAATCAAAGCACTCGTCCGTGTCATGCCCGTGTTCTCTATGAAAGCGGCAGTACTTGCTCTTATTACGCTTGTTAGGATCTCCTTTCATCTTATCTGGCCACTTCAAGGACAGATCATCCTTGATCTACATAAGAACCTGCTTTAGTGGCATAGTCAGGGGCGTGTATTGCTGATTCCTCACGGAGGTACTTGCCTTCTTACCATCCTTGTCTTTCCTCTAGTCTACCCGAGTTTTCTTCAGACGAGGTCCCTGATCTGAGTAACGATAGTGGCCCGCTTCCGAGTGTTCTACCCTTTTTCTTTTCTTGGCTATGATAGTGTCCTCAGTTTTCGTGAAATTTTGGGCCGAATGGCCGAGCTCGGCCATAGTCTGTGGTTCCTGCTCGTAGAGCTTATGAATGAACAAGTCAAAATTGACCCCATTCTGGAAAGCGGTCAACAATAACTTGTCATCCATTTCGTTCACCGTCAGGGCTTTCTTATTAAACCGGGTAATAAAAAATCGCAAACTCTCATTTTTCCCTTGCTCTATAGTCAACAAACTAGAAGGGAAACGCTTGTGGCACTGTCCTCCAATGAAATTATTGACAAACAACTTACTCAACTCTTCAAACGATCCCACCGAGTTTGGGGGTATTTTACTAAACCACACTCGCGTTGGTCCCTTAAGTGTGGTGGGGAAAGCTCTGTACATAATCTCATCCGGGACCCCTTGAAGGTGCATGGTCGTTTTGAAAGTAGTAATGTGATCGCACGGGTCGCGATTTCCATCATACAAATCCAAAGAAGGCATTTTGAATTTCGGAGGTAGGGGATGAATGTTGATGGAAGCTGTGAAAGGAGAGTCCGTTCGGTGAACCATATCATCCGCTGGGTTTGCCCGCCTCATGGTTTCCCTCATCTCATCTATGGCTTTTCTCATCTGGTCCATTGCTCTTTCCAAGTGTGGCACTCTTCTTGAAGCGGTACCTCTTGTCTGATTTTCAGACTCAACATTTTCTCTTCTACCTTCCTAACTCTAGGCTCGTCCCTCTGTGTGCCCATCTTGTCGCTGCTTCCTAAGGTTGATTTCCCTATTCAACTCCTGATTCTAACATGTCAGTTCTGCCATAGTGGCAGCCATGGATTGTATATGTTGAATAGAAGGCGGTTGCATGACAGGCGCTGACCTGCAATCGCGAAGGGGATTGCTAGATGCATCCCTACTCTCCTGGTGGCCTGGGCTGGTAGCCCTTGATCTTGTTCGAACCATTTAACCTTTTGTTTGGGAAAGACTAATTCTCGACAACAAAAACAGAGTCGAATGAAAATAACAGTGAATAGTGTTTTTTCCCACAGACGGCGCCAATTGATGATGCGAAGAAAATCAGTAGGTTGGATGCTTCGGGCTTGAAAGGACTACTTGCTCTTTCGATGACCTGGAAAAGAAAGAAAAGCGATCAAAGGTGACTGGGGCTGCCGGCCAAGAACCCTCCGATGGCAAAGTTAGTTTTTTTCTCTCTATATTTTCGGAGTTCCAACTTTTTGAAAAATATAAAGCGTACCTTTGTTTTTTCTAAATGAGCATTTATATAGTGTTCTAATAGGTGATTATCACACTTGTAACCTCCCTTGGATTCAAGGAGGTGTAAGGATTTAAAGATAACTTCCATAACCGTTTAGGAGTTATATACTTATCACACAACAGTTACCGGAAGTTATTCGTGTAATAAAGAGTTATAACATTACACTCGAAAATTTTCCTAAGTGTGATAGCCTCGTCCTAGGATCTATTTGTCGAGCGTACTTAGCTTAGAAACAGGGGTCGTTCCTCCTATGGACGAATTTTGTTCAGGACGAGCTTTGCGACTCTCTTAGGACGAGGCGTCTCGTTTCCTGGTCATGTGAACCTCGTCCAAGCTTCTTCCTGCTTGGACGAGGTAGTTATAGGTAAGGTTTTCAGGGGTTCTTGCAATACTAGCTAAGTCACGGAACCTCTATGGACGACTTCAGGATTGGCGCTCTATCGTACCCTATCAAATAGAATCCTGAATATATATATATATATATATATATGCATCAACAATTTAGTAGAGTATAAAAAGAATGTGTAATTAAATCATTTTTAAGTCAAATTTCCTAAAATGCTCTTATTTTTTGGTTTTCAAAATAGAGCTAATAATTAACAACAAGGAAAATTTATTTTCTTTCCTTTTGAAGATGTGGCAACTAATGGCTTTTAAAGAAATTTTTTTAAAAAGTTATTACATAAGGTGAAGGAATAAATATTCAGTACTTTGGATAAGGAATAGTTATTCCTCATTTTGAAGAATAGCTATTCGAATAACTATTCATTGTAATAAAAACATAACTAAACAACCAAATAGTTATGCCATAAGAATATCTATTACATTACAGTATTTCTTACAGTCTACCAAATGTGTCCTAAATTTACTACTATCTCATGCACTCCAATTAGTTAAAGCTTCAATGCTCCTCATACATTAATAGCAAACCATTGGAGATATTGTGAAAAACCAACACAATAAGACTTCATATTTAGCAATTGCTCAACATGAATTTAGCTTTGAACGACTCAGAGTTTAGTTCAATTTAATTTTAACACAAACTGCTACCTTTAGATAAAAATAAGACTTCTTTCTTATTTAAAAAATAAAAAAATAAAAAAAAAAAAAGAAGAAGAAAAATATACATTTTTTTGATAGAAAAGACAGCTAGCCATAAGCTAAATTCTCATTGGTCGTTAAGATAAATTACACAGGAATGGGTATGATTGACATAACCTGGTCAAAAGATTATATACATATACATACAATGAAACCCAAAATTGGGTCATGTAGCTACACCAATCATTTATTCTTTTTATGCTAGCTATACCACGATAGCAAATATAAAATACATGCCAAAAATTCTTGTAATTCAATGACATCAATTGATATTCTTGTAAGTAATTCAATGACATCCATTGATCTTCTTTACATGGAGAACTAAGGTTCATAACTTTAAACTTTCACCTCCTTCTTTCATTTCAATAAAACAAATCTCTGCTCTCCATTTATTTATAACAATTGAACGATTAAAATAAAATAAAATAAAAAAAAACCTCACGATAAAAGATATATGTTATGTCTACAACATTTTCACAATACTTGTACAACAAATACTAAGTGATAAGTTGTTATTGGTTATTACGGATGGACAAAAAAGTAATTTAGGTTGTAAATTCAAATTATAACTAATAATAACTTACTACCTATGATTTGTTGTGAAAATGTTGTGAAAGATGAAATTGTAGTAAATGTAACACTCCTATTATAATAGTAATGAATCCTTCATTTTTCTATCATCAACCTATACCACCAAAAGCTAATCCACATGCACCTCCATGAGATCGATGTCCATCATCAGGTTTTTCGTTCCAAGCTTTATCTTCACCACAAGCAAATATGACCATTGATATAATTGGGATGGACATGATAATCATGCCCAACAAAAGTACACCACTCGAGCTCCCCAACAAAACACTTGCATCAGCAAGAACACCCAAACCTCTAGCCATTCTTTTGTTTCTTGTTCTCTATTGCTTGTTAGCTGTGGAAGTTTTAGCCTGTATATATAGTACCGCAACATTTCATACGTCATCAAGTATGAAACTTGAAAGATCAGCGTCGTACAAATTGTATTTTAGCTAGTTTTCAACATTGGCGCCTTACTTGTATGTGAGCTGGGTGGTCCCCTTACTTGTAAAAAAAAATTGGGAAAATTACAGTAAACCCACCTGTGGTAAGGCCTATTTTCACTTTGTCTACCTGTGGTTTAATCATTTACACTTTGCCCACCTGAGCTTCAATCCGTTACCCACCTTACCCTCAGACGTTAGAAAAACACCTTTTTATTCTAAATTAGAACATAACACGGATCAAAAATCCGAACCAACAGTTCTTTTCCTCACGAGCCCTAGAAACACAAAAATCCCTTGTGAAACCCCATATTGCGTCTGATATTGAGTTCACGCTGCAAGTATAAACCTGGACGAGCAACGGGTTGTTTGAGGGACTAAAATCTTGGTAAGAAATCAGTCACTGTTTAGGTTTTTAATTTGGGCTTGTGGTTGTTTTATAGTTTTTTGAGTAATTAATCATTGGTCAATGTTACATGTAATGTAATGAGATTATTGGCTATGTTTGTTGATGTAATGTTACCTGTTGTTTGGATTTGTGTTGTGTTTGTTTATGGGCATTTTGTCTGTTGTGTTCATTGTATCTCACAGTGGACCAAATGGGAAATTTTAGTGTTTCTGTTGGTTTAAATTTTAGTGTTTGCTATTTAGTAAAATAGAAACAAAAGCAAAGCAGAAATATGGTCCCTCTGATGTGTGTGTTGCATCCCAAAAGCCAAACAGAAATATGCAAGTGTTTACTCTTTTGTGTCTATTGTTTACTATTCTTTAATTGTTAATTGTGTACGTGTCAAATGGTAATTTGTTATTGCAGATGGATGATGAAATAGTGAAATTTGAGGTACATTATGGGGGTACTTTTGTGTGGAACCCTAGTTTAGAATACTTTGGAGGGAAAGTTGAAATAGTGCATAGGGATCCTGATAGGCTTAGTTATTTTGAAATACAAGGTATATGTGAGGACTTAGGGATTGATGAACCGTGTAGGGTTCATTATTTAGGTCCTAGGGGCAACTTGGAGCAAGACTTGAGGCTCATACAAGATGATCAAGATGTGGTGCCCATGTGCAAGCTTAGAGACACCATCATACTGTGTGTAGAGAGTGGTCATGCTCCATTTGCAATTGAAGTTCCTGATGTTACTGGGGTTGGTGCAGGAGCTACTGCAGGGGGTGTAGGGGTGGGGTAGGAGCTGCTACAGGACACAGTGATGGTAGTGTGGGGGTAAAGGAGGAGTTTGATTGGTTGACTGAAGGTCTGGAAGGAGAAGACTTTGCTGATGACATTTTTGGTGAGTCTTCTCCCCCTCACACAGTGCCATCTGAGACTAACACTGGTCCAACCATTGATACACCACAACCAACCACTGATACACCTCATCCAAACACTAATACACCTCATCCAAACACAGATTGACCTGGCCCAAGAAATGTTCCTCCCCCAAACATAGATTTAGATGAAGAGTGGGCTGAACCAGCTTTAAAGGATAATATTGCAAGTTTGGATGGGTCCGATGATGAGCAGAGGCCTGGAAATTTGGAGTTCAATGAGAGGACTGATATGGAAAATGTTAGGTTGCTAAAAGGGATGAAGTTCCCAAACTTCAAGGTGTTTAGGAAGGCTTTGAGGGAGTATGTGATTCAGAATCACATTGATGTCAAGTGGAAGTTGAATGAGAAGAAGAAGATTTCTGTACATTGTAAGAACAATTGTGGATGGAGATGTTATGCCTCAATGGTGACTAGAGAGTGCACATTTGAGATCAAGACACTTTATCCTGAGTGTACCTGGCCCCTTACATTTCAAAATGGGCAAGTTACATCAGCTTATGTGGCAAACAAGTATTTGGAGGATTTTAATAAGAATCCTAATTGGGAGGTCTCAGGTGTTAAGCACCATGTGATGCAGTAGATTTCTGTTGATTTGAGTATTAGTTAGGTGTATAGATCAAGGAAGGCAGCTAGGGGACTAATTACTGGGAATGAGGAGGCTCAGTATGGCCTACTTAGAGATTATGCAAAAATGATAAGGAGGATAGATGTAGGAAGCAAAGTGATTCTACAAACAGAGATGGAAAATAAGAATGCAAAACCCAAGTTTAAAAGGATGTACATTAGGTACAATGCTCAGAAGGTTGGCTTTCTAGGTGGTTGTCGACCCTTTGTTGAGCTGGATGGATGCCACTTGAAGGGGAGGTTTGGTGGACAATTATTGTCTGCCACTACCAAGGATGAAAATATATTCCCAGTGGCAATGGTTGTGGTTGAGCAAGAGACCAAGGACAGTTGGATCTGGTTCTTAGAGCAGTTTGCAGATGACATTGGCAGACTAGAGGAGCTCAATCTAGTATTCATCAGTGACAGGCAGAAGGTATTATCATTACATGCTTACCTTTTTACATGCTTACTTGCTAACATTGAATGATTACTTGTTGACATTGAATGCTTACTTGATTACAGGGCCTTCTGCCTGGAATGGAGACTCTATTTTCAATTGTGGAGCACAGGTATTGTGTGAAGCACATATACAATAACTTTGAGGTTAACCATAAAGGCATGGAGTTGAAGAGTGTACTATGGAGGTGTGCTGGCACAACATCAGCCAGGGAATTTGAGAGGGAGATGGAGCATCTTAAGAGTTTGGATGAAGAAGCTTGGAAGTACCTGGCTGATATAGAGCCTGCACAGTGGACCAGATCCCACTTTTCTTCAAGAGCTTTGACAGATTGTCTGGTAAACAATCTAAGTGAGAGTTTTAAATCTATGATTGTGAAGGCTAGAGAAAAGCTCATCTTATCAATGCTGGAGTGGATCAGAGTTAGGCTTATGACCAAGCTGTATATAAAGAAGATTGGCATAGAAAAGTATGGTGGCAAGTTGTGTCCAAGCATACAAGACAAGTTGGAGAAGTTAAAATTAGAGTCTAAGAACTTCTGTGCGATGCCATCTGGGAGGTTTGTGTATGAGGTTGACAATGGGAGGGAAAGACATGTGGTGGACTTGGTACAGAGGACATGCAGTTGTAGAGCATGGGACTTGACATGAATCCCTTGCAAGCATGGAGTTGTAGCCATTTTTGTAAATCGTGAGAAACCAGAAGACTACACCCATCCATGCTACTACAAGGATGCTTTTGTGGAGACATACAAGACACCCATACCTCCCATGCCTGGCCAATCTGAGTGGATGTCAAGTGGCCAACCCAAGCCTGTTGCACCTATTATCTATAAGCCACCAGGTAGGCCACCCATGAAGAGGAAGAGAGATGCTGATGAGCCAAGGAACCCTTATACGATGTCTAGATCAAACAAGCCAGTGAGGTGTGGAAGGTGTCAAAAGGAAGGGCACAATGCAAGGGGATGCAAGGCTAATGTCACTGGTGAGACACTATGGGAGAGGAGGCAGAGATTGCAGAAATCTGTAAGTTGTCACAAACTTTTTTTATTCAAATGCAAAATGCCAATAGTTGACACTATAAAATATTTGGTTGCAGGGAAGTGGAAGGCCTTCTACACGTAGACAAGGATCCTAGGCCCCATCTTCATCACAGACCTAATCCTCAGCTCAGTCTTACACTATGGCCTCATCCTCATCCAACCAGGCAGCAGGGTCATAGCCACAGCCACAGCCACAAGCTCCATGGTCACAGCCACCAGCTCCATGGTCACAAAACCCAAGTCAGCGGTACTCTTCAGACTTCAGGTACACAGTTAGAAGAGCTCCCTGGTTCTCTTCAAGCCAGCTAGCAGCACACACCCCTACAGAAACATGGGACAGCAGAGCACCTACAAGGATACTTGCTGCCAGAGGAGCTGCTTTGAGAGGAAGGGGTGATGCAGCTAGGACTCAGAACTGCAAAACAAGAGCTCGAAAGACCAGCTGTGGTGGGAGAGGAGGCAGGGGCAGTAAATGAAGACTAATTCAAGACACTTTTGTTGCTATCTATTAGGGTTATGTAGTGTTAGGACAGACACTGTTTGGGCTTTGTAGACAATAGCAAGACACTTTTAAATTGCCCTGTTTAAACACTTTTTGTACTTTTGTAAGTTTTGTAAACAATGGGAAGGTGCAACTGTTTTGGTTGTTGTACCAAATGCTTTATATTTATTAGTGGTTGCTGAATTATTATGGATACAATTTCCCAACTTAATGACAGGTTCAGAATTATTATTTAGATTATTGCAGTTTTTTGTATATGAGTTCCATATATGAGTTTGTTTATGTGTGCAGTTGTATGTGTTGACTAGCAGGTGTATGTGTTGAATAGCAGCAGGTGTATGTGTTGAATAGATGTATGTGTGCATTTGTTGTCTTTTCTTGCAATTTGATAGATAGTTGTCATGCACTTTAAACACAATTGTCTTCACACAATGCACTTTATGCACAATCCTGGCACAGCTCACACCATCCAATAAAACACCAACACCAACAGCTCACAGCTCACAAGTAGCCAATTCACTTTAAACAAAAATACCAACAGCATCGAACATAAATAACACTTTATCTTAAAAAGGCTTCTATTATTAAGTGGCTTCAAGCCAACAACATCTACCATTTTACATAGTTCTCATTCTCAAAAAAATCTTACATAGTTCTATTACAATTCAATTGAGTACCAGCTTATATTACAACCCCCCAAGTAGACTCAATCTCATCATTCCAACATTCTCAGTTGAGTCAAAACATGAAAACAACATAACCAAAAAAAAAAAAAAACCCAAGACAGAATTAGTGCAATTCTGCACTCTCTCTTGCTCTAAAGCTCTCACTGCTATCTCCTTGGCTTGAACAGAGGAAGCTCGAAACTTTCTCTCCCTATCAGTGGCTTTTACTGCCCTGTCTTAAGCAATTTCTGCCATTTTGGTAGCTTCTGCTGCTGTCTGGGTAGCTGCTCTTTCCCTTTCATGTGCAAGGTGCAGCTCATTCTATAGTAAATCCAACTTTTGTTGCACCAAATGGGCAACTTCATTCCCACGCCTATAAGTGGGATTATCAATCCATCTAAAGAAAGGGCACTTGGGACCAACCTGTTCATAAATTGAATTGAACACATCACATTCCAATCTCACATGAATCAACTAGATTAAGTAAAAAGTATACTTACCTTATATCGGCTGCAACCCAGAAACTTTCTCCCAAAATTATCCACTGTTAGACTTGTTCTCAGCACACAAGTCTCATATGTACACAAATGCCCACTTGAACCTGAGTAATTTCCACCCGAAAAAGACATCATTTATCAACTTCCTAGCATTGAATCAAAGCTACCATCAAAACTTGAAACCCCAACCCACATAAAGCAGAAATGTTGTACCTGGTGATGATCTATCTTCGAATATTCAATACATCAAGACAACCCACAGACAAAACATCACCCTCACATGAAAACACGATCTACAAAAATCAAAACCCAGCTCAATACAAGGGATTTTTGTGTTTCTAGGGCTCGTGAGGAAAAGAACTGTTGGTTTGGGTTTTTGATCCGTGTTATGTTCTAATTTGTAATAAAAATGTGTTTTTCTAACGTCTGAGGATGAGGTGGGTAACGGATGGTTAACAGATTGAAGCTCTAGTGGGCAAAGTGTAAATGATTAAACCACAGGTAGGCAAAGTGAAAACGGGCCTTACCACAGGTGGATTTACTGTAATTTCCCCAAAAAAATTTATACGTGCAAAAAAAATTATATAAATAATTATTTTAAACTAATATATTCCTTGACTACTCTCAATTGAAAAAAATGTGTATATATATATATATATACTTTTAAAGAATATATTATATACTAAATTAATCTATTTTGGTCATCCAAATAAAAATGTTGAACAACTTTACTTGAGAATAATAAGAATTTGAGTTCAATAAATAGTTTCTAAGAGTTAAGTCCTTTTAGATACACCATAGTCAGTTTCTTTAAGACTTTCTCCCATCTCCCTGTGTGTGTGTTAAAAAAGACTTAGTATTCTCAAAAGAAAAAACTGTGGTTAATTCCACATTGTAAAATGAGTGTGAGTAATAGAAATTTAAAACATGTGTTGTATATCTAAGAGTTAGACCATTTTAGATATACATCACTGTCAGTTTCTTTAAAACCTTCTCCCATCTCCCCGTGTGAGTGTGTGTTAAAAATACTTGGTATTCTAAAAAAAATTTCAATAAATATAACAGTAATGCTAATCTATTACTAATTCTAATTCCGATCCAATATTGACATTTTTACCCACCAATAACAGACAAACAACTTGTTGCATAAAATTTATTATAAAATTGTTGTAGTCACTTTATTATTCTCATGTCAGCATTTTTAATTTGCACTTTATCTTTTATTAGTCTATTTTTTGTTTTTTATTCTCTTTGTTAGTACAAAAAATTATAATATTTCATGTATTTACGTGCATTTTTTGTAACGTTGATATATTCAAATTGTCTCTTTATTAAATTTTGTATAATTTAAGTTTCTTAATTACCATCCTAAATAGTGGTGGCTCCAAAAATTTTGTTTAGGAGGGTCATTAAAAAAATTTAATAAAAAAAAATTGAATATATGGAGTTATCGACAAAAAAAATTTATACATGAAGTTTTACAATTTTATTCTACAAAATTTAATTTGTTATATGATAGTTCATTATGAGTGGCTATTGCCAATGTGGGTAGACACAAGCCTTTGACCATTTTATTTTGTTAAGTTTTTCTAATATTTTTATTTTATGCAGTTGTTATTATTTATTTGTTATTGATTTTATTAAAAATTTTAAAACTAAATGACAAAACTAAACTCATTAGCTTTGTATTAATTATTGACACACACAACTACACTCATTCATACATAAACTTATACACTATGTGTCTATTTAACCAATCAAATGCTTGGAGAATCACTAACTTTACAATTTTTTTCTTAAATTTTACTAACTTTATAACAAAAAGTTATTATAACATGATAACAATACACACACATGTAACAAACCATCTCTATTTCCTAATTATTAAATTATATAAATTTATATTGTATACACAAACGTCCACACACATCATAATTCACACAAATAACATTATAACAAAAAGTAATGCACACAATTAATATTAGACACACTCACTCACATGATATAAATTTATAAAAAATAATGATACTTACAATTCACAAAGTTTTACACTTTACTCTTAGAGTTGGAAATACTTGTAATAAGGGTCTGCAAAATTTAAGTCAAGGAGTGCAAAAATATTTTTAAAAATAATTAAAATATTAAACTAACAAAAAATAATATTTTATATATATATATATATATATATTTGAAGTCAGTGGGTTCATTTGAACCCTCTAAATATAGAGTAGAGCCACCCCCAATCCTTAAAACAATTTCTAGAGTCGCCACTGGTTTTCAAAGCTTTTATTTATTTATTTTTAAGACAAGACAAAATTGCTTCACAATAGACAAAAGAATGGAGTAAACACCACATGAATATTGTTAAAAATCAAACACTGTCTCTCTTTAGAAATTTCAAATGTTTCTCTCTTAGTGTTCATTTTGAAACAGTTTATTTAGCTGAAACTGAAAAAAAATTGCTGAAAGTATAAAAAAAAAAAAGTTAAAAAATAAACTGAATAGTACAGTGAGACCTATGAATAATATCAAAAAGTGCAGTGGGATCAATGAATAGTAGCAAAAATAAGCTAAAATCAACAATAAACTACAACTTTAAGCACTTCCCAAACGCACACCTAGTGTCCATTTAGAACAGCTCATTTAACTGAAGCTGAAAACTTTTTACTGAAAGTGTAGAAAAAAAAAAAGTTAAAAAATAAGCTAGATAGTACACTGTGACTTATGAAAATGATCAAAAAGTGCAATATAACTCATGACTAGTAGCAAAAACAAGCTGAAAGTGGAGATAAGCTGAAAAATTAAGTTCATCCCAAACACACACTAAATCTCTCCATTTGGAATTCTCTAGAGTTTACTTGCACAATTTAATTTCAGCCACATGTTCATAAAAAGGCCTAGAAGCTTGTAGGAAAATCCTTTCTGATAGAAAGGTTTAGAGATTTCAAAGTCAATTTGCTAACCAACTTTTATGGTCTGTTTGGATCCCGTTTATTGCTAAAAACTGAAAATATTGTAACAAAATAAATTTTAAATATGTGAATAGTACCGTGAGACTTATTTTTAAAGAAAATTTTGTTCAAAAAAGAGGTTTGTGGGTCCCGTGAATAGTGCACAGGACCCACTGACAGTCGCTTTTTTCAATCTTGGGCGTGATATTTTAGCTACTGTAGCCGTGGGTCCCATGGACTACAAATGCCAACTGCAGACGTAGATTTCAAACGCATTATCCAAACTAGTACTTAATCCATAATAAATACTTGCTTATAGAAAGGTTTAGGGATTTCAAAGTTGGTTTACTAACCAGCATTTAATCCATAATAAATAGGAGTGATGGTGCTCATGTGTGGAATGATGTGAAGTGTCATAAAGCACTAACGTGTGTGAGGTGGTGTGAAGTGATGTGAACTAGGTGTGAACTGTGAAGTGAAGTGTTCAACAAATGTTTATTCTTTACATCTTATGAAATGAATACTTGTCTTCGTTGTGGTTTAGAAAAAAAGATTAGGAAAATTGGTTTCGCATTTTCATAACATTTCTTATTTAAGTCTTGACACATTATGTATGAAAATTTGGTTGAATTATTCATGTGTTATACTCAATTTAGAACAAGAGTAATTTGACCAAGAGTCTTGTTTTAAATGTGTAAATAGTATCATGGGACCTATTTTTAATGAAAATTTTGTTAAAAAAGGGGTTTGTGGGTCCCGTAAATAGTGTACGGGATCCACTAACAGATGCATTTTTCAATCTTGGGCGTGATATTTTTGCTACTGTAGCCATGGGTCCCACGGACTACAAACGCCAGCTGCAGACGTTGATTTAAAACGCATTATCCAAACTAGTACTTAATCCATAATAAATACTTGCTGATAGAAAGGTTTAGGGATTTCAAAGTTGGTTTGCTAACCAACTTTTAATCCATAATAAATAGGAGTGATGGTGCTCATGTGTGGAATGATGTGAAGTGTCATAAAGCACTAACGTGTGTGAGGTGGTGTGAAGTGATGTGAAGCAAGTGTGAAGTGAAGTGATCAACAAATGTTTATTCTTTACATCTTATGAAATGAATACCTGTGTTAGTTGTGGTTTAGAAAAAAAGATTAGGAAAATTGGTTTCGCATTTTCATAACATTTCTTATTTAAGTCTTGACACATTATGTATGAAAATTTGGTTGAATTATTCTTGTGTTATACTCAATTTAGAACAAGAGTAATTTGACCAAGAGTCTTGTTTGAAATGTATGAATAGTATCGTGAGACCTATTTTTAATAAAAAAATTTATTAAAAAAAGAGATTTGTGGGTCGTGTGAATAGTGCACGGGACCCACTGACAGATGCATTTTTCAATTTTGGGCGTGATAGTTTAGCTACCATGGTCCCCCACTAACAGACACATTTTTCAATCTTGGGCATGATATTTTAGCTACTGCAACCATGGGTCCCACGGACTACAAACGCCAGCTGCAAACGTTGATTTAAAACACATTATCCAAACTAGTACTTAATCCATAATAAATACTTGCTGATAGAAAGGTTTAGGGATTTCAAAGTTGATTTGCTAACCAACTTTTAATCCATAATAAATAGGGGAAAATTATTAGGTACTCCCGGAGTATCATAAATGCGTACTCCCCCTCTCACATAAATGGTGGGTTCCACCATGAATTTAATTAGTAGAACTCACCGTTCATGTGAGAGGAGAGAGTACGCATTTATGGTACTCCAGGAGTACATAATAATTTCCCATAAATAGGAGTGATTGTGCTCATGTGGGATTCAGATCCTCTAGATTTCCTAGGGAACTCTACCAATAGATTTCATTAAATCCTAACCACTCTTTAATGATTTAATGGTTTAAATTCTGTCATGTCAGCATTTCGTTAATAATATTCTTAAAATAATAAAATAATGTTGTAAACAAAACAATGAAGATTATTATTAATGGAATGCTGACATGGCAGAATCTAGACCATTAAATCATTTAAGAATGGCTAGGATTTAATGAAATCTACTTGGTAGAGTATCCTAGGAAATCTAGAGGATCTAAATCCGCTCATGTGTGGAATGATGTGAAGTGTCATAAAACACTAACGTGTGTGAGTTGGTGTGAAGTAGGTGTGAAGTGAAGTGTTCAACAAATGTTTATTCTTTACATCTTATGAAATGAATACCTGTCTTCGTTGTGGTTTAGAAAAAAAGAATAGGAAAATTGGTTTAGCGTTTTCATAACATCTCTTATTTAAGTCTTGAGGCATTATGTATGAAAATTTGGTTCAATTATTCATGTGTTATACTCAATTTAGAACAAGAGTAATTTGAACAAGAGTCTTGTAACTCAACTAATATCTCTTAAGTGAGTACTCGTTAGCTCAACTGGAAAAGTTTCTGATTATTGAATAAAAGATCTGGGATTCAATCCCCGCTTATATCAAAAACTAATTGGTGTCTTGATCTAGTGATAAAGAGCTATCATCATGAGCAAACGCCATCGGTTGAAACTCTCTCTCTCAAAAAAAAAAATCTAATTTCTCTTAATAATTATTAATTATCAAAAATAAAAAAAAATTAACTCCACATCTCAAACTTCAATAAATTGTTTATCTTTTGTTTACAGGTGTTTCGTTGAAATTTTTAGCCTCATTTTATTTATAGAGTATTGACTATTTAAACTTTCCATAAAATGTAATTACTTGAAACAAATTGGAACCTAGAAGTGTCAAATATTTAACATAGCATATATATTCTGTTCTGAGTTGCATATGGATATGGTATCTAAGATTCTTATAAATGATTATCTTTCTCCGTAGTGGGCTTTAAGGAAAAAAGAAAAAAAGAAAATTGGTTTCCCATTTTCACTATATTTCTTATTTAAGCTGGCCAATGTGAAGTCGGTGGCTTGAATTCAACATAAACCATGATTGCTTTGAAGTGGCATACAAGACTTGGAGTCTATTCCAAGTGCAAATCTATTTCCTAATTGTTTTAGGACTCTTGTTATTGGATTAAAATTCTATTCCTTGAAGGAATTGTATCTTCACCAACTTAGGGTCCATTTAGATACAGCTGAAAACTGATAATACTGTAGCAAAATAATTTTTAAATGTGTGAAAAGTACTGCGGGACCCATTTTTAATAAAAAAATTTGCAGAAAAGTGTGCACACAGTGCGCGCACAGGCATTTTGTCCCTTGCAAAAAAAAAGAAAAAAAAAAAAAAAAGAAAGAAGAAGAGGGAAAGCGTTGAACAAGGACGCATTCAGCGCAATCCACATTCAACGCAATCCAAACCCACCCTTAATATCATATATAAGCAATGTGTTATGGCAATTGAAGAGTGTCGAAATAGAGAGTGTGTGAGAAAAAGGCTCTCTCTTCATTTGGTTATTTGATATTTGTGGCTTGCAATTTGGAATAGTGAGAGAGATTTGTTACCGCTTGGTTTTGGTTCTGCGGTTTGATGATTTGCTCTCTCTTGGCACGTTGCAACTTTTGAATTTGATTTGTGGCTCTCTCCTTGGTTTGTGTGCAATTCGTATTTGGTATTTGGTATTTGTATTTGGTATATGTGAACCTTTAGTTCTTTGGTTCGTATTTGGTTCTTTAATTTGTATTTGTGAGAGAGAGCTATTTGAGATTTGGGTTTGTCAGAGTACCTCTACAACAATTTGTATTATCCCAAATTTAATATAGTGAAATTTGTTCGTCGTTGCTCGTGGATGTAGGCTATTGCTGAATCACGTAAATCTTGGTGTTTTTTGTGTCTATTTTCTTTTGGATTAATTTTCTTCGTTCCTATTGTTAGTTTGAAGATCTTTCACAAAGCCTAAAATATTTTCACAATCGATCTTGGTAATTTGAGCTTTCGCTACTTTATGCAAAGTCGTGCAAGGAAACTTGGCTGAGTTTTTTTTGTGCTTTGCTATTTGGAACAACTTTAACTTTAAATACATTTTGGGATATTGAAAGAGAGAGGTAAAAAAGAAAAAGAAAAAGAAAAAGGAAAAAAAGAAGATGTCTTTGTATGTCAGAAATCCTTGTTAAAGTTGTAATGTATTGAAAATTGAAATTGACTTACCTCAATTATGCAAATTTAGAACAAGACTTCAATAAATTACTTTTTTTTTTTTTGGATAAGATTCAATAAATTACTTTCATTTTGTTTACAGGCATCTCGTTGAAATTTCTAGCCTAATTTTATTTATAGAGTATTGAAAAATTTAATGAAATTTACAAGCATCTTGTTTTACATTCCTATGAACTTTGTGTTCATAAACCATATAATATTCCCTTGTTTCAAATTTTATTTTGCAACTCTAACCCTTAAGCACAGTTTTGCGCTCAATACAATGCCATTAAAACATTTTGACACCTCCTCCTTGATTATCCTTGGACATAACTGGAATTGTGTTTACAGAGCTTCAATCCACATTTAGAGATTCATTGTTGCTCTTCAAAAAAAAAAAAAATTGTAAAAAACAGAGATTGTTGGACCCTAATTTTAAGGGTTAACTCTCTAATATGATGAGGAATTTTGTTTTAAAGAGTCTATTGAAGATAATCTTAAAGAGAAATAAATATTCCTCAATTATTTAAGAAATAACTATTCATTCTAATAAAAATATAACCAAATAACTAAATAGTTGATTCACATAAATAACCGCTCTATTATAAAATAGACAAATTTGGCTACAAAGCAAAATTTTCAGAAGACTAAAAATCAAAAACTATGTCATCAATAAAATATTTAAATTTCAAGTTTTTGTAATTTAAAATTATACATAAAAAACAAATTTATAGATCAAATAGGAAATAACTTATTGGCACAAAGTTTAACAAATGTGTTAAGAATATGTGCAAAGCTTAAGGACAAAAAAAGGGAATAATCCGAATGTAAGACAAATGACACTTGGCACGTAAGAAATCTAACTATGTTTAATATTCCACATTAAATATACAAATTCTCTTCCAAGTTAACTAACATTGACTTATGTTTGGCATCTCTCTCAAAATGCATTTCATAACTTATGAGGAAGTGAAATGCAATTTGCAAAAAAATTGAGATGTTTGGCACTTTTTTCGAGTTCCGCGACATGTACTTTCAGCTTAATACATTTTGCAATTTTCATTTCCAAGAGTCAAAATGGAAATCCCTAAAACCAATGATTCTCATTTTTCATTCATGTGTTATTCCTAACCTCTATTACCACAGATCAATTCTCTCTCTCTCTCTCTCTCATGGTCTCTATCTCTTTGAGTTCCTACGCAACTTTGGTTTGTCATTAGGTAACGAGTTTGGAGAATTTGATGTTGTTAACAAGCTCAAACCAATGTCATTTGCAAATTGAGATTGGAATTGGAACTCAAATAATTCCATTCCTATTGTTATGAAAATTTATCGTTCTTGTTTAAGTATTGTAATTGATTATTTATTAAAATAATTCTTAAAAATATTTTTAAATTTGAAACTGTTGTTGAAGGTCTCCATTTATAAGTTTCATTATCATATAAATCTTACTTATATTCTTCTAAGTTTATATTCATTTCTCAAAAAAAAAAAAAAAAAAAAAAAAAAAAAAGGAAGGAGACTATATGTTAAAGAGGGCCGCGCCGAAAGGCTCAAAAGGAAAATTTCGGTCCGAACCTGACCGAACTAATGAACTATATATAATTTTAATAATATATATCTTTAAAAAAACCCAAGTAATCTATATACTAAACTGTCATTCTCTTGTTTCTCAAAAAAAAAAACTGTCATTCTCTTAGGCTCAGATACTCTCTCACTCACAGACAGTCACACACACACACTCTTACACTCAGTTTCATCCTCTCCATCTATCTTACTAGCATTTCGGTCCAATTTGATCTAGTTGGAAGTTTTGTGTTTTTGTGTGTGTGTGTGGAGAATTTGGAAGGGGATGGGAGGAGAGAATTTCTACTTATGTTAATTATATATATTGTATAATTTCTACACGACTCATTGCTCAGCACGAATTTAACTTTGAACGACTCATAGTTTAGTTTGTTTAATTTTAACACAAACTACTAACTTTAGGTGAAAATAAGACTTCAAAAAAAAAAATTTAGAAAAAAAAAAAGGCCAAATCATACTCTGAATTCTCATTACGCAAAAATAGTTATGATTGACATAAGCTGATTAATTTATCTTATGCATTTTTTATTAGTTGTAAACATATCTCATACAAGGCTCATTGAAACCAAGGAAGTCAATGCCGTACCAGAGGTTGTACCGGTTTGGTCTACGGTACGATATATTTCGGATACCGGTCAATACCGGTGTACCGTTTCAGATTTACCGTTATTTTTTATTATTTTATATAATATACAAAATTATATTTCTAAAAACTCAATATATTATTTTGACAATTTTTTATATTTTTTTTTTGAGTTATCATCATTAATATAAAAGTGAGAAAAAAAAAAAAAAAAAAAAACCCACCCACTCAATAAATGCCAACCTACCATCTGATGCTTTGAAAATATCAATGCTATGAAGACTTTCTTGGGCAGAAGACTTTCTTGGGCAGACCGGCAGGTTTGAAAAAAGGAAAGTTTTAAAAAACAAAATGAAAACCAAGAAAGAGAGAGAGAAAGAGACGCCAGAGAAAGAGAGAGGAGAAGAAGAACTGAAGAAGAAGAAGAAGATGATGAAGATGAAGGAGCAGCAGCAGTCAAATCAATCCACGACCCCTACCTGAGATCAAGAATGTCGAGATCGTCGCCGCCTCGCCAGTGGAAGGTGAGAGTGACCAAAAAACATAGTTTTTTTTCCGGTCCGGTATGCATTTACCAGCCGGCATCTGAAATTTTCCTCCGGTATGGCCGAAATGACCCGGTATAGCCGGTATATTTTCCGGTACGAAACAACTTTGTTTCTGTACCAGCCAAGGTGCCAGAGCGGTACATACCAGTCGTACCGGCCGATACGATACGAAACAGACTTCCCTGATTGAAACACAAATATGACATGAAAGCCACCACAAAATATTGAGAAGAAAAAAAGCTGAAGAAAGATTATACATATACACATAAATCAAAACCCAAAATTGGGTCATGTAGCCCCACCAATCAATTTTTTTTTTTTTTTTGATAGGTACCACCAATCATTTATTCTTTTTATGCTAGCTATACCACAATAACAAATAGAAAACACATGTAAAAAAATATTGTAATTCAAAGACATCAATTGATCTTCTTTATGAGGAGAATCGACATTCATAGTTTTGGTCTGTTTAATTTAACACGCACTACTAGCTCTATATAAAAACAAGACTTCACAATTTTTTTTTAATAAAGAAAACGCCAAATCATACGCTAAATTCTCATTAGTTGTTGAGCTGAATTATGTAGGAATAGTTATGATTGACATACGCTAAATTCTTATGCATTTTTTATTAGCTGTAAGCATAAACTCATACAAGGCTCATTGAAACACAGCTATGACATGAAAGCCCCCTAAATAATTGAGAAAGAAAAAAAGCTGAAGAAAAGATTATACATATAAAAATAAAGAAAAACCCAAAATTGGGGCATGTAGCCGCACCAATCACTTATTCTTTTTATACTAGCTATACAACAGTAGCAAATAGAAAACATGTGTAAAAAATCTTGTAATTCATTGACTTCAATTGATTTTCTTTATGAGAAGAATCGAGGTTCATAGCTTTAAATCTTCGCTCCCTTCTATCGTTTCAATAAGACAAATCTCCACAGCTCATTTGTTATAATAATTGAATTATTTAAAAAGAAAAAGAAATTCCTACTAAACATTGTTATAATAATAGCAATGAATTCTTCATTTCTATCAACAACCTACTACTGCAGGAGTAGAAGAAGAAACAGAAGTAGCTGCAGCAGCAGCAACAACAACAGCACCAGCACCAGCAGTAGCACCAACAGCAGCACGACCAGCAGTACCTTTAGGAGCTTCACCACCACCACCTTCTTGACCATAACACTCACCACAAGCAAATATGACCATTGATATAATCGAGAGTGACATGATAATCGTGCCCAACAAAAGTAGGCCACTCGAGCTCCCGAACAAAACACCTGCATCAGCAAGAACACCCAAACCTCTAGCCATTTTTTCGTTTCTTGTTCTCTATTGCTTATTAGCTGTGGAAGTTTTAGCCTGGACATATAGTACCGCAACATTTCATACGTCATCAAGTATGAAACTTGAAAGATAAGTGTAGTACAAATTGTATTTTAGCTACTTTTCAACATTGGCGCCTTACTTGTATGTGAGGGTGGTTCCCTCACTTGTAAAAAAAAAAAATTTATAAATGCAAAAAAAAATTATATAAATAATTATTTTAAACTAATATGTTCTGTGACTGTCTGACTTGAAACAAATGTGCATATATATATACTTTTAAAGAGTATATTATATACTAAATTAATCTATTCTGGTCATCCTAATAAAAATGTTGAACAATTTTATATGAGAATAATAAGAATTTGAGTTCAATAAATAGTTTCTACGAGTTAGGCCATTTTGGATATATACCATTATCAGTTTCTTTAAGACTTTCTCTCTTCTCTCTGTGTGTATATTAAAAATACTTAGTATACTCAAAAGAAAAAACAGTGGTTAATCCCTCGTTGGAAAAATGAGTGTGAGTTTTAGAGATTTAAAACATGTGCTGTGTATCTAAGAGTTAAACCCTTTTGAATATATATCACTGTTAATTTCTTTAAAATCTTCTTACATCTCCCCGTGTGTGTATTAAAAATACTCAGTATTCTAAAACAAAATTCAATAAATATAACAGTAATGCTAAGCTGTTACTAATTCTAATTCCGATCCAGTATTGACATGTTTTACCCACCAATAACAAACAAACAACTTGTTATATAAGATCTGTTATGAAATTGTTGTGGTCACTTTATTATTCTCATGTCAACATTTTCAATTTGCACTTTATCTTTTATTAGTCTATTTTTTTGTTTTTTATTCTCTTTGTTAGTACAAAAAATTGTAATATTTCATGTATTTACGTGTATTTTTGTGACGTTGATATATTCAAATTGTCTTTTTATTAAATTTTATATAATTTAAATTTCTTAATTACCATCCTAAAAAAAATTCTAGAGTTGCCACTGGTTTTCAAAGCTTTTATTTATTTATTTTTAAGACAAGAAAAATTTGCTTCACAATACACTAAAGAATGGAGTAAACACCACATGAATATTGTTAAAAATCAAGCACGGTCTCTCTCTAAAAATTTCAAATGTTTCTCCCTTAGTGTCTGTTTGGAAACAGTTTATTTAATTGAAATTAAAACATTTTGCTGAAAGTGTAGAAAAAAAATAAAAAAATAAGCTGAATAGTACAGTGAGATTTATGAATAATATCAAAAAGTGTAATGGGACCCATAAATAGTAGCAAAAATAACCTCAAATCAACAATAAGCTACAACATTAAGCACTTCCTAAATGCACACTTAGCTGAAGTTAAAAACTTCAACTGAAAGTATAGAAAAAAAAAAAAGTTAAAAAATAAGCTGGATAGTACACTGTGACTTATAAATAGTATCAAAAAATACAATATGACTCACGAATAATAGCAAAAGTAAACTGAAAGTGGAGATAAGCTGAAAAATTAAGTTCATCCCAAACACACACTTAATCTCTTCATTCAAAATTCTCTAGAGTTTACTTGCATAATTTAATTTCAGCCACATGTTTATAAAATAGCCTAGAAGCTTGTAGGAAAATACTTGCTGATAGAAAGGTTTAGAGATTTCAAAGTCAGTTTGCTAACCAACTCTTAGGGTCTGTCTGGATACTGTTTATTGCTGAAAACTGAAAATATTATAGCAAAATAATTTTTAAATGTGTAAATAGTATGTACTATGAGACCCATTTTTAATGAAAATTTTACTATAAAAAGAGGTTTGTAAGTCTTATAAACAGTGCACAGAATCACCGACAAACACGCACTTTTTAATCTTGGGCGTGATAATTTAGCAGCTGTAGCTGTGGGTTCCACATACTACAAATGCCAACCCCAAACGTTGATTTAAAACGCATTATCCAAACTTGTACGTAATCCATAATAAATACTTGCTAATAGAAAGGTTTAGGGATTTCAAAGTTGGTGTACTGAACCACTGACAAACACGCACTTTTTAATCTTGGGCGTGATAATTTAGCTGCTGTAGCTGTGGGTTCCACATACTACAAATGCCAACCCCAAACGTTGATTTAAAACGCATTATCCAAGCTTGTACGTAATCCATAATAAATACTTGCTAATAGAAAGGTTTAGGGATTTCAAAGTTGGTGTACTGAACCACTGACAAACACGCACTTTTTAATCTTGGGCGTGATAATTTAGCTGCTGTAGCTGTGGGTTCCACATACTACAAATGCCAACCCCAAACGATGATTTAAAACGCATTATCCAAACTTGTACGTAATCCATAATAAATACTTGCTAATAGAAAGGTTTAGGGATTTCAAAGTTGGTGTACTAACCAACTTTTAATCCATAATAAATGAGTTGTGTGGAATGATGTGAAGTGTCATAAAGAACTAACGTGTGTGAGGTGGTGTGAGGTGATGTGAAGCAGGGGTGAAGTGAAGTGTTCAACAAATGTTTATTCTTTACATCTTATGAAATGAATACCCGTCTTCGTTGTGGTTTAGAAAAAAAGATTAGGAAAATTGGTTTCGTATTTTCATAACATTTCTTATTTAAGTCTTGACACATTATGCACGAAAATTTGGTTGAATTATTCATGTGTTATACTCAATTTAGAACAAAAGTAATTTGACCAAAAGTCTTGTTACTTAACTAACATCTCTTAATAATTATTAATTATCAAAAATAAAAAATTGACTCCACATCTCAAACTTCAATAAATTGTTTATCTTTTGTTTACAGGTGTTTCGTTGAAATTTTTAGCCTCATTTTATTTATAGAGTATTGACTATTTAAACTTTCCATAAAATGTAATTACTTGAAACAAATTGGAACCTGGAAGTGTCAAATATTTAACATAGCATATATTCTGTTCCGAGTTGCATATGGATATGGTATCTAAGATTCTTATAAATGACTATCTTCTCCGTAGTGGGGTTTGGGGAAAAAAAGAAAAAAAGAAAAAAAGAAAATTGGTTTCCCATTTTCACTATATTTCTTATTTAAGCTGGCCAATGTGAAGTCGGTGGCTTGAATTCAACATAAACCATGATTGCTTTGAAGTGGCATACAAGACTTGGAGTCTATTCCAAGTGCAAATCTATTTCCTAATTGTTTTAGGAATTACAATTCTATTCCTTGAAGGAATTGTATCTTCACCGACTTAATATCATATATAAGCAGTGTGTTGCGGCAATTGAAGAGCGTGGAAATACAGAGCGTGTGTGAGAAAAAGGCTCTCTCTTCGTTTGGTTATTTGAGATTTGTGGGTTGCAATTTGGAATAGTGAGAGAGATTTGTTACCGCTTGATTTTGGTTCTGCGGTTTGGTAATTAGCTCTCTCTTGATGCGTTGCAACTTTTGGATTTGATTTGTGGCTCTCTCTTTAGTTTGTGTGCAATTCATATTTGGTATTTAGTATTCGTATTTGGTATTTGTGAACCTTTGGCTCTTTGGTTCGTATTTGGTTCTTTGGTTTGTATTTGTGAGAGAGAGTTATTTGGGTGTATTTGGGATTTGGATTTGTGAGAGTGCCTCTACAACGATTTGTATTGTCCCAAATTTGATATTGTGAAATTTGTTCGTTGTCGCTCATGGATGTAGGCTATTGCTGAACCACATAAATCTTGGTGTTTTTGTATCTATTTTCTTTTGTATTAATTTTCTTCATTCCTATTGTTAGTTTGAAGATCTTTCACAAAGCCTAAAATATTTTCACAATCAATCTTGGTAATTTGAGTTTCTGTTATTTTACGCAAAACCGCGCAAGGAAAGTTGGCTGAGTTTTTTTTTATGCTTTTACTGTTTGGAACACTTTAGGAGATTTGAAAGAGGGAGAATAAAAAAAAATTAAAAAGAAAGAAGAAGAAGAAGAAGATATCTTTGTATGTCAAAAATCCTTGTTAAAGTTGTAATGTATTGAAAATTGAAATTGACTTACCTCAATTATGCAAATTTAGAACAAGACTTCAATAAATTACTTTTTTTTTTGGATAAGATTCAATAAATTACTTTCATTTTGTTTACAGGCATCTCGTTGAAATTTCTAGCCTAATTTTATTTATAGAGTATTGAAAAATTTAATGAAAAAATTTGTGTTCATAAAACATATAATATTCAGTCCCCTTTTATTAATCAACATCAAGCCATATAAATAGATGGCTTTACAAGATAAAGCTAACATTTAAATTCAAAAGAAACCTAATCTTTATCTACTACAAGTAGATAAGATTTGTTCAAATACTAAGCTAACGATTTATCCTATCATTATCTAATAACTCAACTCTTAATAAAATCTTAAATAAAAACTAGGCACGTAACATATTCCCTTGTTTCAAATTTCATTTTGCAACTCTAACCCTTAAGCACAATTTTGTGCTCTATACAATGCCATTAAAACATTTTGACACCTCCTCCTTGATTATCCTTGGACATAACTGGAATTGTGTTTACAGAGCTTCAATCCACATTTAGAGATTCATTGTTGCTCTTCAAAAAAAATATTTGTAAAAAACAAAGATTGTTGGACCTTAATTTTAAGGGTTAACTCTCTAATATGATGAGGAATTTTGTTTTAAAGAGTCTATTGAAGATGCTCTTAAAGAGATATATATATATATTATATATATATATATTCCTCAATTATTTAAGAAATAACTATTTATTGTAATAAAAATATAACAAATACTGAATAGTTGATTCACATAAATAACCATTCTATTATAAAATAGACAAATTTGGCTACAAAGCAAAATTTTCAAAAGATTAAAAATCAATAGCTATATCATCAATAAAATATTTAAATTTCAAGTTTTTATAATTTAAAATTATACATAAAAAATGAGTTTATAAATCAAATAGGAAATAACCTATTGGCACAAAGTTTGACAAATGTGTTAAGAATAATAAGAACATGCAATCCAACAATTAAATAAAAATATTAGATATGCATGCAAAGCTTAAAGAGAAAAAAAAAAGAAAAGAAAAGGGAATAATCCGAATGTAAGACAAATGACACTTGGCTTGTAAGAAATCTAACTATGTTTAATATTCCACATTAAATATACAAATTCTCTTCCCAGTTAACTAACATTGACTTATGTTTGGCATCTCTCTCAAAATGCATTTCATAACTTATAATAATAAGAACATGCAATCCAACAATTAAATAAAAATATTAGATATGCGTGCAAAGCTTAAAGAGGGGGAAAAAAAAGAACAGGGAATAATCCGAATGTAAGACAAATGACACTTGGCTTGTAAGAAATCTAAATGTGTTTAATATTCCACATTAAATATACAAACTCTTTTCCCAGTTAACTAACATTGACTTATGTTTGGCATCTCTCTCAAAATGCATTTCATAACTTATAAGGAAGTGAAATGCAATTTGCAAAAAAATTGAGATGTTTGGCACTTTTTTCGAGTTCCATGACATGCACTTTCAGCTTAATACATTTTGCAATTTTCATTTCCTAGAGTCAAAAAGGAAATCCCTAAAACCAATGATTCTCATTTTTCATTCATGTGTTATTCCTATCCTCTATTACCACATATCAATTCTCTCTCTCTCTCTCTCTCTCTCCATTATTTTTCTCATGGTCTCTATCTCTTTGAGTTCCTACGCAACTTTGGTTTGTCATTAGGCAATGAGTTTGGAGAATTTGACATTGCCAACAAGCTCAAACCAATGTCATTTGAGAGCTCACAATCCGGCAAATGGTATTAGAGCCAATTGTCTAATCGTGAGTAGTGTCATTCCACTTCAAAACCAATTGGAGATAAGAAAGACACACTCAAATCTTTTATGGTATTCGATATCACACCACGTGATTCTATTTTTAGAGTAGTTGTAGGGAGTCAAATTATGGTCCCCCCAACAATCCCTCCCTCACAATGACACTCGCATGACTCGAACTTATGACCTTGGATCTGATACCATTTGTCAGACTGTGAGCTGTGTCATTCTACCTCAAAACTAATTGGTGATAAGGAAGACACACTTAAATCTTTTATGGCATTTAACATCACACCACGTGGACCTATTTTTAGAGTGGTTGTAGGGAGCCAAATTGTGGTCCCCCCAACAATCTCTCCCTCACAATGACACTCCTGTGACTCGAACCCATGACCTTGGCTCTGGTACTATTTGTCGGACCGTGAACTGTGCCATTCCACCTCAAATTAGTGATGAGAAAGACACACTCAAATCTTTTATGGCATTTGACATCACACCACGTGAACCTGTTTTTAGAGCAGTTGTAGGGAGTCAAATTGTGGTCCCCCCAACAATACCTATAAAGTCTAGGATCTATATTTAGACAAGTTTATATTCACGGTTTTCCAATTGTTCTAAACTTTTAGAACCTAACAAGATTTGCCAAAAGAAGCCGGTGAGGTTTGGTGGATGCAATCAGGCGGTATTGTGGGATTCGGATAACTAGTGAAGACAAGACTCTGAGAAGTCCATTGGTAGCTGGAGCTTAGAGGGCTTAAATACGTTAGGAAGATTAAGCTTGAAGAGACTTTTTGGTATTCGTGTATTTCAACTTATTCACTAGTGGATCGGTTTCGACTTGGAGGATCGCGGAGAGGTTTTTTGCCTAGTTCTTCGGTTTCCTCTTCGATAATACATTTTGGTATTATCTTGTGTTTGCATCTCTCTTTCCTTACTCTTTAAGCTTTTTATTTATTTTTGCTTGCTTGTGGTTATGGCTTAGAGTGTAGTTCCAATTTCATTGCGTTACACTTACTCTTATTCCGCACTTAGTTAAGTAGGGTAAAAGAAATTTAGCTGTAATTTTTAAATGGAGGCCTAAACAAGCATGAGTGTTTTCACATTAATTGAGCTTTCAATACTAAATCCAATTTAACTCATTATGCTTCCATAACGTTGTCCTTTTCAGTATCCACTTTTACGTTGTATTATCTTTTGATTAAAATAGTTATGACATTTTTACAATATGTAATAAACTATTTATGTTAACATGTGCCAACTTGCCAGTAAAAATTTGGGACAACTTCTGCAGGAAAAAGTTTTGCCCTTATTTTTAAAAATATCTGGCACAATGTCCCTATTTTGAAACTATTAAGCACCTTGTCCCTTTTTTGAAACTCATTTTTTAGAAAATTGATAATCATAAAATCGAGCACCCTTATTTTTTTTAAATATCTAGCATAATGTCCATATTTTGAAACTATTAAGCACCTTGTCCCTTTTTTGAAAATCGATTTTTAGAAAATTAATAATCATAAAATCAAGTTCTAGGTAAGTTTTTGCAACACTGAAGAAGCACCCATGACTTTTCCCAATTTAAAAAATCCAACTAAAACTTGATTTTACTGAAATTGAGTTCCAAGGAAAAACTTACCTAAAACTCGATAATCATAAAATCGAGTTACATTGAAACTCGATTTTATAAAAATCGAGTTTAAAAATAGGGACACGGTGCTTAATAATTTCAAAATAGGGACAATTTGGTAGATGTTCTTAAAAAATAAGGTCAAAAGCCCATTTTCCCCCAACTTCTACCCTTAAACTTTTCTTTACTCAAATTATATCTCACTCTATCAATCCATCTTCTTCAAACTCCTATTCCCACACTTCCGCATTCCTATTTCAGTTTCTTTTCACATGTGTCTCTTTATATATATAGATAATGTTAGATAGTTATGACATGTATTTATTTTAAATTTAAATTCAGCTTCTCTTTAAAAAAAATTTTAATTTTTTTTCAAATTCTAGTCTCTATGCATAGGCTTCGGGTGGATAGATATTTGAATATGAAATATAATCATTATTATTGAAATTTACAAAATCAATATATATATATAAATGCAGAGACCTCATTGTGTGAGGGTCTAAGCTTTTGCCAAGTGGCACATCCTATGAAATTTCTCTACAATCATCCAACTCTCCCATTAATTGACTAACTTTACACCACAACTCTCTCTCTTCTTCATGTCTTTTAGTATACCAAATGTTTCAGTTTTTTTTTTTTTTTATATAAATAAAAAGGGATACTAATAACTAATGAGATGGAGATAAATAATTTTCTAGCAATTTTGTTGCCTAAATTACACAAATCCATATCTTTTATTTATTATAATCATTATTATTTATTTTATTCTATGGGAATCCTTATTATTTTATGGTGATGAATTTACATACAAACATCCCATAAACAAAGTCTCCCTCCTCTATTAGTCTTTTTTTTTTTTTTTTTGGGTATGGCAAGTTTTTATGTTAGTCATATAAAAGTTTCAACCTTTATGATTGTGTAGATGCATTAATCATAACTTGCCTCCAAAATGACGTTTTGATCTTTGCCTTTTTGTTTTCACATTATGTATATTATTAAAACTCTGCTATAATGGTTAATGTAGGATTTTCTAAACCTTTGACTCCCCAACCTCTCTCACACTTTGCCTTCCCCTCTCAACTTTGACCATATGCCTCCATTCTCTTTCTTTCTCTCTTAAAAAAAACTTTCTTTCTCTTCAAAAAAAAAACCTTTAATAGTTAAATTTCCTAAACCACTGCCACTCTCAAATTTTGTTTCCATACTCATAATTTTTTAAAACAGCAGGCCAATGGAAGAAACCTATTACTCTTGTGATCTTTTGTTGTAGCCAGAGGCTATCCATCGCACATTAAGTGGCCTTGACATGTATGAGTTCAAGCTATCTTTTGTTACTTTCATAAATTCATTTCTTCACTTACAATCGGTAGGGTTAAGATCGTGAGATTCTGTGTTTTGCTATTTTCTTTTATAGGTTGTGTTATTGTGTATATCGATTTCTAAAAGATGCTTGAAATCTAGAACTGAGAAGTCGATAATTGTTTATTTAGTGTAAAAGTCTCATTGTCATTGTCCTTTCAAGATTGTTTAATCTTAGTATATGACTTGAGTAGGCTGGTCTTTTCAAAATAAACAAAAGATAAACATGTTGTAAATCATAAATTGGATTATAGGGATCAAGCAGTTATCATCTAGGCTGGAGGGTTTTTATTATTATTTTTTTTATATACAAAATAAAAATTCTACTCTAACCAAATCTAAGTATATATGTGTGTGAAGCTCTCTTTTGAAGACTTGAACCCCGACCCTTGCTCTCCCATAACCCACAAGCACTTATACTTGTAGAGTGACCATCATACCAAGGGTATTTAGTCAATGACATCTGAATTTGCAGAGGAAAAACAACACGACTATTCAATCCGCATTAGACTCCAAAGCTTCTTTCTCAAGTAAGTTTCTTGATATTTCAATAAAGCAATACATATTGACTTTTTTTCCTACATGAATTGAGTTTTGGGTTTATGGCTTTTTTTTTTTTTTTTTTTTTTGGAGTTTTGGTTTAATGATGATTGTATATTTCTATATGTTGTGTGTGCTTTTTTTCTATGAATTTCAATAATGTATCAATTGAGGATTTTAGCATTTGGTTCATTAAGGTTTTTTTTTTTATTCTAAATTTCATCTTTATTTCTTATTTTGTTTTAGCTTTTTTACTTTTTTATAAGAACTCATTACTAACAAAATTCTATGACATTATGGTATAATATATGTACAACATTCTCCAAACTTATCTTACATAAAACATTATAATATTATCCGTACATCGCACGGACAACTTACTAGTTATTAATCAAAAGATGGGGATATAAATAAGCACTATCTTACGGTTCTCCATAATTTTTATTTTTTATATTATAAAAAAATTCTCAATATATTTATTTTACTTATTTATCAAAGCCTCTTGTTTCCCTGATTTTAGTTCAAATAAGTGATGGATATATTTATATTTGAATTAAAATTAGTTTAACCATTTACATATGTTGTTTCATTTGAATTCTCCAAATTCTCATATTAATATTGCCTTTAAAAAGTTAAATATATAAATTAATAATGTTAAATAAATATACCATTTAGCATATAGCATTCATAATTCTTTAGGTGATTGTGGTTAGTGATAAAGTATAAATATCATGCATATAGAATTCATAAAAATTGAAACACTCAGACAATTCTTCATTACACATGTTGTACATTACAACCAAAATTAATCCTTTCAGTATCTCAATTATCTCATTTGTTGCTCCATCTAATTGATGATCCTCACCTTACTCTTCTACGAAGTAATGATTTCTCCAAATATTAGGTGGGAGATAGTGATGAATTGAGATAAAATTTGAGGAAATTAAAGGAGTTGTAGAAAGAAAATGGAAAACGAACTTGATAGAGAGATAGAGAAGAAGAGATTAAAGAAATGTAATATTAGAAAAATAAATGAAAAGAAAAATACACAACCTACCAATAATAATTCCAACAATGTAAAAGGAAACATACCTCTTTGAAAAAAAAAAGTGATGAAATGGAAAAAAAAAAAAATATGTGGAAATCAAAGGAACTGTGGAAAGAAACTAGAAAAGAGATTTGAGGAAGAGATAGAGAAGAAGACTACAGATTTTTTTTAAAAAAAAGGCCCAAGATTAGTAAAAAATTACAAAAACAAAAATATACAAATTGATAATTTCAACAACGTCAAAGGAAGCAAACTTTTCAAAATTTTGAGATAATGATGAAGTGAAAGTAAGCAAAAAATTGAGGCAATCCAAAAGTTTGTACAAAGAAACTGAAAAAGATAGTTATTAGTTAAACATAGTTATTAGTTGTTTAAAAACTATTTGTAAATTTTTGAGTGCTAAAAACTTGAAGCCGTTTTTTGAAATTAGAATTATATATATATATATATATATAAAGAGAACGTAAAATTCAATATTAAAAAAGGAAGAAATAATTATCACTAACAATGTCCTTATTGCCTTTGAGTCCTTGCATCATATAAAAAGTAATTACATAGGCAAGACAGGTTTTATGGTGCTAAAGTTGGATATAAGCAAAGCCTATAATAGAGTGGAGTGGCCATTCCTCAAGAGTATTCCGCTAAAGATGGGTTTCCAGGAGTCATGGGTAAATTTGATCATGGAGTGTATTTCCACAGTAACGTATTCTATTCTGGTGAATGGGGAACCAAAAGGCTTGATGACTCCGTCAAGGGTTCTGAGGCAAGGTGATCCTTTCTCACCTTAACTCTTTTTGTTTTGTGCGGAGGGCCTAAACACTATTCTTCAGAAAGCAGCAAAGGATGGTGAAATACAAGGCTTCTCAATTTGTAGAAACGGGCCAAAACTTACTCACTTATTCTTTGCAGATGATTGCTTGTTATTTTGTAGATCCACTTTGGAGGAATGTGAGAAGATACAGGAGTTACTAGCTTATTATGAGAAAGCCTCGAGTCAGATGGTGAACAAAGATAAAACTACTTTGTTTTTTAGTAAGAACACAGATATGCATATACAAGAAGCAATAAAAAATTCTCTTAGGGTGTCTGCAATGCAACACTATGAGAAATACTAGGGTTTGCCTTCTTTCGTTGGAAGAAATAAGAAAGCTTGTTTCACAAAAATTAAGGAGAGGGTTTAGGCCAAGATGCAAGGGTGGAAGGAGAAGCTGCTTTCACAAGTTGGGAAGGAGATCATGATTAAGGCTGTTGTTCAGTCAATTCCAACTTATTCCATGAATGTGTTCAAACTACCAGTGGGTTTGTGCAAGGATATTGAAGCTATGATCCACAAATTTTGGTGGGGCCAAAGTGAAAATAGGAAGATTCATTGGATTAATTGGAGCACTTGTGTGAATCAAAATCCGTGGGAGGAATGGGTTTCTGGGAGATCCAGAGGTTTAATAATGTCATGTTAGCGAAGCAGGTATGGAGACTTTTTCATCAAAGAGACACCTTACTATTCAGAGCTTTTAGTGTCAAATATTTTCCCCATGGTAACATCTTGGATGCTCCTGTCCATCCTAAATGCTCCTATGCTTGGAGGAGTAGTTTACAAGCACGTGAAGTCATCAACAGAGGGGCTGTCTGGCGAGTGGGTAATGGTCACTCCATTGATATTTGGAATCATAGGTGGTTGTCCGAATCATCACCTGGGCTGATTGTGTCTCCTAGAACCGATGCAAATCTTATTAAAGTCAGTGATCTATTTCTTCCTCATTCTAGACAATGGAATTTCGACCACATAGATATGTATTCTATCCATGGGAAGCTGCGATGATTAAAGGGATTTATGTCAGTGAAGATAGTAATAAGATGCTCTTATATGGCCCTTAACTCCAAATGGTGAGTATTCGGTCCGGAGCGCATATCGGATGCTGTCAAACACCATAAGGCAGTCCAGTCCAAGCTCATCTTCTTCGGAGGGCTCTAACGGGGTGTGGAAAGGATTTGGAAGATCCGTTCGCCAAACCGAGTCCGGCATTTCATATGGAGAGCAGTACGGGACTCGTTGCCGACGAAGCGAAACTTAAAGCATCGACATGTAGTAGGAGATGATTTTTGCCCTCTCTATGATGATACTCAAGAAACAATCCTTCACAGTCTGTGGTATTGTGAGCAAGCCCAAGCGGTGTGGCGTTCAGAGAGAAGTTTTGCGCCGCTGTATGAGAAGAAACATCGTACTTTCATGGATCTTTTTGAGGCTGTATCGATGTTGAGTTCAAGCTTCCATATTGCATGGTTTGCATGGCAGAGGAGAAATAGATTACGGGAGCATCAACCCACGTGGCCATTGTTGGAAGTTGGACAACGAGCTTGAGTTCTAGTGGCAGAATTTTTTGATGCACAGAAGCAGCTCTCGGTTCCGTCCTCTAGTCATCTCCTAGTAAGTTGGAAACCACCACCAGAGAGTTCATATAAGGCCAATTTTGATGTAGCTATTTTTGAGAATTTGGGGCTAGCTGGTCTGGGAGTGGTCCTTCGAGACTCAGGTGGCAATGTAATTGCGGCATTGAGCCAAAAGATTACGCTGCCTCAAACGATTGAAATGGCAGAGGCCTTGGCAGCTAAGCGAGCTGTTAGCCTTGCAGCAGAGCTGAGTGTTCTCAAGGTGATGTTTGAAGGGAATTGCATGTGGGTTGTACAAGCTTTGAACGCCAATGATAGATTCCTCACTATGTTTGGTCATGTGATCGAGGAAACCCGTCCACTAGGATCTTGTCTTGAATTTTGCAATTTTCATCATGTAAAAAGGGAGGGTAATAATTTAGCACATTCACTTGCACGTAGAGCAATTGTATTTGCAGATATAGATGTTTGGGTAGAAGAGCTACCTGAGAACTTGGATGATGTATTCCAAGGTGATTTTGCATTGTAACTTTTAGTTTGGATTAATAAAGTCTATCTTACCTTTTTCTCAACAAAAAAAAAAATAAAAAAATAGGAAGAAATAAAAGAGGTAAATGAGTAATTTTATTCTTATTCTTCTTCTTGATATTGAAGAGAGGGTGAGAGAAAGAGAGTCTGACAAGGCAAGGGAGAGGAGAGAGAAAATAAAATAAAACAAGCATATACAAAGCTATAATAACCGTGCATATACAAGGTTTTACAAGCACTAATGCAAGTTATTTTATGCTATATTGTGCAAATTTTTGCACATTTTGTAGTGTATGCAGGTTATTTTGTATAGCAACTTTTATACAACCCTAGATGCTAGTGCTAAATGTGGGGCATTGTGGGAAGTTTTAAGCATATCTCTACTGATAAAGGTGCCTGCAAAAATTCCTTTGTAAAATTTAACGTATTTACATTTGCGTACCTTAAATAGAATAGCATTTGAGCGCCGTAGGGACCAGAGAAATATCAGGAAAAAAAAAACGGTAATCAATTGAAACTTTTTCAAAACTCGTTCGGGGAAAGATGGATGATTGATTTTTCACGTGGATCAATTGACGACAGAATTTATTGTTCAATGGTTTCCAAACTGAGAATCATACCATTTCAACCAGTTTTAGAACAGTTTTCTCCATCTCTTCTCTCTCTGCTCACTACTCTCAACTTGCAACCGCACACGTACAAATTACCACAAGAGTTGCTGGAACTATATATCTCAAACCCCATGAAGACTACTAATATTATTACATATCTCAAACATGAAAATACCTATTCTGTCTATCCCAAAGAAGCTATTTATAATTTCAAAGACCTTACTTTTCTCTCTTGTCAGAATGTAAAAGAATGTATCACACCATAATCATTAGGAAAAATAATTTTGCACTGAAAAAGAGACAACTGTACATATACCAAGTTTGCTCAATATCCATTTCTATGAAATGTTGATAATCCAAATACTTGTATCAAGAAACAAACAGGAAGAAACTTCTCGATGACATTAGTAAAGATTCAAAGTTCCATCCACCAACCTAAATAAACAAAAATGACTCAGCTCCAAAACACATGACATAAATTTAGCTCATAAAAGACATAATTCTTCTGTCACCAGCTAAACCAGCATCCACACAACCTGAGCTGCAAAAGGAGAACAAGATGCAATTAAGGATCAAGGTAAAAGATTCAAGGAGTGTTTGGTAATGTTGTTCTAGTAACATTGTTTATATTTTTTAGAAATACGTGTGAGTGAAAAAATATGTGAAAATACATATAATGTTGTTTAAAAACTGAAAATTTTTGCTCAAAGTCACGTACCAAAAGGCCCCTCAAGTTCTCAAATCAACTAATTACCAATTATGCATGCAAAGTTACAACAGATGATCGCAAGAACATTAAGAGTTTGTCCACAAAAGGTATATTCTCCAGCCACACAGATCACTATATGATTAACAAGATTAATATTCCTCATTCATCATTCAGTTAATGATAGAAAGACCCAAAAAAGAGTGTTATCCCACAGTTAGTTCACATATGGCTATTCAAAAACCAAACAAACAAGTTAATGACAAACAACGACAGTTAAGAATCGCTGGGCTAGAAAGAGGGAATCAATGTTATTTATATGGTTATCCATTAGTCCAACAGATTGGTAGAATCTAAACAATTTAAAAAGGATAAGGAGAGCAGCAACAAACTCCAAAGTGTCCATCCTAAAGAGAAGGTAACTCAAAACACTTTATGACCATTTAATCATGGCAACAACATTAACACACCAACAAGAAAGGCTGTAGGGAGAAATTATACTGGTAAAAAGATCTTAAGAATAAGACACCAGAAAGACTATCTAAACATTCGAGGAGCAGATAGGATACAAATATACAATCACTGAAACATCTGCTACATCTACATTTGTATGACAGTGGTGCCATGCCTTTGCTGCAACCTATGCTAATTTAGAACACAGAATTGAAAAATAAACACAAGAAAACCAAATAATTAACATCACATATGACATATCACACAACTAAGTTGCATATTAAACCACTATCTTGAGTGAATTTGTAACAAAAATTACAATATGAAGCCCAAATATAGTATTATCAACAGAATATTTACAATCAAACAAAACAATCCAAAAAGGGGGAAATTAATGTTATAAAAGGGGCTTTAAGTACCTCATATATTGCTGGGTACATGAAAACCCTAACTCTAGCCCCCTGCAAAATAACCAAAAGAAACAATTACTTAGAAACCTCTTCATTCAGAACCATTTTATCTTCATAACAATAACTGCTTCACATTATCATGGATTTTGGTGGAAGATTGGACGTGAACTTGGCACGAACAACGCCGCTGTTACCTGTGAGGCCTAGCCACCTTACCCCATTTGCAGCAATAGTGACATCCATTCTTCTTCACTTTGGCCTTGTAGATATAAGCCATTCGCTTGCCAGCATACCACCCAACCTCCTCCTTGGTGTTCACTTCCTCAATCTGGATCAGGGATGTGTTGGGGTACTAGTTTGACTTGGACCTGACCATCACCCCCATCAAATATTCAAACAATATACAAATCAATACAAAAGAACTCTGGCCCTAATTTTACCAGCTGAGAAAATATGTAACAAAATAATCAAAATTAAACAAACAATCTTAAATCCTCCAGTTTCACTATTTGTGAAACAAACCCAGTATATCAAAAAGACAGTCACTTCACCAAACCTAAACCCAAAATACATAAAACCTCTAAACCTCCATTGCAAAGCTAAAAACAAAAGCCTCCACCTTTAGCTAATTGGGAACACAAAAAACAAGAACCACAGCTAAAATCACAATAATTCTCATTTTCTACTGTATTTTCTCAGCAACCAAACAGACAAAAAGAAAAGAAACAAAATTGATCAGCATAACATAATAGAAAATGATGCCCAATTACCTCTTGTTGCCGAGGATTGTTCCTCTAACATAGAGCCTGAGAACAAACACAAGATTTGAAAATTAGGGCACAATCTATAGGAAGAAAATGAAGGCGGAGATATAGAGAACTCAGAGACTCAGACCTGACTCGCTCTCCTTGGCATCCCTTCACCATTATCATCTGCACGTCATCACATTTGCTGGAAAAGACTACTAGCCACAAATCTATTATGAGTAATGCTAGGGAGACAAAATTGTTACCACCTTTTGCACGGATACTTACGTAATTGGTTGGAGCAACAGAATATCACATGGGTTCACTACTGACACCACTTTTATTAGCATCAACTACAACATGCAACCTTAATAGTTGTGAAACTAATATAGAATGCCTTTGATTTGTTATTAGCATCAACTACTTTTTAGCATGCAACCTTATTAGCATCAACTACTTTTTGTGTGTATATAGGCTTATTGATCTGTTATAGAATGCCTTTTGTCTTTTCCCAGTGCAATAACCTTAACTCTGCTTGACCAAAATGAGAACAATATTTGTTGTAATTTAGATCCCCAGCAAACATCAATTGCATATGCTTCTCTCTAATTAATAGAACGATTTCATAACTGACATGAAACACCACATTATACTTATGTTGCAGTTGCAGGGGTATCATGATCCACAAAGTCACCATACAAGGATTCAGAAATGATTAAGTTGCCACTGAGGCAGCAACAAGTAATGCAGAAAGGGCTTTAAGTAGTAATTAGTAATTACAGGACAAAGTTTTCCTACAAACTCGGTTGGAGGAATCTTTCTTTAACCCATTAAGTAATGATTTATAATACCATTCACGTGTATTATATCACATGATTCATTAAATCATCAAACAAGCCACGTGACTATAAATTAAAAGTGAATAGTCTTTTGAGTAGTCATTTAATGAATTGTAGAAACTTTCTTCTAAATTGGTTTGGTTGACTATTCTTTTCACTCTTATAATAAGAGAGTAATATAACTGGACATCATAGGCAATCAAAACCTTTCATTTGATCAAAAGCTTATAATGATGACACCTAGACTGAAATTATCAAATTAATACAATCCACAACTCCATGGTTTAATTAAAAAAAAAAAAAACCTACTGAAAATCCTTTTGATTTTGTAATCATACAAACCAATTCTTCTGGTGTATTTTCACTAGCTAATAATACTTGAAGAGGAAAGCCCATATCATAGCAATGGCAAGCACCATAACTGGGGTAACTTGAATGCTGTGATTTGATGGAGAAGCATTTTTATCAGGGGTAGGTGCTGGAGCTGGGATATCTTGGACATTGATGGCAACTTTCATTCCCCCAAAGCAGTAGTCTTTGCAAATGAAGTAATATTTCTTTGCCTCAGTTAGCTCAAATACATCACGTCCACCCTTTGTTATGTTCTTTATGAAGTCCTGCACAATGCACTTCTCATAGCTGGTCTCATTCACCTCAAATACAGTATACAGTACCTTGTTGAATCCAAAAACTGAAGAAGGCAACACTATAATTTAGAAAAGAGCAGAGAAAAGCAAATTAAAGATGAGGACAATATCAGTGCCGTGCAGGTTATAAATTCAGAGACTTACTAATAACTCGCTCATTTCTTTGATTTTTTTGATACATACAACATGAATGAACCTATGACTTCCATTATATGATGAATGGTTTTTTACTATCTGGTCAAAACACCAACTGTTTATTTTATTTTATATTATATTTTGTTACTGGAATTTGAATTCAGGTCCCATATTCAAGGATAATGTGCTTTAGCAGTTGAATGTATATTAAAAAAAAATACAGATATTAAAAACAAATATAGATATGTCTGTATCTGGAAGAGAAATTTAAGCATTTTATCAGTCTCATTATAACTAAATAGATTCCCAAATTAAAATCTTATTCCAATACTTAAGGACCACAATAACCTCCAATCTTATGTAAAGCACAAAATGTGGGATTTTGAGATTCAACAATGTACTACTCATAAAGAGTTTTTTTTCCCCTTATTTTTTTTGGTAAGTTACAAATGTACAAAATGAATTTAAATCTATGACCCACCATCCATTTCATTATTGTGAAAGAAGGAAGTGATAATTAATCTATAGCTATGATCTATTATAAGTGAGTAGTGAAAAGCTTGTGGAAAGCAAGAAATAAGAGTTGGAGAACTCCTCAAATATACCTTCCCCTTAATGCATTTGTGCGTTGTCTGTTTGAATTGCGCCCCCCCCCCCCCCAAACACCTTCTGTTTAAAATCAGACATGCATACTAATCATCATAATTCTTGTTCTGTTTAAAAAAATAATAATAATAATAATTTTTCTCCTTCTTACTATGTTACGCCATTAGATGTAGTTTGTAGAGCTATAATACACATAAAAACAATTATAAAATCATTATAATGAAAGTAACATAAATAAGAAAATTCGCTTAAAGATAAAATAGATCTCTATTGATAAAAAGATAAGCGAGAGCCTCTTAAGATAGTTTGGTCATATTCAAAGAATAATAATTAAAATAACTAGTAAAAAGGTAGTGAAAAGACAAAAAATAATGTCAGTTTAAAAAGTAAACCATGTTTAATCGTGGAGAATTTATAGCCAACCTAAAAATTCTCATATTAAGACTTGGATGTAATTGTTGTTATTATTATAAATTATACAGACACCCAATAGATCTTGAACCTATGACCTCAACATCCGTTTCATTTTTATAAAAGAACATCCATTTCATTATTATAAAAGAAAGAATTACTTGTTAAGTTATACCTATGAATCATAACAACTTGCAAGCAACAATAGAGTCTAGGAGGAACCCCATCAAATCGAATGCTTTCCCCTCAATACATTTTCAAGAAATAAGGTAAAAATAACAAAATCATATCTTGAAATTAAAATCAAAGTTAGTGGAATATTAATCCTTCAATCAAAAGAATATGGATTTCATCAATGGAGAAAAAAAAATATTGTATAATTAACTCAAAAAGAAAAAAGAGAAGAAATAATGATCATGAACAAGCCAAACCAACTATTAAAATATGATATCCACTTTTTCCTAACACTTTCTCATCACCCAAACAATTCATACAAAAAGACATTAAGAGAGAGAGAGAGAGAGAGAGAGAGAGCATACAAAGCCAGTCCCCAACCAGAAATTTCTCATGACTTGTCCACTCCGAGAAGTTGGTGTTTGGTGTCCAACCAGCCTTATTACCTCCAACGTAATGCAATTCAGCTTCTGTTAATTCCACCATCATCATCACTAAAACTATGCTCACTACCAATTTTCTCAAATTTATGCCCTCCATCATCACCACCCTCTCTATCTCTATCCTCTATACAACAAAATGATAAAGATTTGAGGAACTCTCTCTACTCACCTAACGACTCTAGAATTCTCAATTACAATCATACCATACATGGAATGGAGGCCTATTTTATAGGTATCCTACAATATAGCTACCTAATAACTCTAGAAATTTTAATTAAGGTTACGACCAAGAGTAATTATTCAACACTCCAAGAGTCAACAATTTAATATAACTTTTCGTTTTAAAATAATAATAATGAGTACCACTAATTAATTTAGTGTGAAAATCTCTCACTCTTGTAATCCTGGACCCAATAATTTTCCTATAATATACTAACTTGTATGAAGGCCTATTTTATGCGTCCCCTATAAACGTATTAAGAGGTATCTTTGGTAAGAAAATCTGACACTAGTAATTACTGTATTAGTACAAGATGCGTCTTTTAGGAGAGCAGGCTAAAATGTTCTTCGCTGTTGGGAGCTAATGCTAATGGCACATTGCTCACCGTACACGTGTAATGATTGAACTAAAAGAGCCGTTTGATGATAGATTTCGTCATGCACTTTTGGTTCACATCAACCCAAAATCGTTGTAAGATAATATATGTAAATTTCCCTACTTTTTATTCATTTATTTATGAAATAAGAAATTTATTTGCATATATTCTAAAAATAAAAACTATATCACAACCAATTTCACAACTAATCTTCTCACTTTTTTCTCAAAAAAAAAAAAAAAAAAAAACCTATCTTATGTAATTGCAGTTGGAAAAAAAATGTCCATGTGAAATTGATAGGTAACCATTATATAGTTTGTCACATACGATAATCGTGAATATAAGTGTGAAACTGGTTGTGATCCTAGAATCATTTTATTTTTCTTCTAAGTTGGAATTCTAAATTTTTAATGTGTCAATCTTTCTTTTCATGGTAAGTCATTCAAAGCTTCTTACCCCTAAAACAAGGAAGGAAGAAGAAAAAATATTCAATCAATACGGTCATTGTCACACTAGGATAGAGCCAATTGTCACCTATTTCCCCCTTCTTCATGAGTTTCTTCACAACTAACTATCTTATGTAGCTGACTTTTTTCTCAAAATATACATACATACATACATACATATATACATATATATAGCTAATTGTGATTGGAAAAAATTTATATAAAAAAAAGTGTCCATGTGAGATTGATAGGTAACCAATTACATAGTTTGCCACACATGATAATTGTAAATATAGGTCCAATTGATTGTGGTCCTGGAATCATTTTATTTTTCGTCTAAGTTGGAATCCTAATTTTTAATGTGTCAAGCTTTCTTTTCTTGGAAAGCCCTTCAAAGCTTCTTACCCCTAAAAAAGGAAGAAGAATAAATATTCAATCAATATGGTCATTGCCACACTAGGATAGAGCCAATTATCACCTATTTCCCCCTTCTTCATGAGTGTTTGATTGTGTTATGTTGTTTGTCTTTTTTGCTTACAACAAATAAGATGGGATTTGAACCTAAGTTGTTTTTTATAAGAGAAAACCAAGTACTACTACTGAATGAATCCCAAGGCTGACACTATTAAGTATTAACTAGTTTCTTTTGTACTTAATTGCCATACAAATTACAAATGGAGAATTTTTCATGTTGAAAAGGCCTACATACAACATATATTGGCACGAGATGATGAATTCATCTAATTTTTCAAAATTAAATGTATATTATTTAATATGCGCATGGATACCCATAAACAAATAAATAAATAATTTAGTCCTATACAGCCATCACAGCATATGTAAATTGTATTAATTCTTCTAGGCATTGGGGGCGCCAAAATTCAAAGGAATTGACAAAGAAAAATAAAATCGTGGTAAAAAAAAAAAAAAAACTCAGAATTGCTTGTGTACAAATGGGAAGAAAACTAAAAATATCAGTAAGGACAACATTAACCAGAAGGGGGAAAAACAAAAATATGACAATAGAAAAGTAGAAAGAACAGTCTGGTTTATTGAAGCACTGTCAACCTTCACTTCCCAAGCAAACGCCGTGTACGTTGGTTGGCACCTTTCACTCGGTGGTTCAGCTCATCCACATCGTCATCAAGATGATTAAGAGATTTATTTTGCCTGCAATCACCAAATTACATTCAACATTCATGAGAGAGAATAGCTGTATAAAAATGATAAAGTAATTGGCAAGAAAAATTACAATAGATAAAATCCTCTAGAAAAATTTTCCACTGCCAAAGAATCTGGTGTGTCATGTGACTGTGCAAAGGAAAAACCACAATGGAACCAATGGTGCCAAAAGTATTTTACAAGGTGCTTGTAATAAAAAGCCTTCAGAACACTGCAGCAGCATGGATGCATGACTGGCTGCAGTGTGAAGCATAAAAGGTTTTCCTACAAAACAATAGCACCTACTGATTCCCTTAACCAGAAAAATATGTTGTAACTAAAAGATAGTAGGTTGTGCAAAAAGGCAAAGTTCATTAAAATCTGATCTAGAGTCTAGTTTTCCATTTTTTTACTTTCAGATGCTTCAAGATGGTAATGACTATAGATATAGATAGAAAACGTGTAATTCGCTTGTGGTAGGAGGGACACAACTGACCTGTCAAGCTCGCCTCCCATGTCAGCAGCCATACTCTTCAAATCACCCAAGATATTACTTAGATCCGAAAGGGCATCATCTTGCTTTGCCTTCTCCACCTGATTTTGGCAACACGTATTAGGAAATCCAAAAGCAAATGTTATATAGCTAATTGATAATCACAATCACAAACCTCAACTTTCTGCAAGGCAGTTGTTGGTTCAGGAGGGGTTGTTCGAGAAGCTGCCCGTCCTTTGGGTACATGAGCTAAACCCAACTTTTCCCTCTGCTCTGAGTGGTTTACACTTCTTTTGGATGAATTATCTGTTCAACCAACACAATAAATATAAAATGACTGCAATCACCATGCTCCATGTATTTTAATATATTAAAGGAATAACAAGAAATCTTGACTGAAGGAAGCCAATTTTTTTAGATTAAAACCTGCTGTAATTATAGGCCCTGTAATCTCCCGGGTCTTCTTTGGCTTCCAAGTCTTAGAGAACATGCCACCAAGGTTATTTAAAAGCTTCTCTCCCTGATATTAATAATGCTTGATCAAAAAACACTCGAAAAAAGAAGAGAATAAAATGAAAGATAAATAATTAGACAGCAGTCCACTTTTAGCTAGCAGTAAGTAATAATTCATTAATTATCAGATAGGAAAATAAGCTTGGCAATGAGGTGGCTTTGAACTTATGGATTTAGGCTGGTCAACCATTTCCAAAACTATCACACATTTATATGAAGAATAACTGAATTCATTAATTATCAGATAGGAAAATACAAGCTTGGCTTTCAATGATTGTCACATTGCATCCAAAGGTGGCAATGAGGTGGCTTTAGGCTAATGAATATAGGCTGTTCAACCATTTCCAAAACTGCCACACATTTATATGAAGAATACACAGAATTCACATTCCAGGACTCCAACAGTCCAACCAGCCATGCCCCAGCATTACTAGCATCTATTCTTCATCCTCACGTTGGATAGGCAGCAGAGATTAAGGCAGGATTTCAAGATACTCCATCTGGAAAGGAGCTCTGTGCATCCCTTGATCTCTACCTAACCAGGTTGGCTAGTTTCAGTCTTTGGTTTCCAACTTGAAAGAATGGGAGTGGCAAGGCTTTAAAAGCAAGCTCATGAACAGGGTTTAATGAGATTTGCTTTGGTTTTTATACTTCGACCCAAAACTGCCACCCCTTTTATAATGAAAAAAATACTGGATTTTAAATTGAAGAGATTATTATAAATTTAGTCATTGAACATTGTGGTCTGTTGGATTGAGGTCAATTTGGTCTGACAGTCTACCAATTGCACTATATGGTTGCCTTGTGAAACTCAAGTTGAATTAAACCAGTTCTAACTTGGTACCGTGGAGATCTTCTTGGACAGATTCTGACATGTTTAACATCAGCCCTTAATAAACTATAAAGAATGAACCCATCAGACCCCACATTGAAGATGCCAAAGCAAAACACCATTAGATTATCTTTATTAATAAATTTTAGTTGAGCTTTTTACAATTTGTCAAGTGAAGCTGAAAGATTATAAACCACCACTCTGATATGCATACAAGCTTCAAACTTGAGTTTCTTTGCATAATATCTGTATTCTGCTGACTTTCCAAAATATCACAATCCCATGGCAAAAAACCATGATGCATATATTCTACAAAAATCTAGAAAATTCACACATATTCTTTTTTTGTTTTTGATTAGTAGAAATATTCACATATATTCACTAGGGATTTTCAGTGTAAATCGCTGCATTCTGGTTATTTCTTCTCCTAAGCAGTTCATCCCTACTCCGATTACATAGGATTTTCCAGTTAAACATGTTGATATGCATAGTAGCTTCATACTTGGGCTTCTTTACATGGAACCTGCAGGCTAACATAAGAGATTCCAAAGATCTGAAATCCATGACACATCGTCTACAATAATCTAGAAATATTCACATACATTCACTTGGAGTTTCTGGTGTAAACCAATGCATTCTGGATAATATGTTTTCCTAGGTGGTTCATCCCTACTCCTATTGGATAGGCCTAAATTGTGCAAAGATATCATGAGTGCTGGGCCCCACATTATAACTTTCTAGCATCTTCAAGAAAGCAGAATCAACCTAGATGGACAAGTTATTTGAGAATAGCAAAGTCAAAGAGAGGCATGATATTGAAAAGCTCCAGTATATAACATCAGAAACCATTTCCTAGGCTGCACACCTACTTAAGCATTTCTCATAAGCAAGAACATAGACGAACTTACCCGACTCAGATCCTTATCCGTATCAACAGCCATCTGGTGGGTTCTTGTGATTTGCTCACCCTGATGATGCAACATATTGAGGGTCTTAGTAGCATCCTCCCTTATTTCCTCTGCAAGCTTCAGGCAATTGTTAGTTGTCTTTGTTGTCTCTTCAGCTTTGTACACGGCATAATTCTCCAGATCCTGTACACTCTGGTTCTGTAGTCCTCCTGAGTCATGGAAATCATTTCTGTATCTGTCTTTTGCTGCTGCAAATCCAGAATATGAGGGTGATGATGATGAAGAAGCCCCTCTTCTCCCATAATCATCATCATCATCATCAAAAGGGTTGGTATTAAAATTTGGGGTTATTAACATAGGTTCGGAAGAGGTTCGTTTTGCAGGTTTAGTATGATTGGCATCAGATTCAGTATCTGAATCAAATGGATTAGAACTAGAAGAAGCCGGAAATCCAGGCTCCACTGATTTCTGCCTAAAAACCTTGTTCACGGGCGATTTCATAAATCCAAACATTTTGACAATATACTAAGATTCCTATATATCAACACAAATATTGTTTAGTCCAAAGTCTTAGTGAAATCTATGCAACGATTTGACGATTGTACCTACAAACACAGACAATGTCATTTGATAAGAATGGTATGAATCTGTATGATAATCCAACTGTGTTACCTAAAATTGTTAAAAATGCAAATTAGTAGGCATTTATATTATTATCCATGGTAGGTGCAAGTGATAATCAAAAGCAAATGGAGGGAAAAAATCTCTCATGGCTAACAGCTTGGTGAGAGATCTAGAAGAGATCCCCAATGTTCAATCAAATTTCCTTTTATAGGTAACATCAATACCATATTAATAAAGAGAGAAATCACACAGATTCATAAAATACAGAGAATTTCACATACTATAACTCAAATAATGTCAAAACAAAAGAGGGCTAGAACATGATCAGGTACAGAATTTGATCTTTACACAGAAATTAAATCTAGCATGTAGAGAAGACACAAAGCAATGTGAATCAAAAACTACATGTTATACCAATGCTTTATTTTAATCAAATTGAAACCCACAGAGAAATCAATGAATAGCCATTAGAAGATAAGAAAATACACAAATTTAGAAATGAATCCTAAGACCCAAAAATGAAAAAGAAAGGAAAATTAAAAATGACAGATCTTTATGTGTAAGTATGTCAATGCAAAGACTAAACAATCCAAAGATGATAACTTTGCTTTCCAAAGTTTTATAAAATTTCTGGGTTTTATTTTAGTCAAAAAACAAACTTGAGGAAAAGAAGAAATACCAGATGGGTATTGAAATTCAGTACCCAGAGATGAAAAAAAATAATGTTGATCTTGGCGTCTCGTCAAGAAAAAAAAGTTTCACACACGAACCGAATATGTTATCTAATATGGGTTTTGTTATTATGGGAGAGTTAAAGGGTCCTCTTTGAAAACACGCCTCCCTCAATTTGTGTTGTGTTTTGGTTTGCCTCTGTCTCTGAGGAAAAAAAACAAACAGATGGGAGGCGCTGCGAAAAAGCAGAGAACCGTGAGGCTCTATCTCCAGCTTTTGAGTGCTTTTAACAATTTTAGACCGTTGGGGATTTGGGAATCTGGGACCCCTTGCCTTTTTTAAAATTCTGGATTTGTTTTTTTGGTTGTAACTTGAAAGTTTGTTTCTTGCAAAAGACTATAATCACTATAATAGTGGAAATGTGGGACCCAGATGCATGGAACATTACTGATGGAGGGTCATTGGGCTTACATGTGATGTGGGTCCGAAGGTCCAACTATTTGGTGTTCATCATGTCATGTGCAGTTGAATATGGGCTGAGCATACCAGCTTTGGGCCTATACGTGTGTGTTTACGCTTTCTTTACCTATCAGCTAACTCAATAATTTTAAACAGGGGAAAGTTTATTAATAAAATGATAAATAAATAATGTGTTACATAATGAGGGCAGTATAATTTCTTAGTAGGACTGTAAAAAAAAAAAAAAAAAAAATTGTATTTGACTGCAAGACCGCACCTAAAGGTCCTCAACCCAAACTTTTCTCTTAGCTTTGATTTTAATATGAGTTTGGCTCTTAACTTCGATTATAATGTGTTAGTTTGGTTTAGACTCATTGTAATCCATATCTTTGAAATTGAATTTTCTGGTTAGTAATGCTCTTGGATATAGGTTTGGAATTAGCTGAAACATGCTAAATATTATTATCTTGTGCGAATGTTTTTACTTATCTTCATTGAATATTCTTCTGCTAATCCAAATTCTAACATTTTTTTTTAATTGCAATGAATCTATATTTTTTTCAAACTTATTTTTTAGAAAAAATAACTTGTTTGTATTAAAAGAAAAGAAGTTTTTATTTTTTTTATAAAAAAAGTAGCATATAATTATATATTTATTGCTTGTTTTCATCAAAACTTTATACATATTAGACACTTCTTATTCACTTTCTAATACAAAAATCATGGCACATTTTATTGTGCGTTGATGGTACTTGTAGACTTAGGGGATATTTGCCATCTAGCATAATTTTCAAAGACTATTTTATTAGTAATCACATATTTGAAACTATTTAGAAAACTAGCATTTCAAATCCGTGAAACTAGAGTGCGGTATCAAGCGGAACTCGAATTTCTTAGACTTGAGTTTCATAAAACTAGAAGTGGAAGAACCAGATTCGAGGAAGAACAGAGGAAGGAGACGATCTATAGATCTAAAGAAGAATAGAGAAAGAGGAAAACGATTTGGAACTCTAAAGAAGAAAAAACGATCTGGTTGGAGAAGAACAGACGCTAGGTGGACAAGCTAGTCTTGAGTTCCACATCAGTTATTATTGCTTGGAAATCAAAACTTAGAAACTTGAGTTCTATCTTAGAACAAATTTTAAATACTCGAAATACTAGTTTGCTGAATAATTTTGTAAGCTATACAACTAACTAAAATATTATAAAAATAATGCTAAATTCAATAAAATCCCCATAGACTTACCAAAAAGCCCAAGTAGCACCAAAAGGTCTAAATGACCATATATCGTACCAAAAAGTCTAAGTGACCATATATCATGGAATGTGAGGCGATGATTACACGCTCGAGCCCTCTCTTTTTTCTTTTTTTCTTTTTTTTTTTCCCAAAAAACAAAAACGTCTTATTCAATCAACGATCATGGTGGATTTGTGGTCCATGAACCACCTTGATTTCACTCATAAAAAGTCACCAACATGGAAGGTGGAGGCAATGGCAACTTGGTGACAATAAACTTGTCCATATTAGAGAAAAATATCTACCCGCTATTTGTCCATGTCAATCACAAGGTTCAACGAGAACTCTAGTCCCACACAGACAGGTAAAGCAACTAAACCAAACATTTTGCTCGTGTGTTTAACATGACTCCATGAAGTTGAAGAGTTGATGAAGCCATGAGACAGTGAGAGTAGGTAGATAAGAGCACATTATCTTTCTTTTACTTATTCTCTCATCACTCGTCACTTCTGCTCTGAGAGAGAACAATGGCAAATCTACCATTCTCAGCAACTAGTGCTCAATCAATGTCCATTTCACATTCCAAATTTATCTTAGGCTTTATGGGGTTCAACCGCACAACCCATAATCCGGAGCTGTTCTTGATCAGAACCCCACGTTCCAGCTATTCAAGAAGAAAACTTTCTGTCAAGAATGTCGCCAGCAATCAAAAGCAGAAGCTAGAGGACTCTGTTACACAAAAAGAAGGTTCTTTGCTTGAATATCTTTTAGTTAGATAGCGTCTTTTAAAATCTTTACATGTATATATTTAAAGGGTACAACTTTTTTTCATATTTTAGGTGCTGTATCGTGGGTTCTTAATTAAATTCAATCATGTGATTGCATTGACCAATAATCCAGATGGTTGGGTTTAATTGTCTTTACAAAAAATATGCATTGATTAATTAATTGGAAAATCCACTGTACAGTACCTAAGAAGCTATTGCTAAGTTTTGCCTATTTTCAAATGAGTCTAGGCTAAATTTTTTACTTTTTCATGTTTAGGGTCATAGTTGGAGTTCCATTTTTGGCATCGTGTTTAGGAGTAGTGGGAATTTGGAGTTCATTTAGATATGCCACATTGATTAATTAAGCAACATGATTGAATTTAATTGAAGAATCTAAGGTATAGTACCCAAGCAGCTATACCTAAGTTTTTCCCATTTCAAAGGAGTCTAGGCTAAAGTTTCAAATTTTTCATGTTTTGTGTCATGGTTGGAGTTCCAATTTTGGAGTTCATTCACATATTGGTGTGTTTTTTTTTTTTTTATGTATACTTCAAAATTTTGTATTGTGAAACATTGGGAGGTATAATTGTATGGTTGAATATGATCAAATTATCTTACTTTATAACCTAGGCTCTATCATTTGTATTCAAGAGAAATTGATGAAACTAGTGGCAGGGTTTCTCCTACAATAGAGAACAAAAATCCCCAACTTAGGATGCCTGCTGATTGGATAATAATCTTAGATATAGTGCTGGCGTGCTTTCAGTGCACTTTAAAGTCTTGCTATTCTCCTATCAGGTCAAATTACAAGCAGTGATAAGCTGAATCTAATCATATCTATTGCATGCACATGTGGCAAGGCTTCCTTTAACTAATTATTGAAATCTTGTAGTCTGCTTTATTGGAATTATTGTGTAATTCTTTTATTTAACAACACTGGCTATCCCCAAGTTCATGTTTAAGTCATACTGCACTGTGATTGTTATGAGTTGGCTGAGGACATATGTGTGCATAACTTTTTCTCTGTTTCTTTCTGTTTTGGACAAGCATGTTTAATGCACTCACTTGTTTATTGATACCCTCCTAAATTTTAACACATTTGGTATTTTGCATTAGGCATTGCAGGTGATCTAGGCACCTTTATTCCAGATTCAGCATCTATAGCATCAAGTATTAAATACCATGCAGAGTTCACTCCATCATTTTCTACAGAGAAGTTTGAGCTCCCTAAGGCATACTTTGCAACTGCAGAAAGTGTTCGCGATACCCTTATTATAAATTGGAATGCTACTTATGATTACTATGAAAAGATGAATGTAAAGCAGGCATATTATCTGTCTATGGAGTATCTACAGGTTCGTCCCAGCTTTCTGTTTGTACCAGCCATTGAAATTAATTCTTTTTTGCATACTACTGGTTAGTGGAAATTAAAAAAAAAAGAATATTTTTTCAATTGTTTAAGGGTAGGGCATTGCTAAATGCAATTGGAAATTTAGAGCTTTCAGGGGCTTATGCAGAGGCTTTGAGAAAGCTAGGGCATGATCTAGAGGATGTTGCTAGGCAGGTAAGATAGTTCAATAATCCTCTAATTAACCTCCTCTTGTGGACTGCTTCTAATTGAGTATCTGAAAATTCATCGTAGTTACATGCCATTTGATTGTTTGATACTGACATGATGGTAATTTTGGAAAAGGGAAAAACAAATTTTACTCTATATAGTTTCAGTTGATCCCTTAGAAACTTCAGTGGTTACAATTTGTCCAATTTCAACCAGAGATGAAATTACTGACTTACTGTTATAATAAAAAGTTTTTCTGAGCTAATTGAACCTCAAATATTACCTAAAACAATTGACTAGATATGTGACTTAAAAACCTCCAAAATTGACCTTCTAATAGAAATTTGAAAGCGGTGGTTTTCAAACACACAAACATATCTAAAATGTGCATTCCCTTGGCTAAATTAATCTAACATGGACTTGCTGCTTTTTGAGTGCCCAAATTTTGTCAGTTGATTATTGACAGGAACCAGATGCTGCACTTGGGAATGGAGGATTAGGGCGGCTTGCTTCCTGCTTTCTGGACTCACTGGCAACATTAAATTACCCTGCATGGGGATATGGACTTAGATACAAGTATGGCTTATTCAAACAGCACATTACCAAAGACGGGCAGGAGGAAGTTGCTGAAAATTGGCTTGAGGTATGATGTATTTGTGTTCGGTATAAGTTTAAGTAAAACCCTTTTTTTTGTGAGTAATTTATCATGGTTTAGAATACTTAATACTTCAGTAGAAGCTTTGCTTTCCATATCTACTTAAAGGGTGATGAAATGTTTGAGGTTATATGGTTACTTTGTTTACCTGTTGATTGATTAAAGCATATCCTAGCAGATGGGCAATCCTTGGGAAATTGTAAGAAATGATGTTTCCTATCCTGTGAAATTCTATGGTGAAGTTACTTCAGGGGCGGATGGAAGTAAGCAATGGGTTGGAGGGGAAAATGTAGTGGCTCTTGCCTATGATGTCCCCATACCAGGATACAAAACTAAAACCACCATAAACCTTCGACTGTGGTCCACAAAACTTGCACCAGAAGAATTTGATTTAAGAGCTTTTAATGCTGGAGATCATGCCAAAGCATATGCAGCTATGAAGAATGCTGAAAAGGTTAGAGTTTATGATAATTCTTTCAATTTTTATGATTCCTTTTCTTATAAACATATTTGCATTTTTTAAAGAACTTTCTAAGACAATTTTTATAAATTCTTTATGCCGCTGATTCACCCAACAACAAAACCAAGGTGCAGACCATAGAAATAAGAAAATGCACAGAATTTGTCTGCACCTTCTCCAACATCTGTGCTGCTGCTTCAAAACACACTTGAAGCATTTTTCTTGCAGATTAATAGATTTTAATCATAGCTAATGAAAGAGTTACATTTAACATACAAGAAATAAACTGCAAATTAAGCCCTTAAGAGACACAAGCAAAGATAAATACAGCCCCAAAAAGACAGTAAATTATACTATCTAAACACTTGGCTCTTCAAGAACATCACAAAACTTAATTTTCTTTCCTCCAGGAGTTAATAGCAATCCCCTTGCCATTGCATATCTCCAATATAAAACATTCTATTGCTTCACTGTCCCTGCCTTAAGCCACTGAATCTAACTTCTCGCTGCTGGCACCCATCTCTTTCTCTGAGAAATCATCTATTTATATCTTTCATCCTTGATTTCTTCACCACTGTACTTTAACATAGAGATGTAAGTAGGACTACAAGCAATCATATGCCCCTACTCTTCATAAACTATTGTTGCTTATGTTCCTTCATTTTGAAAACTGACATAAGTGGTCTGTATAACACTAATTAATTATGGCCATTTTGATGTTATATTTTGATCAGATCTGCTACATATTGTACCCTGGGGATGAATCATTGGAAGGAAAGACTCTTCGGTTGAAGCAACAATATACTCTTTGCTCTGCTTCTCTCCAAGATATTATTGCACGTTTTGAAAGGAGATCAGGAGAGCCTGTGAAATGGGAGAATTTTCCTGAAAAGGTAGCTGTGCAGATGAATGATACTCACCCAACGCTCTGCATCCCGGAGTTGATAAGAATATTAATGGATGTAAAGGGTTTGAGCTGGAAGGAAGCCTGGGATATTACTCGAAGGTAATTCCTTTAACAATATTTAAACATGTCTGTGGTGATTGATCACACAGTTGTATGTTACACTTCTTTGGTTTCTTTTGGATTCCATGAGCCATTGTGTTCATGTGTGGTGCTGGGCGTTCTGGCATGCATATGTATGCATACAGTACATGCATTTGTTAACTAAACACACACATAACACATTTAACATGGTCCACACAATGTCAGAGCTCTATCATAATTAAACATTTATATGCATCACTTTGATACTCAACAGAAGGTAGTTTCCTTGCTATTAGGTAACTTATATTACCTCTAAGTTGCAGTACCTGATATTTCTATTCATGGTTCTGCGACCTTTTTGCCAGAACTGTTGCATACACAAACCACACAGTTTTGCCTGAGGCACTAGAGAAATGGAGTCTAGAGCTTATGCAGGAATTGCTTCCTCGACATGTTGAGATCATAAGAAGGATTGATGAGGAGGTAAAAATAGTGATAATATGGTGATGTTCAGCTTCAAACTTTAATTAGTAATCATGCCCTGTCCTTATCATTTTATACATGCATACATGCTTCCTCTCTGAAATAGTCCTTTTTAGTTTTCACTCTAATGTTATATATTCAACTGGTCAACCAGCTGGTTCATACCATAATTGCTGAGTACGGCACGGAGGATCTTGACATGTTGAAACAAAAATTGAAACAAATGAGAATTTTGGATAATGTGGAGTTGCCCGACTCCATTGCAGAATTGCTTTTTAAATCAGAAGAAAATTCTGCTGTTGATCCTGCTGAGGAAGTTGAATCCTCTGTTGAAGAAAATAAGCCTACTGCTGAAGAAGATGAATCTGTAGGACTGGATACTGAAAACAAAAAAGAGGTGACAGTTGATGAAGCTCCAAAAATGCCAAAGGTGGTCCACATGGCTAATCTATGTGTTGCGGGTGGGTATGCAGTGAATGGGGTTGCTGAGATTCATAGTGAAATAGTCAAAAGTGAAGTTTTTAATGAATTCTATAAGGTAACTATGTCATTGATCTAAGTTTATTTTCCTTTCATCACTGTTATTGTTGTTGGACCATTCTACATTTAATATAATGGGATATAACACCTTGGGGTGACTCAATTATAACACAAAGGGACGCTACTTAAACCAAAAGCTTAAGTTAATGTGTTAAGAGCCAATTATGTTATATTAACTACTCACTTTTGTTCCAAAAGCCTTGTAGCTCAACTAGTTGGCACCTCCTAATGTTTCCAACCAAACATCCAAGTTCAAATCCCCGAACTCCCAACTATAGATGTATAAAAAAAATACTACTCACTCTTGTCATTTTTATCCTATGTGGGAATTCACTACTTAACTAACCACACCACTCATACGTAAACATTCCAATAGATAGTAACTTTCATTCTCTGCTAATACATTACCTTGTTTTGGCAGTTATGGCCTGAGAAATTTCAAAATAAAACAAATGGGGTGACACCAAGAAGATGGATTCGTTTTTGCAATCCAGATCTAAGTAAAATTATAACCAAGTGGATTGGAACTGAAGATTGGGTTGTAGACACTGAGAAATTGGTGACACTTCGAAAGGTAATTTCATATCCAATCCTATAATCTGTCAAATGTTTAGATTGGTCAGTTATAGTTGTTCATTTCATTATATCAAACCTGAGACTTCCTAAAACAGAATGTATTTTCTTTTTCCAATGTGTATTTAATGCTTGTAGTTCACGTCATGAACACTGTGACTCATGTCTGATATCACCTTAATCTCAATTTCCTTTTTATTGGTAAGTTACACACGCACCCAATGGGACATGAACTCACAACCTTACCCTCCATTCCCATTATTATGGGAGAAGGAAGTGCTAGCTGAGCTATAACTCCTTACCTTAGTGTCTAAAATAATTAGCTTGAGTGTAGTAAATAAGAAAGGTTGTTGAACAGAGTGGTATGATGCATACAAGTTTAACCACATCCATTAGCCAATGATAGTCATATAATTACCATAAAAAGATTCAAAACATATCTGGTCATTGTTGAGTTTTGCCGGTCACTCCCACTATATGTTATGCACATTTTTTCTATGGTGATTTTCATATGCATATACTTGTTTCATTAAAAATAATGGAAGACAATTTCCTCACTATCTATGACTTTTATATCAGCTGTGTGTGTCATATTTTAACTGGTTTTGTGTCAGTTGTATGCAGTTTGCAGATAATGAAGAACTCCAATCTGAATGGAGGGAAGCAAAAAGAAGAAACAAGATCAAGGTTGCCTCCTTCCTCAAAGAAAAAACTGGCTATTTTGTTGACCCTGATGCCATGTTTGATGTACAGGTTATTCTCTGATTCTGAACTCTTTTCCTTGTTCTTTAAGGCCTTTTTCTGTTTCAACTGAATATGACATTGTGCCAAGTAAATAAACTGAGAAATAAGGAATTATCAAAATTTTGGAGATTACCTTTGAGTTGTGAAATAGCCTTAAGCTTAGTTTTGTTCATACAACTCATACTATAATATGAAATAATCATGGTGGCATCTACAGATTTTTCTGCTGTTTAAGCCTAGAAAACAGTAGATCTAACCGTGTATTTTCAGGTGAAGCGTATCCATGAATACAAGAGGCAGTTATTGAATATCATGGGAATCGTTTATCGCTATAAAAAATGAAAGAAATGAGTCCTGAGCAAAGAAAAATAAAGTTTGTTCCTCGGGTATGTATATTTGGAGGAAAGGCATTTGCTACATATGTCCAAGCCAAGAGAATTGTGAAATTTATCGCAGATGTAGGAGTTACAGTAAATCATGATCCAGAGATAGGTGATCTTTTGAAGGTAAGGCTTCACTGATTGATTATCCAAGATACTTCGTGCACTTTACTCATATTTTAAATATCTGAATGGAATCATTACAGCATTATCAGCTCTATGAAGAAACTAATAGAATAAGGTAATAATATTAGTTTGTATATTACTGTTTATGTTTGAACTACCTTTACTGAGCAACATTAAATTTATTTGACTTGGCTAAAACTTTGTTAGTTTATCATTTATTCTGTTCAAAAGCCTGAACTCTGAAAGTGCAACAAATAAATGAATCTTTTGACATTATCTGGGAAATAACTAAGTAAAAAAATATTGATTGGAGAAAAAGTATTGAAATGAAAATGAAAAAGGGAAACAAGAAATAAGTACTAGTTAATTTCTGTAAAATGGAGCTCCGCGCTACCATAAATTTTCATAAACCTAAACCTCAATGTTATACTGTTTCTTTTTCTAGACACATTATTGTCATCTTGGAGTAAGACGTGAAAATGGCTGTGTGATTAACAGTTTTTTGGTCCAATATTCGTCTCCTGAATTATTTTTATGCTATCTAGTTTACATGTAAAGGAGTAATCTATTCAGTTGATTCTACCTTTATCTCCTTATTCTGGGTTCTCTACTTTGGAACTGAAACATTTTGACATAGCATAGCATCTTGATTTGTTTTCTAAATAAGATAGAGGCCACTAGAAAGTACCTATTTGTTGGGTCAATATTATCATCTTGACTTCTTTTCCTTAGACAAAATAATAAAATGACAATACATCTGTAAACATGATTTTTTTTTTTCAGGTTGTCTTTGTTCCTGATTATAATGTCAGTGTTGCAGAAGTGCTTATTCCTGGCAGTGAATTGTCCCAGCATATCAGGTACTTTGGTAGGATTTGTGAATTTCATTTCTTGGAGTTCTTCCACTCATCCCTCAACAAAGAAAAATATGGAAAAAAAAAGGGGACAAATTGAATGCAACTGAAGTGTTAGAACTTCAAAGTTAGCCAAATATATATATGTGTGTGTGCGCGCACGCGCGCGCACTTTTAATTTGGTAGGTGAATTTGACGTACTTGAAATGAATTAGAAGTATTTGAAATTAGTGTTTATGGCCTGATGCCAAATCCTACTGTATGTTATGTTGTCAAATGCGTTCCTAACTTTAAGCTTTGTTGCTGACTGGCCCTCTCTCTCTCTCAATTTGGTTAGCACTGCTGGAATGGAGGCTAGTGGAACCAGCAATATGAAGTTTGCAATGAATGGCTGTATCCAAATTGGAACCTTAGATGGGGCAAATGTTGAAATAAGGCAAGAGGTTGGAGAGGATAATTTCTTCCTCTTTGGTGCACAAGCTCATGAAATTGCTGGACTAAGGAAAGAAAGGACTGAGGGAAAGGTAAGCTTTCAAACCAGTAGAGACTTCTGATAAGCCTGGATTAGATAATTGGGCAGCCAGGACATTGTAATAATGCTGTGGCATGCCTATTTAAATACATAATGAAGGAAAGCATCATACATTATAAACAACTGAAATCCAAAAGTGGATTGATTTTTTTTATTGGTTGTGTTCAATAATACAGGAGAAAATTTGTATCAACTATATTTCCAGTTGATTGATGTTGGAGATACTATAAATGTTACTATATGCGCCTTACAAACTTATGTGCCAACTTTTAGACATAAAACAAAAACTAAAAAAACTATAAAAAAAAAAATAAAAAAAAAAAAATTAATATTATGTTGTTGATATGATGCCAATCATATTTATTGTCATGTTACTTTGTAAGATTTTTTTAGAAAAATTGGTAGTATGTTTAGCATTTTTCCATTCCAATTTATTTGATCTATATGATCTTATACACAGTTTGTGCCTGATCCTCGCTTTGAAGAAGTCAAAGCTTTTGTCAGAAGTGGTGTTTTTGGTCCCTACAACTATGAAGAACTTATGGGATCACTAGAGGGAAATGAAGGTTATGGCCGTGCTGATTATTTCCTTGTGGGCAAGGACTTCCCAAGTTACATAGAGTGCCAAGAGAAGGTTGATGAGGCATATCGTGACCAAAAAGTGAGTGATTTTTGCTACCTCATACGCATAAACAGGCATGCGCACACACCCTTGTTTGCCTATCATATAGTTTTGTCTTGAACCTGTAATCTACGTGCTCAGATACATATAGATTGAAAGTTATGTGGATTATCAGGCTTATAGACAATCATGATATAGGTCTTAAAGATCCCAGTTAGCTTAGGTAGTCAAGTTTGTGTGAGGTTTTTCTACAACTCTGGGCTCAAATTTCCTTCCTGAACCTGAATAATTCGTGTACCTGATGTACCAGCTGATAACTAGGAGCCGAATAGCAATTTCTAGACCTTATATTCCAGGAGTGCCATAATCATACGCATGTTTCCTTGCATAAAGGTTCTTGCTATGTTGCTAACACAATTTATGCATGCTACATGGCCCCCTTACATGCATATACATGTAATTGCATACACCTACAAAAATTTTGGTAACTAAGTTTAGATTTAAGCCTCACATAAATGCTTGTGTATGGTATTAATTATGAGTGCATTACTAATGCCATAGTTCTATTCTTAGCTTTACCTAATGATTGTCTTATTGAGACAGAGATGGACAAAGATGTCAATCTTGAACACAGCTGGTTCATTCAAGTTTAGCAGTGACCGAACAATTCATGAATACGCGAGAGACATATGGGGCATCGAACCTGTTGTATTGGCATAAAATGGTAAGTTTTACTCCATGTGAAACAAAAATTTTACACATAAATTCTGCATCTCTTTTCTTCTTTTTCAATGGTGAAATTAGGTATTCTTGTAAGTCACCCATTAATACAGTTTTTTTTTCTTGTGATGTATAAGAAAGTTTACTAAAATAATATTTATAAATAGATTAATAAAAAGCCAAATCATGGAGTTGTAAAAAAACAAAAAAACAAAATCAGCACAATCATCTTGCTAGGCTTCTCCATATCAAGTATGACCAAATGGGCTTTCATATTGAAGACCAGGCTTATAAACTTTATACAGCCCACTTGATAAGATGCAAGCAAAAGCAGCCCATGACCATTTTCACACCTTAAAAGTTTGGCTCTTGTTGAAGGTGATAATTCAGGTGATCATCAATGTTTTACCTGCTAGAAGGAATTTGTCTACAATGTCAAATTCTGAAGCTGACTTCACAGGGCTTGCCTACTCTCTAATTTCATGCAGTAGTTGAGATATGACTAATGAAGTTTCATGTTACATTCAAGCGTTGGACTTGGCCTGTCCAGTATTTATTGATCTTTAAAAAGTGATGGCGGATGAACCACTTTGATTGAGTGTCTAGAACGACGACTAATGAAGTATTATGTGAAATTCAAGCACTGGGCTTAGCCTGTCCAGTATGAATAGATCTATAAAAAGTAAGGGTGGATGAACCACTTTGATTGAAGGTCCATAGTGCAACCGATTTGGTATGAAGAATTTTTGGCTGTCAAGTGCACTCGAGTATTGGACATCACTTGGATACAATGTTTATCCAAAAATGACCACATATCACTCTAATATGATTTTTTTTTTTTTTTTTTTTTTTAAAGAGATTGATTTTATGGAAATTTAGGAGATTTTGTTTCACTTTCATCCCTCTATTTTTTTCACCTGAAGAGAGAATGTACAATTTTTTTAAATCTCACTTTTTTGAAAGTATAATTGTACTTCTGTACAATTTATTTTTGAAGAAAAATAAATCAATAAAAAGAAGTTATACCAAATGAGCACTAAATAAAAATGACCACGTCTCAATCAAGTATTCTATTTGTTACATCTCTCTGTTTTCCTACTACGAAGAGAATTTATAACTTTTCAAAGTCTCACTTTTTAAAAATACAATTGTACTTTTGTCCAAGTTATTTGTATAAATAAATCAATAAAAATAAGTTATATCAAATAAGCACACAAATAGAAATAATCGCATCTCAATCAAGTATTTTATTTGTAACATCTTTTTGTTTCCCCACTATAATAGAAAATTTATAGTACAATTGTACTTTTTCCCAACTTATTTTTGAAGCAAAGTAAATCAATAGAAATAAGTTATTCTAAACAAGCACTAAAGCTAAAAATTCCGACACATCTTCCATCCAAGCATTCATGATTACATCAAAACCCAATATTCGCATATAGTGACCTATAGTCATCCATACATTTAGGCAATAAGGTGGATCTCTCTCTCTCTCTCTCAAAGCAAAGAAAGTGTTTAGTTATCAACTACTATTAACTTCCATGCCCTACACTTTTAAAGGAGTCCCTTTTTTTTCTCAACAAAACCCCAAGAACATTGATTTGAATCTAATTAGTAGGGTCATCTCCAATTGACGTAATTAAAGGTAATTGATCCAACCCCTTTTTCACTTGGTAGCAGCGCAGTTAACATCAATCTCCTTGTCAAAATGAACTTCTACCAATAAAGATTAGACTCCTATTTAAAACTTAACATAACTTGGCATAGTTGTTACCCCAGATGAACCTATCTTTGTCTAGAGTTTTATTCATTTGCTTGTGCTAGCTATTAATGTTATTAAAACCTTTTTTTTATTTTGAAGAAAGGCATTTTCTTTTTTAATTATATGCTTTGTTTTGTGAAAGTGATTCCATGGATCCCCATTTAAAATTCTTTGGGAACCCTGGAAATATGTGTTTGCCATTTAAAGTGGATTGAAACTGGCCTAACATTCTTGGGAAATTGTACACTGTAAAATGCCTTGGAATATGATTCCTTTCACAAAAGAAAGTAGCTTTCAAAGCTTATCTTTCTCAGTGTCACATTGACATGAATAACTCACCTATCACCTAGAGTCTCTAGATCCCTATAGTTCAGCAGATCGAGCAACCAACACCACTTTCAAACAGATAAAAAGTTAGATTAGACTTGATTTAAAAGTTTGCTTATTTCTTTAATATTTGAGTACCCAAAGCTAATCTTTAAATTGTTCATTGTACGTAATATCAAAAAAAAAAAAAAAAAATTGTTCATTGTACGAAACGTGATAATGCAAAGGCTTGAACTTACTTCACATAAGTTTTGTGTGCGTGTTTTAATTCTTATCTAAAGAGGACAGTTAATATGATAATACTTTAGTACTTTTTTTTTTCTGAAATAATAATATAGTACTTATATATTAGCGACTCATTGATTAATCTCATTAATATTCTTTTAGGTTTGTCCTTAGAATGACTGTACTTAATAACTATAAAATAAATCAATTATCTTTTTTTTTTTTTTAATTATTAAGGTTATTGTATCAAAATTTTATTGTGTCTAGTTAAAAAAAGTACAGAACAAATACTACAACTCAGTTAGTTGATACTTTTAATTTAATCCCTATATAGTATATACACATTTAATTTACAATCCATACTGAAAAGGCTCTTTTAAATATGCAAATTATTTAGCATTTTAGTATATTTAATTAAGAACATAAATTCAAGTGACTTGGCAATCTCTATTTACATTATACTAACTTTTTATTATTTATTATTTTTGTTAGGTTAAGCAACTTACACTTAAAAAAAATACACAAAATTACCAAATTGGTATAGAAAATCAATACTATGCATCACATAGGATTGATGCTAATTTCTTTAGTAGTACTTTTATCATTTAATGTTCTCTCTCTCTCTCTCTCTCTCTCTCTCTCATCTATATCCTGTAGTTCATAGGGATGGCCCAAATGTTGGTCCATTTCCACTACAATCATGATGGCAAAAGTAAAAAACAAGAACAAAGTTTGATAATGAAATGAGTGATCAATCCACCTCATGCACAAGAACACACTGCCTTGCCTCTACATTACCTAACACTAGACCATTAATGTGCATTTTTGGTCCCTATTGGTCCCGTTCTCCACCTAATTATTATTATTATTATTATTATGAGAATTGGGAGATAAGAGTGGCGGTGGCTATAAATTTTAGTAAAGTCATAAGTTCGAATCATATCTATACAAGATAATTGGAACTTGTTTTCTTTTTTCCGAATATAATTGTAGGTTTGGGATGTTTGATCATAAAGGTGTGCTTACAAAAATATTAATGCACCCTAACCATAATCTATTCGTAAATAGCAAAAATTATTTTTCACAATCTACATATCATGTAATATCTCTTTCATATGCAAGTCCCATAGTCGTGTGTGTGTGTGTCTATATATATATATATATATATATATATATATATATAGAATTTTTCAAGAAGAACATTACATTCTTGCAATTGTATGAGATACCATCTCCACAAATAGATTAAGTAGCATCCTTTGTTCATTTCTTATGGGGAAAAAAACCTTTGAAATTAAACGCATTAGGACATCATGAATTATTTATATAAGGTCAAACTATCCTTTTCTTATTGGAATTTTCTCTAAAGAGAACAAATATTTCTCATTACATACACGTGCGAGCTTATGATGGGATTGAGCTGTTTAATCACAACAGCTATTCACATAAAAGGCGGGAACCCCATATCAAACAATTGCTACTTTGCTAATGCCAATAAGCTGGAAGCCTGTAACTTTTCTTTCTCTAAAAAAGCAGCACAACTTTCACATGAAAGAGAGAGTTACACCATGTAACTCTTTTGCAACATTACATTAGCCTACAATTTTGTATTGAATTAATATTTGAACCTAAATCTAAACCCGAGAGATTTTTAGCATAAATAGTTTACAAATTAAGGTGAATGTATACTTAACATCACACTCGTGCGCGCGTACACACATGTATATTTCAAAGCCAAAGGTGGATGGGTAAAACCCACAGTAATTTTTGGAGGGAAAAAAAAAAGCATATGCATATTGGACTGTCCCCTCCATCACTCACGTTAGTGAGAGCAGTTGAGATTCTACCAAAACAAAACCTGGTGCAGAAAAATCTGGGTGCAAATGGTTTTACATAAATGTCACTTTCATTAAGGGCTTCCCAAAGGGAACACAAAATGGTTGTTCAAGAATCATGGCTAGTTTTGCCCCCACTATCTGTAATGATGACATTTTACTCTAATAACAGAAAAATATTATTAATGATGTTGCCCCTACTATCATGCTTTCATCAAGGTTCAATGCTTCTGCTTACTCTATCATAACCCTCAATTCATGGCCCCCACTTTTCTTTTTTGCTTCATCGTATATCCTTAATTAACTGTTTAGTCGGTGTCGGTTAGATGTTCTCAACCGTTGATCTCTTAATCATCATAGGCTTATTATTAATATTATTATTATCATTTAGATGATTTTAGATTTACAAACACAATCACATAGCTAGGTGAAAGTTTTAGTGTCTACCATTTTATGAAAGCCAGAGGTTGAAAGCCATATATATTGGAAACTGATGAAGGCAATTGGGTCTACTTAATAATACAAAAATGATTTGAATTCTGGTTATAACTTATAAGGTAAGTTTCACAATCACATAGCTAGGTAAAAGTTTTAGTGTCTAGCATTTTATGGAAGCCAGAGATTGAAAGCCATATATATAGGAAACTGATGAAGGCAATTGAGTCTACTTAATAATACAAAAATGATTTGAATTCTGGTTATAAGGTAAGTTTCACAATCACATAGCTAGGTGAAAGTTTTAGTGTCTAGCATTTTATGAAAGCAGCCAGAGAAAGCCATAAATATAGGAAACTGATGAAGGCAGTTGGGTCTACTTAATAATACAAAAATGATTTGAATTCTGGTTATAAGGTGAGTTTCACAATCACATAGCTAGGTAAAAGTTTTAGTGTCTAGCATTTTATGAAAGCCAGAGATTGAAAGCCATATATATAGGAAACTGATGGAGGCAATTGGGTCTACTTAATTATACAAAATTATTATTTGAATTCTGGATATAAGGTAAGTTTCTATTGTGAAAATAATCTGCATATATACCCATCTAGGTCATGTAAATATTTTATACTATAAACCTTGAAATGTTAATTAAGCACTCAGACTAGAGAATGTATTTGTGCATTGAACGTATGTATACTCTTTCACATAACATGTGACATTCACACAATGATAACTCACTCATCGTAAGAGAGATGATAAATATATTTATGAGATGTTTATGGTTTGTATTGCAAGTGTCCCATTAATGCAGCTTTTTCTTGGATTGGTTTCTTGCCAAAAGGCATATATCTCTTGAAGCTTATTCCTAGCTTAATTTGATCATGTATGATCATTTTCCCATACAAAAAACAAAAGATATATAGTGTCATTATAGTTGTAAATATTAAAAATACATGACCAAGTCAAATAGCTAGTAAGAAAGTACGCAAAGTTAGTTGGCTATGCCTACCAAAGAGTACAAGGACAGCAAAATCTCTCAGGCTAAAGAAAGGTGCTTTATATATTTTTACTTTTTTACATAAAGATACTGAATGAGACTTACCCATAATTTGATCTAAACAACTTGACCTAAAACAATTTATGTGGAATGTATCTGGACCACACGCATGCATGCATGCATGCCATGTGGGAGACATATAACTTATATATAAAGCGGTCCATTTGGTCCATACTCGATGCTATTGACACGCACAGCACAGCTATAACGTGTATTGACTATATAAACGGAAATGTGGCATTTTGGTGCATCCATTTCTTTGTTAAAATTGTTGGAAAATTACTAGAAGTCAAGAAATACAAGATAAAGTGCTCCTATTTTTGTTTTCCATCATCTCTGGACCAAAAAGGCACACGTTATCTCTTTGGCTTTTAGGGTTTTGAAATAAATAACTAGTCGGTAATCTATGCGATGTACAAAAAGGTTTAAAATATATGATAGTGATCTATATTTGTTTTCTATCATCTTTGGACAAAAAAAGTACACGTTATCTTTGGCTTTTAAGGTTTTGAAAATAGTAGATAACTAATCGGTAGTCTATGCAATATATGAAAAGGTTTAATATATATGATTTTTTTCTTTTGTTTTTTTAATATAAAATTTAATAATTATGATAATTATTTCGTTTCAAAATATATATATTATGATAATTATTCATGCATATTTATTTTGATTGTATTTGCATAAGAAAATATATAATTTTCAATTTAAAGAAAATATGAGATGTCAAAATTCTAATGAATTAAATATAGAATAGAATTTAATTAAACTCAATTAAAAATATTCATATAAGAATAATGATTTGTAAAATTTTGAAATCTCAAAAACATATTATGAGTTCAACTAAAAGTGAATCGTTTTGATTTGTTACATGTTGTAAATTTTTTAGATTTTAGATTTAATAATTCAAAATAATATAAAATTTTCATAATCCATAATATAAATTTTGTAATATATATCACCTACCTAAATTTTGATGAGGTACAATATATCTCGTTCTCTCTGTAAGAGAAACCTTAAAGTACATTCCCACCAGTGCAATGAATTCACTAATGCGCATCCACTGAATACAATTGACAATCCAACCCGTACATGTTATTGGTTATATGGGCCTGTATTATAGGTTTATAGCATAAAGCAAAAGCTCCACCAATCAAACACCATTACGGTTTTACCCACAATATAATATACATGAAAAACGCCCTCTCTATAGGTCTTCCCCAGTCAGTTTCTTTCACATTCTATGTATACATTTCAAGAGTTATAAGACTCTTATCTATAGAGTTAAAATACTTGTAAGTCATAAATGAAAAATTAAGTCGCATGAAAATAACGTGAGTTTCAATTAACTCAATTGGTAAAGCCTCTGATAGTTGAATAAAAAATCTGGGGTTTAATCTCTGCTTACATCCAAAACCGATTAATGTCTTAATCTGATGATAAAGAGCTATTATCGAAAGTGAACGTTATAAGTTGAAAATCTCTAAAAATAAAAAGTCACATAATAATGGAAAAATTAATCACAATGGCGTTGACAAAATATAAATACTTTGTAAAAACTATTTAACTTAATCAGATACAATTCACTAATATATTTCTTTTTGGCATAAACAAGATTCGATTAAATTTCAAGAGTGTATGAGTTATATACTTATATAGCTTGATGTAGATAAATTTTGTGTAACATACATAAGATTGAGAGTTCTGAGGTGTATCATACTATCATGTATGTTCTTCTTTCCAATGTGAATGAAAGCTTTTTTATAAAAAAAAATTAATGAAAAAAAAAAAACCATATTTATATGAATATTTTTTGGTGCTTTCATCCAAGGTTTCCAGTTTTCCATTACATCAGCCTACAGCTGGTAGGCATCAAATTCTCCTAGTTGGCTAGGTTCATCCATGTTCGCTGGTTCTAAGACCTCTAGAATGTTATTTATTGGACAAAAATTGTGGGACTCAATATAAAAATAAAAATACCTTCCAAAATCCTTTTCACTGTTTTTGCCTGTTTGGAAAAAGTATACTTATGCAGAGACTTTCAGAAACAAATCCAAGTCCCTATCAGCTTGGGTGTCGTGGTTGTTTTCAAACTTGTCATTTTGAATCTTTTACTTACCTTCTCATTTTAATATAACCTTTAACATTGCACAAGATGATTAATTTACTCCTAGATTAATATCTTCCACAGTCACTTGGGAATAATAGAACTAATTGATTATCATGGTCTAGTAAGTAGGTCATCTTGTGTCATGGCTGTGTCTTTGACTTTGTCTTTTTTACTCGCTAATATTGAAAGACCTCCACAAATTACAATTGGAAAACATTTGAGCCAATTCACTGTCCAAATATCAATTATCGTAATTATATATTTGTAATTGTTCGAATGCATAATGAAGAATACAAAACTCTTTTTTTTTTTTTACCCCTTTCGGTACCTTCTTCTATTTGAATCAGACTTACAAATAAAAAGATCTTTTGTAAATGTCTAACATGTCACGTAATGCCTCTCATGAAATACTCACATGGTGGTATTTTTTTATTGCAAGAATGTAATAAAAAATACGTATCCACAACATTTTTTTTAATAAAAAATACTTAACTTTCATTAAGAAAGAGAGAAATTCAATACATCTTGAGTCAATGAGTGTTTGATTATGCTAAGATTTTTCTCTATCCAAGTCACAAAATTAGCAACATCCTTGACATATTGAGCTAATACATGTGCTGGTTTGTTGTCTGTCACCTCACATGGAACATTTGTACCATTCTAAATTCACAACTTAATTCACATAGTTGTGTTCGATGTGCTGGAAATTAATGTAAAAATTTAAAATTCTCAAGAATTTATGGGTGTTGAGTTGATTAATATTATCAAAGTTTGGACATCTCAATTCCCACAATTTATATTTATAAATTCTAAAATCTCAACTAAGAGTTAGAAATTTATATCTTCTGCGTCCATAAAACTACTTAACTTTCCTTAGTAGATCTCACCTACAATACTAACCACATGGGTCTGTTTAAACCTTGATAAACTTATATTTAAACTTTTAGGATTTTGTTGTAAAAAAAAGAAATTAGGATTTTTAAAACTAATTTCTTAGGGCCTATTGAACACTAAGATCTCTTTTTTCTTTTTTTTTTAATAATTCAATTAGCCAGAGGTTTAAACTCATGGTAATTTTAAAATCTAAAGAATAACAAATATAACCAATCGAACATGCCCTTATTTGTAGAGTTTTTTTTTTTTTAATAGAGAGTTTCAACCTATAGTATCTTATTCTGATGATAGTTTTTTATTATCAGACTAAGACACTAATCAGTTTTTGGTATAGGCAGAGATTAAACCTCAAATCTTTTATTCAACCATCAAAGACTTTACCAGTTGCACTAATTAGAACCCAAATTTGTAGAGATTTCTATATGTGTTATTCTTCCTCATACCACTCAAAAGATGTGCAAAAATGAGTCATCATTCCCTATTTTTGGACAACCAAAGGAGACAATTATTGTTTGAAGTAAGAAACCAAAGGAGGAAACTCTTCGTAAAGGGCAAGAAATCGAGATACACAATTTTGGTAATGGTTTGGATCGAGCTATAGTATATATTGACAATTTGACACTCATTTTGAATATCAATCCAAGCCAACATTTCTAACAACTAAAAAGCATTGTTGGTCACAAGAGAAAGTCCACAATCTCACTGTCTCATATATGCCCCAGCCAATTAACACCGTATCATTGTCAACAACTTCGTATTACTAACAAAATGGTAGTTATACATGACCAATTCGAACTGAATTTGTAAACAAATAACTAATTAGTATTAACTATTAAGGTAAGAGTTGTTTGTTTTTCAGTCAAAGCCTTAAAAATTAGTGGCCAAATGCTCAGATTGAGAAGGACTTGAATCCTCGGACCATAAATAAGATAATATGGCTAATTAAACTGTTTTCTTTCTTAATAAACAAATTAAAATTTCACCAACTCTAAAGTCATAGGTGAATGTCCATAACAAATGCATTTATATAGTCCAATACGAGACCAAAATGCAAAATTAAAATTACATTATTCTTTTGGCAAAGAGGATATTCAGTGAGAACATTTCTGAATTTTTTTTTTTTATTGAATTTTTTTTTTTTGTCAGATAGTTAAACACTACCTAAACCTTGCTAGCTTTGGCTAAAATGGCGGGATGGTAACTTGGCTCCATCATAGCCAATAGACAACACAAAATCCAGTCTAAATATATATTGGTAAGGCACTCGTGAGGTTCTTTTCTATTATTAAATGATTAATAAAAATATGATAATGACTCCTATAAAAAAAAAATATATGTATGATTATGACTTGGATGAGATATAATAATAGTTCTAAAAAGTAATAAATGACCTCATTATGGAATTTTTGGCCAAAATATAGGGATGATGAGGGGCCACACTGTTTGCTGAGGATGAAGCCGCAACCAATTCGAATTGACTAATCAAGATTAAATTTTGGAGGCTATAAATATAATAGTCTTCATTAACTTGTTGTTTAATGCTCCATTTGCTTAGCAAGATGAAAATAAATTCCATTTGACACTAAGATAATCATAAAATCCCACAATTTCCATAATCTTTTTTTTGATACCAAACTTGCATGATCCAAATTATTTTCAACTTTGATCCACAAGACACCGACTTCAAGGTTTATAATATATGTTGGAATCAAACCCGTGTAATTTGGTATGACTTTTTTGCAACTTTCACAAGAAAATGAAAACCTTCTTGGTCAACAAAACCTAATTAATCATTAATGTGTGACACCAACTATTTTACAGGGTAAGGTGAAGTATGTAACATTTTTTTTTTTTTATTTAGCAACAGATGAAATTGAGGGACTTACTTTTTTTCTCTATAGATTATCACCAACTTTGTACACACACATGTACATGGTACTTGCACCACAATTACTTCTCAAATCATTAAGGTTTCCCAAAAAAAAATGCGTTTTGTTTAGGATGATCAGTGTGCAATTTGGTATGACTTTTGTAACTTTCACATGATTCTAAACCAACTCTAATAATAAACTGTTATAGAAAACTAAGAAAAGGGTAAATTTAATTACCCAAAATCAAATTCTCTAATAATATAATAAATTATCACTAGTCATAAAAGTTTAAATTGATAAAAAAAATGATAAATTTAATTACTTAACCATTTTTCTAACGCTCCCAAAACATAATTTTTTGGATCAATTTGCTTCATAAATCATTAGAGTATTCTCATCAGCAATTGTAAAAATTTTAGCATTTACAATTTCAAAACACTACTTTTACAATTTTAACACCTCATTTTACAATATACCAAACATCAAACATTCTATTTTGTTTTACAGTTTCATTTAAATATTCTTTCTTTAATATTTTTATTCATTTTTTTGTTACAACTTCATTCAATTTTCATTCTTTCTTTAAAAGAAAGCGGGCCCCACCTGAATAAAAAATTAATATAAGTTTTACCATTTGTGAATAGTGCGGTCTCAAATTTGAGATTGCACTGTTCATCAATGCCAAATGTTATGACATTTAAAACACTTGATGAAAGTGGTTTTTTAGAGTTTAGTGTGTCAAATGCCAAATATTTGGCATTGACACGCTTGATGGGAATGCTCTTAGAGGTGAATATAAACACATTCTCCTATTATTTTGCAACATATGAAAAGGGTATTTAATTTGTTCTTCTTTTTCTCCTTAAATTATCACACCAATTTGTACACACACGTGAACACAACAATTATTTCTCCAAAAAAAAATGATGGTTACCAAGGAAATGCATTTTTGTACAGAATGATCTTCCTTCAAATGTAGCAATGTTTTTACTTGTTTGGCAGGGCCTTGTGATCCAAATATCCAATAAATGCTACTCACACAAAGATGGCTATTCAAGCTTCATATCTCAGAAGTGGACGATTCAAAAGATTGCTCAACTTGCATGTGTGATTACTGTAGCCCTTTGATCTCACTACCCCACCTTTGTCATGATTCATATCTATAAGATCTCGTGAAATGACCCACTGGGTATCTGGGGTCCTCTCTTTTCTAAACTCTAATAACACACGTGTATTCACACTGTATCTCATTGGTCATTCATATATATATAGGGCCCTAGCTTGTTCTACAAATTGGTGAGTTGAATACTTATTTGATGCAACACCACACAGCAAATTATTTCTTTTCTTTCTCTTCTTTATATATAAAAGCAAGTAGAAGGTGATCCTGTTTTCTTTATTAGTCTAATGTTAAAGAAATCTTCAAGAAGTTCGGTTGAAAATGACATTGTTGCTTAAGAATCAAGTTAGCTTTTAAATAAAGAGATTCGGATCACTCAGCATTTCTTTATGTTTGTTTACAAAATGCTTCTTTTTTTGGGAGGTAAAAAAGAAAGCATTTCTTTATGTATGCGCTCTTATTGATGCCTACTTATTTGTAATCTTGTTTGCCAATTGGATATTGGGTTACTACAGACCATTACGTCACCAACTAATGAAAACCAACAATTAAAAAAATAAAAGGACAATTATTACCTATTAGATTGATTTCATCATAATTGTAATTCATTCATCAAACAATGTGACATGAATGAATATGTTAGCATAAATGGTATGTTAATTAGCAAAAGTAAATCATAATGCTTTAAAGCCCCCATTAGATTTATAAATTGGTCATAAATATAAGGGAGAGAGATGGGGATAGTTACATTGTCCCTAATCAATAGAAATATCAAATAAAAAAATTATAAGAGATTTAGAATTTAATCATTGCCTACACAAAAAATCATTCGGTATCTTGATCTGATAATAAAGAGTTATAGTTAGAAACAGATGCTATAAGTTGAAACTACCAAAAAAAAAAAAAGTATCAAATAACTATACCACAAACCTTGCTTAAAAAAAGTTGTACTAAGTGTTAAAATTCTAACTTTAACAAGATTTGAAAGAGATGGTTGATATGCAGTCTGAAAAGAATGACAAATTGTGTTTACTATCATTACACTAATTATAGAAATTTTATGATGGGCGTGATCTTGTAACCCAATATGATGTGAAGATTTTCCATTAGCTGTTGTGATAATTTATGTCTTAATTTTTGCTTCCATTAAAAGGAAAAATATTGACGCGCCTCCTAAACCGCTACACTCCATCACATCCATCAACAAGCACCAGTCACAAGTTATAACAAGAATAAATTGGACCACGTTTGTGGTACCCTAATTGATGGCCCATTCATGTCAATCTTTTAGGGCATTAAATTGAAGCACTAAATCATCAACCACCATTTTCAGTATGGTACTTGATTGATTGTTTCATGTTTGTGTATGTGTTGCTATGGAAGCAGGGCATCATCTGTAAATTTGTCAAGGAAATTGATTTTTCCACCTAGGTTGCCACTAAAATTTTACTATTAATGCTAATTCAGGTGCTGTGAAAAGGTATTAAAGTAAGGATACAACACACGTCAGATACAGATATGTGCCTAAAAGTAAACACGAGTTTACATTCTAACGTGTTCAGTGTAACTAATACATTAGACACAATCCCAACCCCCCCCCCCCCCCCCTTCCCCCCTCCCCAAAAAAAAAACCATAATTTTACTATAATTTTTGCCTTTCTTAAATTACAAACAAGCATATATGCAAGCAAGTGTTGTAATCAGTCTCGGTGGGTACATATATATATATATATATATATATATTCTCTCTCTTATTTTTTTATGGCCTATATGTGGATAATTGGACATAAGAGTTCCACGTTGAACACAATATGCATGGACATATGTTGGACCAGAAACCTTAACGTACAAGAAGGCTTCCATGCTTTCTGCAAGCAAAATTAGCATGGCCCAGCAATTTTTCTGCTTTTAACAACATGTCTCCATTAACAATTAAGTGTCACGAGCAAGCCACCACTCGTGTGGAAAAAGACCTGTACCATTGTTTTAGTTAAGTAGAAATGCAAAACAAAAACAAAAAAGGGAGAAGAAGAAGAAGACAACCCTCATAGTAAAATGAGTGCTCACAGGTTTTTTTGTGACCTAATTTTTATATGAACTGATAAGTTGTTTGATAATGAATTTGTTAAGAAAGCTTAATTTATCCAAAAAAAAAATAGAGGGATACTAAAATTTTCATGATTGTTGACATATTTTATTGCGATAAATGTATAACAAAATGATGTCAATTAATAGTGGACCGATAAGAAAGTAATTGTATTCTAATTACATTAATCTATTACTTTAATAAGTTGTTAAAAAGGTTAAAAAATTATGACCTTAATTTATATAAAAGCATGGCGCTATTTCTGTCATTTGTGGCACATAATTAAGTACTTAAATTTGTTAAACACCAACATTAATGGTAGCAACCCAAAAGTGGTTTAGATATACCAATTATTTCAAGGAAACTGAGATGTTGTAAGTGTAATTTTTTTTTATATAAGATATTGTATGTTTAATTAGTGATTTATCTCTGAAATTAGAATAGTTAATCACTAAATTTTTCAAATCAAGTGGTTTTCTTTCTTTGTATTTTAGAGATGCCCATTTTTTGAATAAGTTCAAATACACAAATCCAATAATTTTGTTTTGCTATCACATTTTTTTTTATTATATATAATGAATTTTGATATCCACATCATTGGTGGGCCAAAGCCTACAAATCAATTAATTGAAAGGATTAACTCATTATTGACAAATTTGTATCGTTGATATGAACATAACAAAGCATTATTCCAACCACTCGTGTACTTTTTCGGATTAGTAATTAACCATTTGTGTGCTCCAATAGCAGATTTTTACGTTCTTTTTCTCTCTTTTCTGTGGGCATATCTATTTAGTATGCCGACTATTTAGAAATGGCTGGTCCAGTCAAAATTGGGAATAGTTTGGGATCAATGTCTAGTGGTACTGGATCAATTAGGGTGGTGACACATGTTGATTATTAGATACATGTCACAATTTAAGCGAATCCAATGCACTGAAAGCACTAGACCTAATTAATCGAGACCCGTCAAAATTAAAGAGCTTGGATTGAATTTTAGAAATATAAAATAAGCTAGATTCTTTGTGAAATAGATTGGGGACCAATCATATAGCCCCTCTATTAATTTAGTATCTATAAATTAATAATTTTCCCCTATATTTTTTTAATAATAATTTTCTTTGAGAAGTTAATTCAATATTAAGTTTTAAAAATAATACTCTGTCCCATGCTTTTAATAATTATTAATTTTTAAAAATAATATTCTGTCCCATGCTTTTAATAATTATTAATTTGTCAAAATCATTATTATAAATTATTAGTGGGTAATTTTTTATTAGACAATAGTCACAGGTTTTGTCCAATTTACGTAACTAAGCAAACATCTATAGCATTATCACAAGAAGTTCCACTCATATTCACATTATGTTTTAATAAGAGAAATGTTAACAAATACCCTAAGGTATTAGTTTAGAAAATAATTTTAGTAATTTTTTATAGGAAAAGAAAAATGCAACTAATTTTTTTGATAATTTTTTATATTTTTCATGAAAGTAATATCAAAATTCTTTTAATAAACTATTAACAAATGTTCTAAAAGTACCCGTTAACCAGATGCTTCTATGTATTACTCATGCAGCTGATTAACAAACTTGAATTTGTTCAATAAAATAGTAATGAACTAAGCTTAAACATGTGTAGTTTGTTGATGAGTTGAACCTCAACTCTTATTCAAATTAAAACTAAATGAACAATCCTGAACTTCCAATATTCTGCTTAGTTTAGTTTGTTTATCCCTCTATCAATCTATAAAGAATCAAGAACTTTCACGCATCTCATCAAAATCCATCGTTCTCCTCCATTATGCTTAGTTCAGAAAAGAGAGGGAAAAATGAAAGAAAATTAACAAAGAATAAGGAAAGGGCGTAAGGATGTAAAAAATGGAATGATGTATCTTTCTTCATAGTCCATTTTTTTATAGATCAATAATGGGAGATAAGGGAGCAAGGTTCGAATCATATACATCATGCACCACAAAATATGTCATTACCACTAAACTATCATTTGAATCTCAATTTTTAATTTGAGAAAAATCAAAAGAAAAAAATAATAATTTTGGGAGTGGAATTCACAAGAGAAAGTTATTTTCCTGTACCTTAGCACTTTGATTAAAAATTTATTTCCTTTTTCTTCTCTTTTTTTTTCCCCTTTCTTTTCCTCCCCTTTCTTTTTGCCAAAAATTATTTTTTTTTTTAATCAATGTGATTTTTTTAATGAAGCTAAATAGAGATGTTTTTGGATGGGAAAAAAAAAAGGAAGAAGAAGAAGGTATATTGTAATTGGCATTGGTCTTCTTCCTGATGCTAACATCAAAATACTATTGATTGTGTTAAATACTTGGTATTTCCTATTCATCACAATCATTATAATAGAGGAATAATTCATTTAAAATCATTCACGGTTTTTAGATTACATGACATCTCGATTTTTTTTTTTTAAAGGAGGCTAGAAAGTGAGATTATTGATTCAACACACAATTAGGATGTCACGTGTATTTAATATTGATCTCACCTTTTTCCAGTGCTCCAAGAATATTTTTCAGGGTGGTCATTAAAAAACTTAAATTATACAAAATTTAATAAAAATAGAACTTCATATATTGATCATAAAAAATAAAAATAAAAACACATGAACACACAAAGACATAAGTCTTACAATTTCCTTTTTGAATTTTCTTATTTTGAAATATTTGCATGATAGTCATATTATCAATATTACAAATTATATCTTTTTCAAAATTTTAGTTTCATAAAAAATTTCTTGGGCTTTTGCTACAACTCTCACTAAAAAAATTTACATGCTTACATATTTTGAAAATTTAAATGTTAAATTGTATGTTTTTTATGTTCTTAAAACAAATGACAAATTTCATGTTAATCAGAAGTTATTTATTATTTAGTCTTATTTTTATATGTATAATTTTAGACAAAAAAAAGTCATTTTGAAATTTAAAGATTTGAGTAATGACATAGCTATTGATTTTTTATTTTTTGAAATCTTGCAAGTATGGAGGATTTAATAAAAAAAAATTTAATCCAATGGTAGGTTTACCAAAATTCACATTCAATAAAAAAAAGATTGAGTGAAGTTATAGTCTTAATCTATAACCAAGTTTGTTGCTAACTTTTTTCTAAAGTATAATTATGTTGAGTCTGAAAAAATTAGGGTAGTCCCAAATTTTTTTTAAGGACAAAAAATCATAAATTTTTTAAAATTTTACACATAATAATTAATTTATTTCCAAGTTAGGGTGATCTTGTGACCACCCTGAACTCTACATGGAGCCGCTAGTGACTTTTTTAGTTATATTCTTTGTATTTAGTATAAGAAATGCATATATAGTTGAGCTTATATGGCAAATAATAAGCCAAAAAATGTCTTACATAATTTCTTTTTATAAAAAAAAATATAATAAGTGATATCTCTTTGAAAATAAACAAGAATATAATGAAAAAAAGAAAATAATAAAAACAATCATCATGATAGCATAAGACTTATTAGAAATCGAATCCACAATTCCCACACTTTTAGTGGGTTAAAATAATTTGAATATAAGTGGTACTAATCATCCATCCAGTGTACAACACGTAACTCGATCACAACAACAACCACCACGTATCACTCCCGTGTCCCGTCTAATCTCACCCAAAGCGCGAAGAGAAGAGAGAGAATCCATTACAAGAGGGCATAGAGAAGCATGGTGAGGTCTTTGTCGGAAAGGGCTCACTAGCTCTCTCACTCAATTCATGCGCGTGGGTCCTACTCTCTCTCCCTCTCCTCTCCCGCTCCATGCTTAAATATCATCCTTCAGTACGATTAGAGGTTTGACGGCGATTTTTCTAACTTATCTCTTTTCTATTCCCTCTCTCTCTCTCTTCTCTTTCCCACTATTCTCTCTCTCTCTCTCTCTCTCTCTCTGTGACTGTGCAATGACGAGACAAAGCTTTCAAACCCTTCTAAAAATTCAAAAACCACGCGTCCTTTCCATCTCGCAACGAACACTACCAATTCCAAAACCCTAGCTTCTCTCTCTTTCACACTCTCACTCTCTCAATCTCTCACTGCTATAAATTTGAGCTGAATTCGCACTGAGAATTCGGAATTCCCCGACCAAACGATTTGATTTGATGGAAGAAGGTGACAAATCCGATCCAGGAACCGAGTTCGCCAGCTGGCCTCACGACTCGGACAACGTGTATTTCTTCGCCAACAACAACCGCGGCAGCGGCGGCGGCGGCAGCGACGACACCACGATTCTCAGCGAGTTCGGGTGGAATCTCCGGCCCGAAAACGACGATCCGAACCGGATCGGCGGACTCGACGACGACTCCTCCGATTTCACTAGAAGCTTCGTGTTTCCGGATCAAAACAAAGATACCACCGGCAGCGCTCTGCAGAGCTCCGACCCGGTAGTTCCGTCCGGTTCGGAAAGCAAAGCCGGCGATGCAACGACGTCGAATAATCCTTCGGTTTCTTCGACTTCCAGCGAGGATCCGCCGGAGAAATCCACGGACTCCGGCGGAAAACCGCCCGAGATACCGTGAGTCGGTTCTGCGAATACATTCTTTTTTTTCTCTATGTGTAGATTTTTTTTATATATATATATATTCTCCATGTTCTTCATGTGCTTGGCTAAATCCGTAATTAACTCAATTTTTAGGGGCAAATGACAGACAAATTATTTCAAACAAAAAAACAAGAAAAAAAAAAATCAAACTCCGAATCCGATTATATATAGATTTTCCGTTTGGAATTTAGGTGCGGTGTGACTGTGAGACAGTGCAATTTCCGTGTCCGTACGTGTTAGATAGATAGATACCCATGCAAGTTGGGGTGTGGGGGGCAGTTTCGTAATTTCACTAAAGTGGAGGGTGCATTTCCTACAACAATAACACCGCCGTTATTGCGGCGGGAATGGCGTTCCTTAAATTATTTTTTTTAATTCCATTTTGGGAATAATTTTGTGTACTAAGAAATATAATCACGTAAATATATATATATACATATAGTACAATGAAAATTAATAGCGAGAATATAGCGGTACAAAAAGAAGTAAAAACCTTATACTTTTTGAGCTTCTAGATTAGATTCTAATAAACTTTGCCTTTTATATTCTTTTTTTTTTTTAAATGTTGTTCATTCATTCATTTGCTATGAATGTGAGTGCACTAGCCATAAGAGCATTTGGATTTTGGCTTTTGGCATCGTTTACGTAATCAAATTTTGATAAGTTTGCATGACATAATGCTATGTATCTCTATACTATATTCTTTAGAAAGCGTTAGATTTTTTGTTGGTTTTCTTAAGTGGGTTAATTTCTTCTTTTTATTATGCTAAATGAAATGGGGTTGTTGCAACATAATCAGTATCAAGTTAAATTTTTTAACAGTTAATTTGTGTTGTTTGAACCAAAAGAAAATTACCCATATTTGTTTTTTTCCCAATATTGAGTTTCATTTGTTTTTATTGATTGACTTTTTCACATTTTCTTTTTCTTCTTATTTATAGATGCAGTTGGCCATCTTATAATGGATTGGAAAACTTCTGTATAGTTAGTTTTTCATCTATTTGTGGGGCAAAGACTCCTAGAGTATATAGCTCAATGTATACCCTAGCTAGTTATGCTGAACATCTGAAGCTTCATGTATATTCTCTTTTACCTTTACATTATCTTAGTTTTTGACTATTAATTAGCTAAAAACATTTGGATACATTTCATCACATGTTATAATCTTTACATTGGTCCTTAGCTAATAATGAAATGGTATGGTCTCATTTACATTTTTGTTTAAGGATGCTGTTTTTGTTTGCTAATTGTGGCTAGGTGATTTTGTGTGTGTGTGTGTTGTGTGTGTGTGTGTGTGTGTGTGTGTGTGTAGGAACAAGGTTAGAAAGAAGGGACAAAAGCGAATCCGGCAGCCGCGTTTCGCATTTATGACAAAGAGTGAGGTTGATCATCTTGAAGATGGCTATAGATGGCGCAAGTATGGACAGAAGGCTGTTAAAAACAGTCCATTTCCTAGGTCTGTGTAGCTTCTTTCTCTTTACTTAACCAAAGAAATTAATTACCTTCCCACATTTGATTTAAACATGAAATAATTAAATGTTGTCATTTAAACCTTTTCCTTTTTCCATTATCAATTCTAACTTACTCTGTTTAATTCAGTTTAGTTAATTCATGTTAGTCTTTTTGTATCCAGTAAGAGAAGATAAGCTTACATAGTAATACATGTTAATTTCCAAGTTATCACTTTCCAATTATGAAAAGCATCCAAGCATGCTGAAAATATATGCGAAGTCCCTAAAGTGAATTACACCCATTACAAAAAAGTTGAATTGTATCTATTATAATACTACTTTATAGCTTCTCAAGCTTTCTTTTTTATCCAAACCATCTATGGCACGCGTGCTAAGACATTGAATAATATTATATCTCATAGCTTTTGAGCTCCCTTATACTATTGCTTGGCTCATAATTGCGTATTAGGGAGATTACAAATTTGAATACATAATCTTTACAAATTGATCTATTATCAATTATGACTAAAATTTACTTCAAATATCTAATTATTATGTTGTTGAAACTTGAAATGGTGGTCAATTACATTTATTGTCATGTTAATTTACAATGATTTGTCTATAAAATTGATAGTACGTAGTTTTAGCATTTTCCATTGTGTAATAGATGAGCATTACAAACAATCTGCCTAGTTATCATACATGCACGCCTTGTATTTCTTTTCTCACAACGTACAGACTGAAAATGTAAAATGCAACTTTCTTTTTTTTAATTTGAAACCCCAATAAGAAGATGAAAATTTGATGTTATATAAGGCAATCAAACTTTAAGCATAACAGTAGAAGTTTTCACTGTGGCAGGAGCTACTACCGCTGCACAAATAGCAAATGCACTGTAAAGAAAAGGGTGGAACGCTCATCAGACGATCCCACTATCGTAATAACTACCTATGAAGGCCAACACTGTCATCACACGATCGGATTCCCTCGCGGTGGAATCATTAGTCAAGAAGCCTTTGCTGGACATTTGGCTCCTCCGATCTCACAATTTTATTATCCAACAGTTCATCATCAGTTACCACAAGAAAATCCATTCTTTATAACACAGACTCGGCAAACACCAGGCGAAGCAGCCGGTGAATCCCGTGTAATGCCACAAACAAATGCACAGCCTCCTACTGATGAAGGACTTCTGGGGGATATTGTGCCTCCTAACATGCGTAACAGATGATAAGGTAACACGGTTCACTCTATTTCTCACAAGTAAATTCAATTTACAATGATGTTACATATATCTTAACATCTGTGTGTGAGAGAGAGAGACAGATAGGGAGAGAATTCAATGTGAAACCTGCATCTGTGAGAGCATTTTAGCACACTTACCCAAGTGGAGTACCATACTTATTTTAGTGCATGTTAGTGCACAAAGCTGCATGAGTTTGAACCAAGATAAACTTTTTAAGTTCTAAGGGCGTCTACTTTTGTGTGCGGATGTAGGACTGAAATGTTTATATGTTGGTTCTATAACGAATTTAATTGTTGAAGCTTTGAAAGAGGTGAGTGATAATTACTGCTTTAGTCCTACATTTGATTCATTGAATCAAGCCTACCTCAGATTTGCATTTCCAGGTCCTGTACGCACAACTTAAGGGGGTGCAATGATGTGCTAATTGGCTTTCATGAATCAATTCTAAAAGGTAGTTCAAAGAAATTGAGTATGTTGGTTAAAAGTTTTCAACGCATTATTCTACCTAACAGCAATGGGAGGGTCTTGGGAATCAAATCATAAAATCAAATCATGGTTTATAGGATTTTACAAACCTTTAAATTAAGAGGTAATGATGGGAAAACATATTAAAAACTTACTCTATTATGGTTAAAATAGTCAGTTGTGCATATAACATTATGTCATAGCTATACATTTTAGGAGTGCAACCTAAAGATGGAGTCCTTATTCTTTCCAATGATATTTAGTGAATAGGAAAGTGTTATTTCCACTCTCTTTTTTGTTACTTCAACTACCCCTTATCTCATATTTATGGGACCACACATGTAAGATAAAGGAGGCACACCTAGTAATATAGTTTCTCTTAATTCTCTTCACTGATTTTTACTATGGCTTATATTAAATTTAAAATATTTAAATCATCTTTGTATCTTTCAAATCCTTTCTATATATAGACCCAAATGGAAAATATAGCTCATAAATTAATAATGTAGGTGGTCATCAGTTAAATCGTGAAAAAGATCGAGTTCTGTTAGGTCTCATAGTTTGATCTTCTTGGTCTTAAGATTTTACTTGGATTATCAGATCTTAGTATAAGCTTTTAGAAGGGTTTAAGTTGTTCTAGGTTTACGGGAGCGTAAAATGTCATTTATAATGATATTTTAATAGCCATTATCATACCTGTTATAGTTGGTGTTGTGGATATGCCATTATTCATTCAAGAAAGATGCATTGAAATAGTTCCCTTGGATGTAGTTCCAGTCTTCCAGGTTTAGATCGATTAATGTCATCAAGTGGTTTTACGACTTTTACTTTTGTCTTTTGAAAAAACTTTTGCTTCCGTGGACCGCAGTTTTTTAAATTTTCAATTCATAACTACCCCCTTTGAACATGTTGTTCCCAACAAATATTACCCCACCAGTATGAAATATGAATAGCTTTTTGTTTGACCAGAAACCTAGCACTAGATTCCTTAGACCGATTTCATGTGTTATTAGAGCAACAACTATGAGTGCTATAGTAATGGATATACTAATATGGTAGGACAGCTAATGTCTTGCTTGTGATGACTACAGTGTACTAATTGTTTCCTTGTGGCCATGCACCATCGCCAACATCATGTAGTTCTCATTGGCTTTAAACTTATCCGCTACTATTAAACTTATCCGTTACTATTAATCCAGATTTAGTGTTTGTGGACTATATCTTATCTTTGAATATTGCGAACTTTATTATGCTTGTTTATGATGTATCCAAACAGCTTTATGCAAAAGGTTGTGGTTGAAACTTGAAATATAAATAGCTTTAGGGAAGGGCTTTCTAAAGACTTCTAAAATATTCTCGGATGACCCTTTCCAAATAGTTATCCAAAAAAATACTGATTTATATTATCTCCCTCTTTAGGAAGAAAAGATTTTAGTAGTCGCTATGATGTTGCTTAAAGTGAGATAAAGCTTAGAAATTCATCCAAAACACTGTGAAGTTCTGTCATTAGGTTACTTACAAGTTCTTTTCATTTATTTTTTTTCTTAACCATCTATTCTTTCATATCATTTAGGATGGGTTTGTATTGTCTTTGAAGAAAAGACAATGTCATTTAAGATGGGTTTGTATTGTCTTTTCCGTCTATTCTTCAATAAATCTCTCTTTGGCCACTTTGCATGAAATATGTAGTATGGAAGTAAATGGTATATGACTATTAGCCAAAGTAAATCATTATTTAGAGCAATCAGTGCAGTAGGTAACAGTGGCATTATGAGAGTGATATACATGTCATTTACTTCGAAGACAAAAAAGGAAATGCATATATCATCATGTATATATATGTCACACCAATAGAGGGGCCTAATAAACATGTTAATGAATAAGACTTTCACTACATGTCATTCATAAAACGAAAGCATGATGAAATAAGGGAACACACACATGATGTGGATCCCAAACTGATAGACCCTTGTCCTGTGTATGATGGTATAGTTATATAGTACTAATTGAACTGTTTATGATACCCCCAAAAACTTTCTCAAAATTTCTCTGGTGGATTGCTCATTATACTTATTGGTCGACATGGACAGGACTGGCGGTAGCTGGAATAGAGTGGAAACAATATTCATCTTATCATCAAGTATTAACAACTAAGGCAATATTAATTTCAAGCCGGTAGTGAGTCCTTTCAGGTTTCACCTCCAAACCTTTTTAAATGTCTGCGTCTCTCACTATATTCATGGGCGTACGTATCAGGTTTTGAATCATAGGTTCACTCTCACATCAAGCATGAGATATATTTCAGATAGTCATTTTGAAGAAGATGATGATGATGATGATGATGATGATGATGATGATATATATATATATATTATATATATATATATATAATATATGTATATATATAACTATTTGATATCTCCATCAAAGCTACTGTATAGGGTACCTTTTATCTTTTTTTTTTTCGTTAGATTGTCAGCTTCAATCCTAGAGTTAGCAATTGATGTGAACCTTAAAACCCATCTTCATTCATATCCATAATTTTTGTTATAATATATATTTACATTTGGTCTGACTAGCATTAAGGAAGGAAAAAAAAAAGTGACTGCTTTCCTTCCTTTTAGTTTTAAAATATATGTATAATATATGAAATTGTACGTTTGAGAAGAAATTCATTTGAGTTGTACTGCTTTTTTGGTTGTTTGGTCATTCGATGGTCTTATCTTTTGCGAGTTCTTCATGGCTTGTACGTACGTGACTCTGAAATAGAGAAAAGAAAAGGCACTGTGAATTGGACCAGTAGTTGGCTCAGTTGCGTTAACTTCGATGTTGCTTCAGACTGAGTCAGCCGACAATTGCTTTTGTTTTTTACTCCCTACTCTCTGTTTTTAACCTTTATTTATATTTTCCTCAGGGTTAAGTTACCAATTTACCATTCACCATGATGCTGGGGTAGCTTTATACTGGAGCCTTTTTTTGTCTTTAAAAATATCTTAAGTGCAATTAGCATGTACTGTTCAGCTTTCGCTTTTTCTATAGGGAATAGGATCCTCTCTCTCACATGCGATGTCAAAGTAAAAGTGATATATATATAATTATTATTTAATGAAAAAGGTCTTGTACTAAACACCTGGCCGGTCATATTATAACTAAAAATGTAAAATAATTGGCTATATCATTCAAGTTGTACATAACTACATGCTTATCAAAAAGTTGTACATAACTACATATTAATATAGTAGTGTATTTTTCTTTTTTGTGCTTTTTCTTTCAAAGAAATGATTTAACAATAAGGGTGAATAGCTCTCACAATCTATAAATCCCCATCCCAAATCTTGATAAATTTATTAGGTTTAAGCTACATCATCAAATAGACACAAAGGTAAGAATACCGTTGGTTGATATAAACTATGCTTATGTCTATGTATAGACCATATATTTTGTTCATAATAGGTTCAAAGTATGAAAAAAGAAGAAGGATTATAACAGGTTGATAGAAGGAGTAAAAAGTAGTCACTCTATTATTAATAACATCAACTTATACAATGCTTATCCAGGTCTTATAAGATTTGGATACTTCTATCTTTTAAAAAAGGATAAACCCCTTTGCATATGGTATTTGATATGAGGAACATTTCTCCTCTAAAAAATGTCCCACCATTTCCATTTTTCTATTCATATCTTTTATAGATGTATTCTTGCTGCATAAACTAATGGCCTTGTCTATCGAGCATAATAACACAAAATTCTTTATAATATTTTTCATAACTAAAGAGATGATATATTATAATTTGCACATAATAAAAAATTGTATGCTGTGAGTGCATGTAAAAGTTATATTGCTTTAATCACTAACACTGCTCTTATGCTTATCCACTAAATACTATAATCAGCCAATCACTACCTGTATGAATAATGCTTTTAGGTATTTATTTAGTGAAAGTAAAGATAAAAGGAAATTTCATTCATTAATATGTGTGAGAGAGAGAGAGAGAGAGAGAGAGAGAGAGAGAGAGTATGTATGATGAGACAGTCAACCAATTTGAGAAACTTGTGCCCTAAATCTAGACCGTGTTTTAATTAGCTTACCAAACTCATAAATATTTGAAAGAGAAGAGTAAAACATGGGCAAATTATTGGAATACGGAGTCAAAAGATTGTGGGAATAAACTTTCCAATAGAATTTTTGTGATTTAACTTTTCTATTATTTCCCTCAAATGTAAAAATAGGTGAATTATAAGAGGAGCTATTTAGAAGAAAATAAAAGGAAGAGAGGAAAAGAAGACACTAACAAAGAAATTTCATATTATATAATTGTATAAATTTCATTAGAACTGTAAGCAAAGTAAAACAGTAGGGTAGTTGCAAGTTGGGATTACAATCTAGTGCTACATAAATATTATGGTATGGTCTTTTTCTGATGGTGTGCTAAGATTGGACACAAAGAAGATATATTTACTAAGTTCTACAGACTACACGTTTAGTTAGCTACAAAAAAACTGAACAAAGTTTAGCCAAAAACTACGATTCACGGGTAAGAATATATACATACCATGCTAGGCTATGACATGACCTAGTAATCCTCTTAAGAATGTGGGTGTGAGAGCAATTGTATGCTCTGATACCTCCTTATCTCTAAGTAACCATTCCACATTATCGTTGTTTTGACTCATTTTCATGGATAATCTCAAAAGAACATCAAAATTTTAAATTTTAAATTTTTGTTGTCTAAAATTATACATATAAATATGAGACTAAATAGTAAATAACTTCTGATTGACTTGAAATTTGGCATATGTTTTAAGAATATAAAGAATATACAATTTAACATTTAAATTTTCAAAATGTATAATCATGTTAATTTTTTTAATGAGAGTTGTAGCAAAAGCCTAGGAAAATTTTTATAAAACTAAAATTTTGAAAAAGATATAATTTGTAGCATTGATAATATGATTGTTATGCAAAGATTTTAAAATAAGAAAATTCAAAAAAGAAATTGTAAGACTAATGTCTTTGTGCATGTGTATGCATTTTTTTTTTATTGTCAATGTATGAAGTTTTATTTATATTAAATTTTGTATAATTTAAGTTTCTTAATTATCATCTTAAAAAATATTTCTAGAGCCGAATATCAAAGCCATCACATATGCATGGTTCAGGCTATCACAAAGGTTTTCCTCGTGTACATTGATGAATCATGACATGCCGAAACCATTAGTTCATCTTTTTTTTTCCATCTTTCATTTTTCTTTGTTATGAGTTTATGAGTCTTAATTACAACCTTCTTTGTGATTTACTTCATATCTGTGTTTCACTGTTTTGTCAACCAAAACAATGTGCATATCTTTAGGATGAGTTAAAGACATATGGCCAGGGCAGCCACCTGATGAATTTTGATGTGCCATCTCCTATAAGAAAAGTAATACCCTTTATCCAACATTATCAACAACCATCAAATCGTACATTTAAACTTTGGAAAAGTATACGTTATTCGTACGTACCGCCCATAAATGTTTATATAAATAGTGTCGATTCTTGCTCCATTCAAACGCCAGTACACCATATTCACACACTTTCTTGTTTTGCTTTCTGACATGCGGTAATAATATACTATCTATATATGCGGTGACAATTTTTCCTACAATAAATTAATGGTTTGTACAGTTTCTCAAAAAAAAAAATAATAATAATGGTTTGTACCGAAGGCGGGTTGCCAATACCCTACCTTCTGTGACTTGATTGTTGTTTAATGCAAGTTTCTGTTAACTAAAAAAAATATATCTTATGACTGTCGGTATTATATTCACGTCTTCTAACAATTAGTTTGAGCGAGTTTTTTGTTTTTTTGTTTTACTAAAAAATGTAGTATTTTTTAAAATAGCACCTTATTTGGTTTGGTTTGGAAATTTTATTTTCATCTTAAAATGGAATATATAATTTTTTTTGAAAAAATAACATCATTTTCAATGTATAATTACAGTACTTTTACACCATAACTAAAACAAGCTAACTAACGAGTTTTTTTTTATTATTATTTGAAAAACACACACGTATATATAAGAAAAGATGGAGCTAACTAACGAGTTTAGAGTTTTGTAACACAATTAACATTTTTCAGTATTTCTATAAAGATAGTCAAGATTCAAATATCTCATTTCCAACCTTCAATTTTTTTTTTTTTTAAAAGCTAATAAAAACAAACTCATCCAAACATACACTTGAGGATAGGGGTGCTAATATTTGACATGACACGCGAACATTACACGGATTTTTGCAGGTTAGAGTTAAGCCTTAGTGGGTTTGGGTCATTAATGAGTCAACCCAAAAGCATTGACAGAGCCATGGTTGGACTTGGGGGCAATGCGGCCCCTAATTTTTTTAAAAAAATATTATTATATATATGGGTAATAATTTTAGCAATTTTGTTTTATAAAATTATATTTTTGTCCCCTTAATAATATCATTGATTCTTTTAAGAGTACTGTTATAGTCACAAGTTTTTCTACAGCATTTTTACAAACTGTTAAGGTTGCAAATTCTTATTTGTTTGCATTTAGGCTCATCACTTACATTATTTTTTTTACTTACCAATAACCACTCATCACATCAGCATTTTGTAAAAAAAAAAATTTATAACCCTAGCACTTACCTCATTTTAAAGGCCATAAAAAAAATTTATAGATCTAAAACCTAAAAGAAATACAAGCCCAAACAAATTAGTCCAACAAAAAAAATTATCAATAATAAAACTTAAAAAAATTAAGCCTAGTCAACCAATTTTACCCAAAAAAAATAACGTGACCCTTTAAAAAATTTTAAACAAAATAATTGTTTTCTTATCCAGCAGTGCACACACACACACAAAATAACCTCAGTGGTTAAGTAGCAACAGAGTCGAAGGCCGAAGTCATTACACAAAACTAGTAGCAAAGCTGCCCTCGAACTCTAAGTTCTAGCTTCGTCTCTACCTAAAAGCTATACAATAAGAAACATGTCATAAGTAGGTCAACTCGCAATACACATGCTAATTTATTTGTATCAACCCGAGATGACCGATTTAACACAACCCGTTTAACTCATATAACAAATAAATATTCATTTTATTTTAGATTTGTCAAACACCTTTTATATCCAACCTATATTTTAAATTTAAAAATAAAAATGAGTATTTACAAAAACTTATAACTGATATGATTGTAAATTAAAATTTTACAAATCCTAGAACTATGTTATTTTTAATATAGGTTGAAAACTTAAAGTGTATACATTGTTTATGGGATGTAAAGAACTTATTTCTATACGGATGTTATATTTAATATTAAGTAGATTGAAATGTGTTGTGTCATATTCGTGTCAACTAAACACGATCCGTTTACTAAGTGTGTTAAGTGAGTCGGGTCTATCAACCTACTTCATTAACAGATCGAGTAAAAATCGAAAGATCATGATACGATTATTAAATAAGTCAAGTTTGAGTTGAGATATTTAGTCGAATACCCTACCTCAACATGCTAACTCAAATTGACACCCCTACTTAAGGATAATCCCTACATATTTAAGCACGTAAATTTCAATTAGTTTAATTGATAAAACACTTTGGGTCCGTTTGGATAGAACTTATTTTGCTGAAACTAAAAACTGAAAACTGAAACCACTATAGTAAAATAATTTTTAAATGTGTGAATAGTACCGTGGGACTCATTTTTAATGAAAAAATTGTTGAAAAGTAAAATTTGTGGGTCTGTAAATAGTGCACGAGTGCACTGTTCACGGTTGAATTGGTCAAGAATTGAGGCTGAACCAAAAAAAAAGAAAAAAAAAAAGAGAAAATGCAATAATGAAAACGTAAATGTGAAAACGTAGTATCTAGACAGACAATTTATGTTCCAATAAATATCTTTGATTTTGATTTTTAAAAACCTTAAGTGGTATTGAAAGCATGCATTTGGATTTATATGAAAAATTAAAATTATTTTACTATTAAGTTTATTTTTGTTATTATTTATGGTCTCACTGCACTTCTTAATACTATTTATGACCCACATTGTATTACTTCAACTAACTTTTACCTTTATCTATAGTACTTTCAGCAATAAATTATCAATTTCAGTAAAATAAGCAGTATCCAAACAAACCCTAAATACATTAAAAATTTATTAACATTTTAGCTTAATGATTAATGATCAAATATCGTCGTTTTCAATCCTATCGTTTCTAGAAGGAGCAAATTAAGTTGTAAATTACATTATTCGCTGGATTATTGGAAGAGATTAGCTCAAGCAGTGCAATAATAATAGGCTTTATTTGCAATTTTCAAAGCAACCCGCGTGAAAATGATAATAATAACAATATAAAAATAATAATGATTCCATGTCCAGTTGAGCATTTGGTTTAGCTTTTCGACCGAACATGTCTCTTGACTCAGCAACGTACGATCCCCCACTGTCGCGGCGACTGTAAAAGTCCCACTTTACCCGCCGCTATTTTCGGGGATCAAAATCAAATCGCCTTGTTACCGTTTCCTCCTCGCCGATTTATTTTCGATATTCCTCGCTGGCGGTTAGGCAGTTGGCGCGTGCGGTTGATTTGTACGATTTAGTCTTCATGGGCAAAAGACTAAAAGGTTAAAAAAGTTTTTATATATATATATATATTATATATATATATATTATGAGTCCGATTAGAACATACATTAAAATATCCATTTTAAGAAAAAATTTTATTGAGAATTGAAAAAATTTTACAATTTTTTCAATTTTCGATAAAAAAAATTTCTAAAATGATATACTATTGTGTGCCTTAAGGACACACGTTTGTAAAATCCATATTATCTATATATATATATATATATATATATATATATATGATAAATATATATTTTTTGAGCAAATAAAAAAGTTAAGATGTATGATATGATGTGGGTGCCCTCACCATGATTTTTCATGGGCAACCTTTTTGCTAATCAAACTTACAAATTCTCCACTGGGTTATTTTTCTGGTTGTGTTATTATTCTTCGGAGGTAGAAAATTATAAAACAAAATAGAATAAACTACATCAAAGTTTGTGAGAGTTATGAATTTATGCGGGGAGTGGCAATTTGTAATGGAGCTCCTAATCTTTCTCATTTATTCTTTGTGAATGATAGTCTTATATTTTGTAAGGCTACTCTGGCTGAATGTGATTCATTGTAGCATGTACTAAAAGTTTATGAGGAGGCTTTGGAACAACAATTGAATAGGGCTAAAACTTCATTGTTTTTCAACAGTAATACCGAGAGTGATGTTAAAGAGGAGATGAAGATAAGATTTGGGACTCAAATTATTAAATAATGTGAGAAATATCTAGGTTTACCTTCTTTGGTGGGTAGGAAGAAGAAAAATACCTTCAATGATATTAAAGAAAAATTGGCAAAAAAGTTAGCATGATAGAAAGAGAAGTTGTTGTCAAAGGCTGGGAAAGAAATGTTGATTAAGGCTGTTGCACAAGTTATTCCAACTTATGCTATGAGCTAATTTTGTATTCCTGAATCGACTAGTATGATACAGAATTTTTGTTAGAGACAAAGGAAGGATGAAAAGAAAATGGCATGGTTAAGTTGGGAGAAATTGTGTGTGCCTAAATCATGTGGAGGAATGGGGTTTAAACTTTTCAAACCATTTAATTTGGCTCTATTAGCAAAGCAAGGTTAGCGTATTCAAGTGGGTCTGCATTCATTAGTGTACAAAGTTTTCAAAGCAAGATCTTTGGAGAAGTATCCATTCAGCCAAGGGGATCGTGGAAAGAGGAGTTCGATGGCGTGTTGGTAATGGTCAATGTATTAGGATATGGGATGATAAGTGGATTCCTAATTCTTCTTCACATCAAATTATCTCTCCTAGAAATTCATGTTCACGAGTCTCTATGGTGAGTGATCTTATTGATGTGAAAAAGAAGTCATGGGATTTGGATATTTTTAATCAGGGTTTTCTTCCTTTTGAGGTTGAAATTATTGAAGGAATTCCTTTAAGTAATCGTATGCCTGTTGATAAACAAATCTGATCTGAGATTGCAAATGGAATTTTTTCAATAAGGAGTGCTTATAAGATTGCTTTGGAGATGCAGGAAACTAATGTGGATGGCTCTATTTTAGATGGTGGCAGCATACGTACCTTTTGGAAAAAATTGTGGAAGTTTCAAGTCCCTAATAAGGTTAGACATTTTGTTTGAAGAGCGGCCAAAGATATTTTGTAATACCCCACATACTTTTATTTGAGGTTATTATTAAATTTTCTTTTAAATATAATTGATAGGCTATAGGTATTTTTTTTATTAGTAACTGCAGCCCGCTACCCCACTAAGCCCACATCTCTAATACGAAATACAAGGTAAAGGAAGAGATAGTCAGGATTTTCATAGAAAGGGTTTTATCAAAGAGGCTAAGAGGTGTTTTTCCTTGAAGTTTAGAGCACATACAAGTGAAGAGAAAATCAGATTGTTCAAGATATGATTTCTCACCATTAGAAACAAAGAATTAAGGAGTTAGAATTTTATCATGGAAAACTTTAGTGATGTGTAAATTGTTGAATTGGTAATTTCTTAGATTATGATTTACACTGTTTTAATAATTCTGGAATCCTAGGTTGCCACTGTTCTGACCTTAGAACAAAAGCCGAAATTATTAAATCCATGAATAAGGCTGGCATCATTTTCGTAGGGCTATAATAACTTTTGGGCTGCTAATCCATACCGTAATATTAAGTCTGTTTTGTTGGAAAAATTGCACCCCACCCCACCCTTGTGTCACTTGTTAGATCTCATTTCTGTCAAGGTCCTATTTTTCTTTGATTGATAACTTTAATAGTCTATGCCTAGGTGTTAATTATTTCCAATCACAATGAACCATTTAAGGGTTCAATGAATGTTAAATTCATGAATAGAATCATATTGGCTTTGGCCCACCATTTGCACTGGGGTTATATATTAAATCCTAAAGTGTTGCTACTACATTCCTCAAGGTTAAATGAGTTTCGATTAATGCAAGGATATATTATTGATTAGAATACCATTGGTTAGAGAAATATTAATTTAGTGTTAAAAGTGTTATTAGTTCGGCAAAGTATAATCCTAGTGAGTCCATTTGTATAGTTTTATAAGTTTTATATTTTGTAGAAAATATTAAGTAGATTTCCATGATTGATTATAAGTCCAATTTAAGAGTATTTTGAAACTATTTGAAGGGTGTTTCAACTGGACTTTCAAAATGACTTAAGTGTTGTAAGTAATTATGCATAATATGCACAAGTTTTTTTTTAGGTTCTTAGAAGTTAAAGGTTTTTAAAAGTTATTTTTTAAAGCTCACGTTTTCTAAAGTTTATCAAAAGTAATTTTTTTTTACATCATTGAAAGAGAAACTTCGAATTTTTGATAAGGTTTTAAAGAGAAACTTTGAATTTTAAATAACGTTTTAAATGTCTAAATCTTATTTAAAAGATGATTTTTAAACTAAACTATTTTCCGAAAATAATTGAGTTTCAAAGTAAGTTTTCTAAAAAATTTCTTGTTCTTTAAATTTGTTAAAACCAAGTGATTTCAAAGTCATATTCCTATTCTCCAAATAGTATTTAAAATGTTTCTTTTAGCAAATTGAAATTTCAGATTTACTCAAGAATTGTAATTTATTTGTATAAATTCCTCAATTCCTATTTGTTCCTTAAGGGAGTCAAGAATCCTTTGATTTATGTATCAATTTAATATTGAGATATTCAATATGCTTTTATTGTTGGAATAATTGTTAATATTATGAAAATTATTCTATGTTGTATAAACTTTGTTTGTTTGTGAAATGTGACTCAAAATAAGTGTTTTTTTTTTTTTTTTAAGAATTGATCAAATATATGTGTAAATTCGCTCACAAGATTGTATGTAAGAATATATGTTGATCCCTCACTAGCAGGGTTAGATGTTGATATCCGCTCACAGGATTGTAAGTGAGAATATGTGATACTGTGCTCTGATCAATTATCTGTATGTATTTTTCAAATGACTTTAAGATTTGATTATATATGTATTAAGTGGTTCTTTATATGTTTAGAAAACTATATTTGATATTTTGAGTGAAATTGTGAAATTAAATTCGTGCTTTGCTTAATTCTATTCCGTTATGTATTCAGTATAATTACTTACTAAATGTGTGTCTCGCCTCATCAATTACTATTTTCAGATTAAAGTATAGTTGGGAATATAAAACCTTTGGATCACTTTGTAAGGTGCAAGGTAGAGCGTGGAAGTTGTAGGTGACTTCAGGATTACTTGAAGACTTATAGAATTTCAGTTTCCTTTATTTTGTAATTCATGTATTATATAGTGGATATTATTTTCAATTTGTGGAGTCTAGATTTTTGTAAGAGGTTTTTTAGAGTACTTGTTTCTTTGGAGTTTTAATTTATTTTGGATCAATTATGTTTTTTGAGTTATATAAGTTCAATAGGTTAGTCATGCATCTAAATTCATGTTCCATGAATTTGGGTCGTGACAAATTTTGCCAACAAAAACTAATTTAGTCCAACAGCATGTGATTGTTGATGATTTATGTGAGGAGTGTGGGCTGTATGTTGAGTCTCTGTTTCATTTGTCAATGGAATGTTCTAAAGCTCAGGAAACTTGGGGCTTTACTCAGTTTTCTCATCTACTTTCAACAATGAATTTTCGAAGTATTATGGATTTTCTGTGGTATATTGTAATGGTGGCTAAATGGTCAAATGAGGATGTGGTCTTAGTTGTTACCATTGTATAGGCTTTATGGACAAATATAAATGAAACAAAGCATGGAGGGATGAGGAAATCTGCGAACCAGATTTTTTATTAGTATATCCAATACTTAGATGAATATTGGTCAGCTTGTACTCTACTTGTGAAGAAGTCTAGTGAAGCAGAGAAGAACTGGGTGCTCCTACCAGTTTAAACTATAAGGTAAATGTAGATGGTGCTGTGTTTTTTGCCCAAAAAGCAGCTGGAATAGGCATTGTAATCAGAGACAATGAAGGTCATTTTATAGCTGGACTTAGTAAGAAGCTTAATCTTCCTTTAGGAGCGATTGAAACTGAGGGTAAGGCATTTGAAGTTGGAATTGCTTTTGCTGGGGAGATTGGGATTCAGGATTTTGTTTTGGAAGTTGACTATCTTATTATGATACAAGCTTTGTGTGATTCAGCCCTAGCACCATCTTCGGTGGCTTCTTTGGTTTATGGTATTGCAATGGCTGCTTATGATTTTAGGAGTGTGAAATTCTCCCATGTCTATCACAATGCAAATATTCATGCTCATTTGTTAGCTAAACGTGCTTTAGGCATTGTTGATTATTGTGCTTGGATTGAAGAGAGTCCTTGTTTTATTGAACAAGCTTTTCTACATGATGTATCTATGGCTTTTACTAATTAATGAAGTTTTAGTTTGTTATCAAAAAAAAAAAAAAAAATTGTGCCTTTTTCTTGGTGAATGTCACTTGGGGTTGCTTATTCCAAAAAAAAAAAAGTAACTTGTTTATACACAAGGTTGAAAGATATATTAATTATTAAAGACCTAAATTGTTAGAGCATTAGCTTCTAGACTTATAAAAAAGATCTTGTTTTACGCTATTTAAAGTTACTTTATCTATTTTAACATATCAATTTACAACTCACCCAACATTCCAAATTTTATTTTACCATACAACACATTAAAATTATATAAACAACCCAATGAAAATAATCTCTCTCTCTCTCTCTCTCAAACCACCCCAAATCAACCCTCCACTACCTCACTGCACCCCACCCAAACCCTCCAAAAGTTTCATCAGAATTGTTGAAATAAATACCAAAACCACCAAAATCGAAACCAATAGGAACCACGGAAACCAACACCAATCAAAACCACCCAAGCCCCAGTCATTGAAACCACCAAAATCACCAAATTAATTAACAACTAATCAGAACCACCAAATCCCATCGAAACTGCCAAAACCAACACCGAAAACAACCTAAATCAACAAACAATTGGAACTGCTAAAACCTACTAAAACCAACACCAATTGGAACCACCCAAAGCCTAGTCGCCGAAATTTAAACCCAACCCCAGCCACTGATTCAATCCCCATCTACGAAAAGTTAAACCCAACCCTTACCGAAACCAAAGCTCGACAACTAAAACAACCGAAACCAAAGCCTTGCAATCGATCCACCACTGTCTATGAGAGAGAGAGAGAGAGAGAGAGAGAGAGAGAGAATGACAAAGGAGAGAGAGTGAGTGAGTGAGAATCCAGAGTTTAAATTTTTCTTATCCAATGTAGGCTTGTAGCTATCAAATTATTATATTTATAGTTCTTATTGAAAAGTTAATGAATAAATTTTTTAACATATCTTTACTTTATTTAAAAAGTCAATACTTCTCTTTCACTAAAGTTTAAATTTATGATAGTTTTTGAAAATTTTCATAAAGATAATGCGTTAAATGATATACTTATTTTATGTAAAATGATAATTTTTTTATATAAAAAAAATTAAAGTTTCTAAACATGTATTCCTAGCACTGTCGAACCAAATGAATATGATAAAGTAGTTTTATGAAGCCTTTTTTAGAAGAGTTTGTCTTATTTCCAGTACTTTTTAAAAAGAATTTTCATTTTATTTTAATGACGAACTACTGTATCACCCACTAACTAAATAAAAAGTGGGGATTAAAAATCACTACTACTTATCATTGTATATTTAAAACAAAAAGACATATTCAGCTAAAAAGGTACTGTAGATAAGCCAAACCTTTTTTAAAATATGAATCCCACGTAATATGGGAGGGAGAGTTTATGAAGCTGCTCTATGAAATACCTTATTATAGGAAAGGTGGTGCCTTATAGAAAATTCCTTAAAAAGATTATGAAAAGATAGAAAATTTGTCGTGTGACATTTTAGTTTTTTCTCTTTTGTTTTTCACCTAATTAATAGTTATATTATTTATCATGTAACTCAAGTTTCCTTTTGATGGTATTCATGTCGAATGTTTTCCATTCTAAATTATAATAGATGGAAATTACTTACCCGTTTTAATTTTGTGGGTCTATGTTCCTTTAACTCGACTTTGAGAGAAATATAGTATTATTAATCCTTAATCCCCAATACTTAACTTTTATCTTTTTTTAAATTAAAAAAATCTAAGTTACAAGATTATTGGCACGTAAACCAAGGTTTAAGAAATTTTTTGAATTTTATGTTATTTTAAGAATATCATTTCTTGTATGATCACCATTTTATTATTTTTCAACAATACATTGTTAGAAGGTAATTTTTCATAACCAAAACGCAACAAGCTCCAAAAAAATAAATAACCGTCATCTATAGGTCCATGGGTCAATTGTTAGGAGAATTGCTAAGATTGAATTTTAAATCGCAATTGATTGACATTTTGTAAATAACTAAACTAGGGGTGTCAATGTTCAACCTAACCCACAAATACGACACAAACTCGACACGTGTTTTTGTGGGTTAAGGTTGGGCCTTTATGGGTTTGTGTCATAAATGAGTCAACTCAAAAGCGACACGATAAAAAACGTGTCATAAGTGGGTCAACCCGCATAACCCGCAATAGACACATTTGACACGTCAATTTATTTGTGTCAACCCGAAATGACCTACTTAACACAACCCGTTTAACTTATATAACAAATAAATATTCATTTTATTTTAGATTTGTCAAATACCTTTTATATCCAACATATATTTTAAATTTAAAAAGAAAAGTGAGTAATTACAAAAACTTATAAGGGATATAATTAGAAATTGAAACTCACAAACCCTAGATCTCTAAACCCTACAAACCCTAAATCTCTAAACCTTCTTATAAATATCTTTTTTTTTTTGCAGTCGTACTACTCACTCTACTATCTTATAGTCTCACGCCCAATTCTCAAACTCAAAGTCTCAAATCGGTAATTGCTCTCTCTCTCTCTCTCTCTCTCTCATTTGTTTAGTGAGTTTTAGAATTAAAGAAAACCGTTTTCTTTGTGTTTCAAAATTCTGCAATAATTTTTTCTGCATAATGTTTTTGTTCTATATATTTTGAACCCATGTGCTGTTATTAATATGTGAGATATATTAATTGTTGCTTAAGGCCACAATTGTAGCTTTTATCTTGTGCCGCGTGTGTGTGTGTGTTTTTTTTTTTTTTTTTTTTTTTTGTGTTTGTATTAGTGTTGGACACCGTCTACATATCTTGCAAGTGGGTTTATTGAGATATTTTACAAACTAGATTCTATGGGTGACAATTTTAGTCATAGTCGAGATTAGCCTACTATTTGCTCCAATTCTTTTAATGTTGATACTTAACATTTGACGAGTTCCAAGGATATTATATTTTTGTTAAACTATATTATTTTGAATTTGGGTTGAAGTGTATGCACTTATTTTGGAGTGTAAAGAACTTATTTCTAGATTAATGTTATATTTTTGTTGAACTATATTATTTTGAATGTGAGTTGATGACTTGAAATGTATGCACCGCTTTTGGATATAAAATATATATATATATATATATATATATATATATATATTTCTAGATGGATGTTATATTTAATATTATACAAGTTGAAATGGGTTGTGTTACATTCATGTCAACCCAACACGACTTGTTTATTAAGCGGGTCAAATGGGTTGAGTTAGGTCAACCCACCTTATTAACAAGTTGGGTTAGGGTTGATGGATCATGACATGATTATTAAATGGGTTGGATTAGAGTTAAGTCATCTAGTCGAATACCCATATCTCGATATGACACGAACTTGACATGCTAACCCGAATTGACACCCCTAAACTAAACCACTTATAATTTAGATTGGTATAGGGATACCCCCAAGTAGGGGCCTAAGGGGGCGTGGGTCTTCCAAGGTCCAATTCTTTTTTATTTTTTAGCTATTATACATTTGATTTTTGTAGTTGTGTCCCCTTTCAAAACCTCTGGCCCCCTTCTCCCCAATTAGTCTAACTAGCCTAACCCAAATAGCAAATATTCAAACCCAAAAACCTAATAAAAATAATAAAAATATTCACAATAGTGATTGTATTTTAGGAAAAAAAAATTATTTTACCATCAGAGAACCAATAAATCATGCGTTATTGGAGAAACTAAAGTTTAATTTTTTTTAACTATAGTAAACTGGTATAAATATCTGTTGACTGTAGCAAGTTGTTAAAAATAAAATATAATATTTTATTAACATTATATCTCTTCCTTCAATTAAAAAAAAATCAAATTCTCTCTCTATTCCTTTATTATTTTAATGAGTTATTTATATTATTTTAAATGAAGTGATAAAAAAAATAGAACATTTGATATTGGATGTATTATAAACTGATGTGGTAAAATACATAAAATAGTTTTTTGAGGTGCTAAAAGCTAAAATTTTTAGCACCACTACTGTAAATACTCTAACTTCAACAACAACAAAAATCCTAACCAACCTAGTATTAAAAAAATATTATTTTATTTTTGTTTTTGTCTTTGTTGTTTTTTTTACTTTATACAAGATAGAATTTCTACTCTAGTCTAATCTAAGTGTATATGTGTAAGAAGCTTCCTCTTAGAGACTTAAACCTCGGCCCTTACCCTCCACACCCCACAAACATTTATACTTGTAGAGTAACCATCACACCAAGGAGGAGGCGGGGAGCCATGATTGTCTTTGTTGTTAGATGGTTGCATTTTAATGCATTTAGAAACAACGATTTTGTGTATTTATAATCTTTTTAACATTATATGGATGCCTATTTGGATTTTTTCTTTAGATCTGTCCCTATTTTGATAAACTATAATAGACATTATAAGATAATAGTTTTTCTTATAGTTTAACTATTAAGTAGTTTAATTATGTTTTTATTACAGTGAATAGTCATTTCTTATGAATAGTTATTCTTTATAAGCACTATAATATAATAGTTATTCTTATGATATAGCTATTCAGTAGTTTGGTTATATTTTTATTACAGTGAATAGTCATTCTTTATGAATCACTATTTTTTAAAACGAGAAATAACTATTAATCTCTAAAAGAGTTGTGATTGTTATTCTTTAGTAGGTGTATTAATTTCTAAAGTTAATATATTTTAGAATAAACAAATTTTTTATATGCACGTAACAATTAGAAAAATAAAAAATCATAAAACAACAACTAATCTCTTTTTCAAATTTAAAAAATATTATTTTTAGGAAATATAATTATATGCGTAAGATATTTCCTATAATATATTTTAGATTTGATTTAAAATAATTTCATTCCATAGTCTTTAAAATTCTATGATTATGCTGTCACCAAACAAATAATAATAATTTTTATTATATTACAACGTCTTGTATTCCTTATAATACCTATTCCTATGTAATTACCGTTACAGTCTACCAAATATGCCCTTATTAATTTTTGCTATCTGTCAATACATAATTTTCTTACATAAATGGTTATGTTAACAGATGCCCTTAAAGTAATTGTTAATAAACTATTTTTAAAAAAAAATTATACTACTTTTATGAAAATTTAAAAAATTATCAAAATATTAATTACTTTTTAGGTCATGTTAACGAATGTTATAGGGCAATTACTAATAGACTATATTACGAAAATTTTAACATCACTTTTATGACAAATATAAAAAAATAAAATTAATTTATTATTTTTTAATAAAATATTTTTAAAAATAATTTCTAAGTCAGTACCCGAGCATTTTTTAACATTTTCCTCACTTTTTTTTTTTTTTTCCCTCATTTTCCAATGAAAACTTTCATTAACAGGCATTAATTAACATTTCTCCCACAAGTAAAGCTTTCTGACTTGGAATCTATCAGTGTACCCAATCCAAAATTGGAACAGGATTTGACTGAACTCTGAAGGAGTGATGGGATTAGAGTGGGGCATTGATATCTATTCTAGGGTTCTGGAATTGGGTACACAAAAGTGGGCCCTTATACATCCCTACCATATGTCCCAATATTTAGACTAGCCCATTGGTCCATCTTAATCATAGCTATTGACTAAGACAGGATATCCTTCATTGGTCCAGTAGTTGAACCGTCATATCAAGGAAGCATCTGATAGGGCCCAACCACTTTTACCAGAAACAACCACTTTTACTAATATACGGCCTAAGCCACCCATTAGTAAAACCGTCTAGGTCGGTTAATGCGTACTTGATATATATTAAGTAATTTATTTTTTGAAATGTTTTATAAAAAATAGTAAAATTTTTCAATGCACGATATAACTTTTTTTTAAAATAGTATATTATTAGGTGCTCTTAAAATATACGTTAGTAAAATTCATATATATATATATATATATATATATTTATCGTACTCTCTTGTTAATGCCAATAGAAGGCTTTGGAGTTTATTATTTTTTATTTTCTTGATGCCCAGGGTATTTATTAATAAATTATTTTAAAAAAATGTTAACGAATATCTTTAAAGTAATGGTTAATAATTTAATTAAAAAATTTGATGAGAAAAAAAATTTGATAGTCTTTTCTATTTTTCATAAAGTGGTGTCAAAACTTTCTTAAAATAATTATTAATCATTACCCTAAAGACACCCGATAGCATAACCCATTATTTTAAGAGAATTTTGATATTATTTTTATAAAAAAAAATAGTTTAAAAAATTAATTTTTTTTGTTACTTTTCCCATAAAAACTTTTTAAAAATAATTCACTAAAAAATATTCTTACAATATCCACTAACAAAGTCATTTTTTATTTGAAAAATAAGCACACATAGGGAAAACAATTCTAACACAAAAATGCAATATTTATCATTACTTACTAAAAATAAATACATTTACGGATTTTACCTACAGTAAAGACAAGAAATCACAATTGGAAATGATGATAGCCATTTCTCTTTATTCCCAACACTCTAGTTATTTTTGTTTGAAACACAAATACAATTGAAAGAAATGAGGTTCTAATATAAAGTCACAATTTTTATAATTAATTATTAAAAAAGAACACCTTTATTACATAATGTAAAATCAAGCAATCACAACTTAAAATGATGACAGCAATTTTTGTTGTTTCCAACATTTTGATTATTTTTATTTAGGGTAAATTACAACTTATTCATTTTTTGTTTATTTAAAATTTAAGTCTCTTATTTGTAGTTTGAAATTTGATACTTTACCCATTTAAGATTATTACAGATAGAGTTTTGTGATCCACTCCTGTTAAAAATATGGCTAAAAATGAAATTTTGCTTCACTTTTACGTCTCTCTCCTCCAAAAAACATAAAAATACAAAATCAAATAAGATCAAAGATAATCCAGTGAAACACTTGCATCATGAGATTTCAAACTACAAGTAGATAATATAAATTTCGGCCAAATCTTATGTGAATAAAGTGTCAAATTTTAAAACACATATAAACAACTTAAATTCCGGTCGAATCACAACTAAATTATTTGTAGGAATGGCAACGGGTCGGGTTCGGGCCGGGTTTTTGCATACCCGGACCCGACCCGCGGGCCAAAACCCGAAACCCGGACCCGGCCCGATTATTAATCGGGTTTTTTTTCCGGGGCCCATACCCGCCCCGCCGGGCCCCACGGGCCCCGCGGGCCCCGTTTATCTTATTAGGCCCAAATCTAGCCCAACAATTTTTTTTTTTTGAAGCCCATTAAAATTTTTCCCTAGATTCAAGCCTATTGAAGCCATTTAACATGACCCAAATGCCAAAATTTGGCATTTAGGCCACATTATAGGGCAACCAAATCAAAATTATAAGTTAATCATAAATCAATAAATCACAACTAAGATTTAAATCAACAAATCACTTAAAAAGCTACAAAATAAATCCCACAAGTCTAAGAAATTACAAAATGTCTTATCCTCCAACGAACAAATAAAAAAGATTAAGAAATTCTTACAAAATGTCTTATCCTCTATAACCGGGTTTTTATCCGGAGCGGGTTTCGGATTTTTTTATAAAACCCGGACCCGACCCGAACCAACTTCGGGTTTTTTTTTTAAAAAAAAACCCATACCCGACCCTATTTTTTATCGGGCCGGGTAAAATCCGGCCCATTAGGGTTGGGCCGGACCGGGTATCCACGGGCCGGATCTAAATTGCCATCCCTAATTATTTGTCCTTTTATTTATTTGCTTCGAAGAAGCTCACAGTCACAGCTCTATCGTGGGTCCTAGCTAGTTGAATCCTACTAACATGGCTGACAAACGGAGCAACTTTTATGTTATGGGTAATAGGGGCACTCTCCATCATGTGAGTTTAATAGATATAAAGAAAAAATCTATAGAGTACATTTTGCCGGATATCAATTATGTATTTCATAGTGAGTTCCAAATGGTTAATAAAAGATTTTGTATTCAAATTTTGTTTATAAAAAGAAAAAAAAAATCATTCATATCTCTGACCATTTTGTGTTTGTTCAGTAAAATTACTTACCTTTTTCTAAAAAAAATAAATAAATAAAAATAAAAAACAATAATAATGTAACACATTATATGGGTTTCAAATTTTATTGTATCTATAAAACAAAGATTGTATATGCTCCATAATATCAATGTATGGATCACGGTTCTCAATCTGTAAATCATATCAAGTTACTAGATTTTGTATCTCTAAACCAAACTTTTCCATATGGTACAAGTTCCAACCAACAAATTAAAATCCTGGATAGCTTGGAAAGTTGTAGGGCCTAATTTATAGGCTAGTTTTAACTTTTAAGCAACAGAGGCCCAAATTGGAGTTAAATGAATGAGTAGTTTCAAATTAACAAGTTTCAAAGCCCAATCATATCTTATATGTCAAACAGTACACAAATAGATAATACAAGATTATTATAGAGTACTTTTTTTTTTTTTGATGGGATATTGTACAGTACTTGAAATTGTAAAACACTAAAAACATGACAATATGACATTCCTAATTGAAGATATGAACATAACCCGATCATTTGAACGATATGATAGACAGTTTTCTATTCTTATCTCATCATCTAAACAATATAACTAATTTACTACAATTTTATCTATTCTTTTTAAAATAAATAAAATATATGAAATATTATGGAGATTCTGCAGGTTTCCAAATTTCTTTTTTGAAATACATTTCTTTGTAATATTTTAGCTATTTGTATATAATACAATTTTCAATAATAGAGAGAAAAAAGTTGTTAGAATAATATTATATTCACACTAGCCTCATTGTATTTACCAATTTGTGAGCTGCTCATGAGAAATAACATAATTTTTAAAATAAATAATCTAATAAACCGGTAATCCATTGTTGTCCAATGGTTAGGATATTTGGCATTCACCCAGACGACCCGGGTTCAATTCTTGGCCATGGTACTTTTTATTTTTTCAAAAACTCTTTTTGTTCAAAGAGTATTTTAATTTCCTCCAATATTTCACATAAAAGTTTATGTAGATAATTGATTAATGTTTTTATTTTTGATAATTCAATAGTTGAGGGTGCAAAGACTTGAACCCTTGAAGGTATCCATTTAGCTACAATGGAGTTATTTTATGTCTTAATCACATGAAAGGGTACCCAAAGTATGTTGGTTTTTTATGAGCGATGAAATTCATAATAAATGAATGTGTGCATGTAATATGCAACTGCACTTTTGTGAGTTATTAAAAAAAACTATGACACTAACTCAAAAAAAATAGCTGAGGAGATGAGGCTAGTTATATATATATATATATATTAAAGAGATAAAGACATTTTGACAAGGAGAGATCAATTTTTGTTTCAACTTGGAATTGACTCAATTTTTTTTGATAAGATGGAACTGACTAAATTGAGTGATTGTCTTTGGTGGTGGTGCCTTAATTTTTTCAATTGAATGTGAGCCATTAGTTTACTTGTTTGTCCTCTTTATTTTATGTTTTTAAAACTTGTGTAACTATCTGGCAAGGGCAAATTTGGCAACACATTATATTGGACAGCAAATCCTCCCCACTCCTTTTTTTTTTTTTTTTTTAAGATTCTTTACTCTCTATATCTTGTATAGGTAAATGATAGGTTTGATTCATTTAAAATTTGTAGTTAGAACATCAAACAAAAAATTTCGTAGTTAGGTGTGTCCTAAGAACTTGGATTTATTTTATTTTATAATTGGACATAGTTTTTAAAGGTAGAGAGATAATTCCGACTAAATTTTAGTTTAGTGATAAAATCACTTTTTAATTCTCTGTTTGTCTTTTTCAGAAAAGCCAATTTAACTAAAGGATAAGGCTATTTTAAAACTTCTTAATTTAGTTGAATTTTTACTAACTTAGTTATATTTATTGTGAAATAAAAGTAATCCAATTATGAAATTCTAATACTCATGTATATACATTTTAAACATTCTAACATTTTCTTTAAATTTTATTCTTTAATGGACTTAAACTATTTTTAATGAATTTTAAAATAGTTTTTTTTTTTTTTTTTTAGATGATACTTGAAACAAAATCTAAAATTGACTTGAAGTCTCTTAAAAAATTTTGATACAAAAATTGAAATATGTTGTTGTAAGTGCCACAGATGAGTTAACGTAATACAATGAATTTGTAAAGGCGTGAACTTGAATCAAATAACCTAGCATAGTTGAAGAAGAAGAAAAAGACAAGGAACAATGAAGAATACTTGTCCTCGAACCTTATGAAGAATACTTGTCCTCGGCCAAGGTTCGAGGACAAATACTTATATTAGATTGATCTCAATGAAGATTTGCTACAGTATTTCTCTCTCTAGGATTCTCCATGACCCCCATTTCAAGAGGATCTCTTACATTATATAGTCTCCTTCAACTGATCTTGGCCTTCCATTTATTGATCATGTAGGCCACTACTTGAGTGATTGTCCCATCAGAAACCTTCCCAAATCATCTATGAGTTGCGGTAGCCAAGACAACACTGTTCAGGGATCTTCTCCACATAAATGCAGCCAGGAGGTTTGGTGGGGTGCATTATATGTAGTGGCAGCTACCATCCCTTCAGACACGTTAGGACTAACCCCCTCTCTGAATCTATTCCTCTACAGTGTGACCTCCTCTGGTAGTATGTCATTAACGTGGCCAAGGCTCGCCTCCATGGCCTTACCATTATAGGGTATGGTCCCCTCGGAACAGTATCAACCTCCTCGCCCTTGGATATGACACGTGACACTATTACCTTATTCAATTTCTGTGTCCCACAATAGCCCCTCAAAACTTCAGTTTTTCCTTCTTGTCCGAGGAGAAAAATAGGGTTTTGAACTCGGATGATTGGCCCCACACGTTTCTTTGATTTTCCCACTTGAGAAAGTCATTTTGTATGCCCTGTAACGGCTCCCGATGGTTCAAAATCTATAACGCCTCATTAAATGCTCCATACATCGCCTTGTTCCCCACATCCCACGATGAGATGGAGATTCTACTGTTGGTGTTTTTCCTCGAAATTTGGGTGGGGTAACTCCCTCCCAATTCTACCTCCTATATAAGGCACCTGGGGTACTCATTTCTCCCTTTTTTCCAAATCTTCAAACTTTCAAGAAGCTCCTGAGGTGACTCCAGCCATTATTTTCGTAAGTTCCCTGTCTATCCTAATCTCATTCTTAGGTTCTTTTCTCTTCGGCCAGTCTCCTCGGCCTTCTATTTTCTATTTCTTTCTTCAAAAAATTTCTTTCCTTTAACCTTAGCTTGCTTAGATGGGTAGGTTTGCTCACTTAGTAGATACACTGACAGGTATGGAAGGGTTTAGGGCCCTGTATCATATACCCTAGGGTGTCTCCTTGCGGCATTGCCCTTTGGGTGGTTAGCACACCCTCAAAAGGAAGGGAGAGGTCGTTATCCCAATGATCGCCTTCCCTGAAGGGGGACTTGGCATTGGTAAGTCTTTTGACACCTCTTACTAACTTCATGTTAGGTTATTTTCTTCTTATCTGATTGGGTATTCTTTTGTTGTTTTTGCGCAAGCCATCCAGGAAGTATTCATGGCCAAAGAGTGGGTGAAAGATGCCTGGTCTGAGGCTAGACTCTTAGACAACCTTCGCGCAGAGCCTAGCAAGTCCCTGGCCACTGCCGAGAAGAAGAATAAGGAGCTTGCTTGGCAACTACGGACAGGGAGAGGAAGAGTGCTGAGGCTGGCCTCCGGAACGCTCAAACGCAGGCGAAGGAGCAACGTAAAAAGCTCCACTATACGAAGATACAACTGGCCACGGCCAACCAGCAGGTTAAGGACTTGAAGGCAGAGCTAGAGAAAGCTAAAGAGGCTGCTCAGGCGACTGTGGAGGCTTTAGAGTGGAAATACTATGACCTTAGAGCGAAGGAGATCAAGGTCTACCTAGCTGATGAGTTGGATGGGGTCTGCAAGGACTATTGCCTCGAGGTGTGGACCCAGGCATTGAACTTGACAAGAGTTCCTACTACTTCGAAGTGGAGGAAAGCTGAGTATGACTACTATCCACTGGACCTCCGAGAAGCTCTTGAAGCACCTTCAGCCCTTGAGGTAGATGCTGCCCCAATAACAACTGCACTGGAGTAGCTTCCAATCACCCAGGCCTCTCTTCCCCCCTTAAAGACCTCCATAAAGCCTAGCAAGGCTGGTGACCAATGCTAGGGGGTAGGTGTGGCTAAAGGAAAAGAGGCTGCCCTTGGTGGAACTTGGCTAGAGTCTAAGGGCAAATGGTATGGTCAAGGCAAATGGGTCTCCCAAGCTAAGCCTTTGTCAGAGTCCAAGGGCCTAGAGTCTAGCCAAGGCAAGAGAATTGCTTCCAGGACAAAGGAGTTCGAGCCGGCCAAGCCTCAGGCTATAGCCCAGGAAAAGGAGGCCACCTCAGGCAAGGCTGTTGATCCTTCTATCTCCCAACCAGCCAGTAAAGAAGATCCTCCTTTAACCCAGACTTAGCTAAGGCCTATCTTTTCTTTTTATGTTTTTTTTAATGGCAGTTTTCCCTTGTTTGCAATGTACTTTTCCTTTTTTATTAATGAAAAGATGTTAACTTTTGTTTTATGACAAGTGAATTTTTACTTTGATTAATGTAGAAATTGTACTGTTTCCTGCTGAGAAGTTAGACTAATGATGCTTCTAAGGGTGAAACTCATATTAATGGTAATGAACTGTTGTTAATCCAAGTAAATTGAGCCCACGTAAATAGTGAGAAAAATGGCTATGTCCTAGTACTAGAAATTGTATAATTGGTAGAAGTGTTTAAGTCCTTAGAGACGAACAAAAGACTTAGTATAAAGGGGGTGTTTGAGGTCTCTCATTTCAAGAGTACCTCATGAATGCACCTTTAGAACCTTTAACCAAATCCCAGAGTGATTTCACCATTTGGGTGTTGCCACATGTGTCCCTGTTTTCCCTTGATAATGCATATGTCGAGGTCTCATCCTTGGTGAAATTGCGAGGCGTTACTTTACTTAAGACATGTGGTCCAAGGGACCAGGCATGACCATTGTTCTATTTAACCCTTAGAGATATGTGAGGTGCTAATTTACCTAAGGCATGGGTCCGAGGGACCAGGTATGGCCGAGGTTCTATTTAACCCTTAGTGAGGTTGTGAGACGTTAATTTACCCAAGGGATGGGTTCGAGGGACCAGGCATGGCCATGGTTCTGTTTAACCCTTAGAGATATGTGAGGTGCTAATTTACCAAAGGCATGGGTCTGAGGGACCAGGCATGGCCATGGTTCTGTTTAACCCTTAGAGATATGTGAGACGCTGATTTACCCAAGGCATGAGTCCGAAAGACCAAGCATGGCTGAGGGTTTGTTTAACCCTTAGTGATGTTGTAAGGCGTTAATATACCCAAGGCATGGGTCCAAGGGACCAGGCATGACCGAGATTCTGTTTAACCCTTAGAGATATGTTGGGGCGTTAGTTTACCCAAGGCATGGGTCCGAGAGACTAGGCGTGGCCAAGATTCTATTTAACCCTTAAAGATATGTTGGGGTATTAATTTACCCAAGGCATGGGTCAGAGGGACCAGGCATGGCTGAGGTTCTGTTTAACCCTTAGCTACAATGACATAGGAATAACAAATGAGATGCGCTTGTATTAATAATAATATGTTTTCAAGTTACTTACATTTCAGGTTCATAGTACAATGTTTCCATCTAGGTCATCTACTCTAAATGCACCTATGCCCGCTACTGAGGTGACGCAAAGGCCTTCCCAATTTGCCCCAAGAAGGGTTTTTCGTATTGCCGACCACTTTCCTGAGGACATGGTCCCCTGGCACGAGGGGCCGAGACTTCACATTTTTATCGTATCCCTGCCTCATCTTGTGTTGGTAGTGGGCCATTTTTATCGTTACCATCTCTCTTTTCTCCTCAGCTCAGTTTAAACTTGCACATAACTAACTATCATTGTTATGTTCTTTAAACTGATCTGTTCTCATCATCGAGAATTTCGTATCCACAAGTATGACTACTTCCACTCCATACGTCATAGAGAAGGGGGTTTCCCCGGTTGATCTTCTCGGGGTAGTTCTGTATGACCATAGTACATGAGGCAACTCGTCTACCCACTTCCTTTTCGCCTCATCCAGTCTTTTCTTCAGACCATCAAGGATCACCTTGTTGGTGGCCTCGGCCTACTCGTTTCCTTGTGTGTACGCAGGGATAGAGTAGTTGTTCTTGATTCCAAGTTCTCTACAATATCTCCCGAAAGCCTTGCTGTAGAACTGTGTTTCGTTGTTAGATATGAAGGCGTAAGGTATGTCGAACTGCGTGACAATGTTTCTCCACACGAATCTCTACACATCTTGGCCCCAGATATTAGCCAACGGCTCAGCTTCTACCCATTTAGTGAAATAATCAGTCATAACGAGCAATCATCTTCAGTTTGCAGTAGCCCGAAGGAATGGGCTCACGATGTCTAGACCCCATTGAGTGAAAGGCCACGAGCTAGAGAGTGGGTTCAGAACCCCTTCTAGTCGGTGGATGTTTGGGGCGTACCTCTGGCATTGATTGCATTTCCTCATGTAATCTTGGGTGGAATTCTGCATACTGGTCCACCAATACCCTTGGGTAAGGGCTCTGTGTGCCAAGGATCTTCCCCCTGTGTGGCTCCCACTAATCCTTTCCTGTAGCTCTTTCAATAATGGCTCCACTTCTTCTGGGTGTACATGTTCACATAAAATAATCTGCAAGCGTACAGAATCGTAACAAGTAGTAAAGTGTTTTTAGGAAACGAATGTCGAACCCATAGGGATTACTATGTTATTGAATACTGAAATTCACTAAATTAATTACTATTTGGAGAATCGAAAATAAATGAAACATTCTACTATCTGAATTAAATTAAACTATTTAATAAAAATAAATCTACAAATAAAAGATTAACAAAATGCAAAAATCTAAAAGTGTAAAAATATGATAAGAATGGATCTAGAGCGATTGATTTCACCTAAAAAATCTCACACAATTTATTCTTCCTAATTATTAAATTCTAATAATCTCCCGTTGATGATTAAAAATTCCTTAAGTATTCAATATCTTCTCTCGAATAATATCAAAAATATTTTCAACTAACAATTCTATATCTCTATATGAATTTAATTAATTGGAGACTCATTACGTACTTTGAATTTTCTAAAAAATCACACTAATCGCGGTAAAGCATCTCTACTTTCGCTCAACTAATGATGTTTAATTCTAGAACTAAAATAACAAATCACCTCTCGGTTTCATTGTAATTCAAATGATCAAACAATAATTCGTAAAAAAAATAGTAAGCATTAAGAATAAGAATTAAACACTCAATCATGGAAATATTAAAAATAAAATAACTCAGAATATAAATTGTGTGTTCATTGCTAGACTACATCAACGCTCTAGAAAATAAATTTAGTTCATAATAAAATTGAAAAGAAAACAAATAAAAGTTATGTCTTTCATCTAAATTGGTTGATCAACATGAAGCTCTCGCCTTTGTCCTCAGATCCTCCTCTTCATAATGACTCCCAAAACAAGTTCTTCTATGCGGCACCCCCTTTTCCTCTCTGGTTTTCCTTCTTTTTTTCCTAAAGAGCCTTTAAATAGGTCAAGGAATCCTATTCCTATTTGGAGAAAATCCCAGATTTTTAGGTTTCACTTAACCGACGATTTTGACCCATTTAACTTCAAAATTTGGACTGTTGGTAAACTAAAAAGTTGTAGTTCTTTAAGTTAAATTTCCATCCCAACTTGAATCATCTCTATTGGATATTTGAGCCGAAAGTTATGCCAAAAATACTACTGATGTGCAGGCTGGAATTCTAATCCGAATTGGACTTGGATTTGGTGCAAATTTCCTTTGATTCCTTACTCCACTTGGACTTGAATTTAATTGGCTTGGTCTTCTCTTGAATTCATGCTTAACTGGATGAAAGTTGGCTTGATTCAATTGGCTTAGCCCCACTTTGCATGTAAAACTCTTGTTACCTGCAACACAAAGATATTATATAATCAGTAACAAAATAACATAAAAGTAAGGCTAAATATGTAGATATGTGAATACTTTATTGTATATATTTCATGCACATCAGTACACGTAGATATGGCCCAGAAAAAGACAGTCGATACAATTTTTGCTATTGAGATAGCCAATATTGCGGGGCGTGCCTTTGGATCTTCACGGCCTCTGCCTTATCCTTTGGCAGGTCTCCACTCCTTAGGAATGCTACTATGGGCTCCATCCATCTGGGTCCAGCACGAATGGCATGCACCATGGTTGGGCTCTGGTCCTTACACCTCGTCCTGTCTAATTCCTCCACTATGATTAACTGTGGCAGAGCACCATCAGACATTATTGCCAGTGTAGCTAGTGAATCAGCATAAGAATTTCTACACCATGGTACTTGCTTCAAGGTGAACTTCTGAAAATGTGCCTAGAGTTGTTTTATCTTGCCCAAATAGGCTTGCATCCTTGCATCCTTGGCCTCATACTCTCCCAATACTTGCCCCACTATTAGTTGCGAGTCACTAAAGACCTGTATGCTATTTCCTCCCAAGCCCTTTAATGCCTCCAATCTCGACCATAACGCCTCGTACTCGGCCTCGTTGTTAGTGGCCGAGAAAGACAGCCTCAAGGATTTCTCCAGAACAATCCCGTTTGGGGAGACAACTCCAACTCCAACTCCTGAGCCCCTTTGGTTGGCAACCCCATCCGTGTACACAGTCCTTGGAGGGGAAATTTCAGTGGCAAAAACTCCAACAGCTTCCTGGTCTTGTAAACCCTTCTTGGTTTGATCCTCCGAGAACTTGGTAACGAAGTCAACCAGGACTTGGCCTTTAATTGATGTCCTCGGCTAGTACTTGATGTCAAAAGCCCCTAGCATAGTTCCCCACTGCACCACCCTTCTAGAATAGTCTGATTTCCGCGATAAGGCTTGCAGGGGAAGCTGAGTCAAGACCACCACCGTATGTGCCTGGAAGTAGTGTGGCAGCTTCTTGGTAGCGTGGATAAGGGCTAAGAAGGCTTTTTCTACGTGAGAGTACCTCGTCTCGGCATCTTACAGAGATTTGCTGGCGTAGTACACTGGCATTTGAACCCCCGAATCGACCCAAATCAAAAAGAGGTTGATCACATGGTTTGTGACAGCTATTTAGGCATAGAGGACCTCATCTTGCCCAGGACAGGACAACACCGGCGGATTTGACAAATACTTCTTTAGTTCTCGAAAGGCTCGATCACACTCCTTGGCCCTGGAGAAATCCTTCCACTTGTGCAGAAGTTGGAAGAATGGTCTGCATTGGTCAGCTGACCCCGCTATGAACCTGTTTAGGGCTGCTGTCATGCCCTCAACCGCTGCACCTCTTTGGGGCTCCGAGGTGGATGTAGATCGTTTATGGCCTTGATCTGATTTGTTTTGACCTCAATGCAATGGTGTGTTATCATAAAGCCCAGGAACTTCCCCTGAGCTCACCCCAAATGAACACTTTGAAGTGTTTAGCCGCAGTTGGTGTTTCTTGAGCACTGAAAAAGCTTCCTCGAAGTCTTGTACGTGCTCGGACGCAATTTTGCTTTTTATCACCATGTCATTTGTATAAGCTTCCATATTCTTACCCAGCTGGGCCTCGAACATTCTTGTCACCATTCTCCAGTAGGTGGATCCTACGTTATTCAACCAAAAAGGCATCACCGAATAGTGGTAGTTGCCGAGGGGAGTCCTGAAGGTTGTTTTTTCCTAGTTGGCACGCGTTAGAGGGATCTAGTGGTATCCTTGGAAAGCAATAAGAAAACTCATTCGAGGGTGTCTAAAGGCGGCGTCTACCGGTTGGTCTATCCTTGGGAAGGGGTCTTTGGGACAAGCCTTATTGAGATCAGTGAAGTCCACACAGACTCTCCATTTTCCATTCTTCTTTTTCACTACCACAGTGTTTGCTAGCCAATTCGAATAAAAAACTTCCTTTATTGCCCCAACTTGTTTCAACTTGTTGACTTCCTCTTTCACTGCATTGGAATGCTCATCGAAGGATCTTCAAGGTGGCTGTTTCTTTGGCCAAGCTTCAGGGTTCATGTTTAGTTGATGGCATATGAAGTCTGGATCAATCCCTAGCGCTTTGTATCAGTCCTAGGCGAACACATCAATATGCAGCTTAAGGAAAGCCACCAACTCATCGCTTTCTGCAGGTGATAGATGTGCTCCTACCTGAAAGTATTTGTCGGGATTGCTCCCAATAGCCACCTTGGTGAGGCTCTCATAGGCCTCTACCGCCCCAACCTTATCGCCCTCAGCTTCGCCCACTGTAAGCATTAACTACTATAATTTTGGTCGCCCTGTCCATTCCTTCTAGAGGGGTTCGGTGGTTGATTGCTGTGATAAGGCATTGTCTCGCCAAGGCTTAGCATCCTTGTATCTCTCCGATTTGACCTTCAGTCGGGAACTTCACCTTTTGGTGCATAGTGGATAATATGGCTCCGAGAGCGGGTAGCCACGACCGAGCCAGAATAGCTGTGTATGGTAAATACACATCCACCACAATGAAGTCCACCAACACCTTCTCCTTCTCTACTTGGACCGATAACTTAATTCTTCCCTTTGGGATCACCATTTTCCCATCAAATCCCATGAGTGGGGCTCCGTAACTCTCTAGGTCTATCTCTTTTAGCCCTAATCCTCTAAACAGATCGGGATACATGATTTCAGCCCCACTTCCCCCGTCGACCATTACCCTGTGCATGTCGAAACCCCCAATAGACACTATGACAACCAAAGCATCAACATGAGGTTGGGCAGTGCCAACCAGGTCTTTGTTAGAAAAACCTATGACCAGATTGGGTCCTGTCCTGGCCCTCTTGTAGAGGTCTTCTCGGCTGAAGTTGGTAATTGGGGGAAACACGGACATCGCCCCTGTTGACGTGGACAACGTCTGTTCAGGTTCGGCGAGAATAACATGAATAGTCCCTAAGGGGGGCCGTGGTGCTTGCCCTCCCTGGTTTCCTTGATGTGGGGCTCCTCTTTGTGCTGGGGTCTCATTCATGAACTCTCCCAGCTTCAAGTACAACCGTAAGGTTTTGCACTCCTCAATGGTATGCCCCTTATCCTTATGATATTGGCAATACACTGACTGATTTCTTTAGGTCGGGTCTCCGCCCATCTTGTGTGGCCAAGTGAAGTAAGGCTCATTTTAGATCTTCTGCAGTATTTGGTAGATTGGGACCTTGAACACTGAGCTGACCGGTTGGACCTCGCTTGGCTGTCCCTGATTGCGGAAGTTTGCCTTGGGCCAAGTTCCCACTATCTTACTGAAGCAGTTATCCTTTCGGTCATGGAAGTCCTTCGCCTTTCCCTTAATTTGTGCTTGGTCATCTTCTACCCTCTTATGCTCGTTTATTCGTTCCACCAACTATTTCATGGTCTGAGTAGGTTTCATGGTAAGGGACTCTTATAGGTCAAACTCGGTGGGTAGCCTGCTTTTGAAGGTGCATACTGCAACGTCCTCAAAGTCCCCTCCAATTCGTTGTACAGGTCTTAATACCTATTTAAGTAGGTCTTCAAGTTTTCTCCTTCTCTCATCAACAACGCTAGCAGGGAGTCCAATGTCCTCGGCATTCTACTACACATAACGAACCTCGCACCAAAAGCTCCAGTGAGCTCCTCGTAGGAATCAATGGACCTTTCATGTAATCCATCGAACAACCTTATAGCCACGAGGCCGAGGCTGGAGGGGAACAACTTGCATATTAAAGCCTTGTTTCTAGTGTATATGGTCATCTTCAGATTGAAGTGGCTAACGTGCTCTATAAGATCAATCCTCCCGTTGTAAACGATGAAAGTGGGTTGCGTGAAGCATCTGGGCAGCTCGACCCTCTCGATCCGCCTCGTGAAAAGCAACTTGGAAATCTGGGAAAGGGCCTTGCTCATGGCGTCCCTACCCCCATCTCCACGAGAGATGGGCCTGTGTCACCTTCAGTGCTGCCTTTCTCTGTATGAATCTTCAGAAGGATTAGTTTCTGTTTCACTAGTAGCGTCTTACTTCTCCTATGCCAGCCCCGCTCTAGCTTCAAACTAGAGCCCGATCTCATAGTGAGGCTCCTACTTTGTCGGTTTCTCTGGTTCTACCTTACTTGCCTACATCAATGGTTCACCTCCTGTCTTAGGCCAACGGTCTCATTTGAAAGATGGCTCCGCAATCTCGAACTGTGGCTATGTTGACTGGAACGGGCTGGTCTCGAGCCCCTGGACTCAAACCTAGCTAACTCACGGTCCCGGCGGTTTTCTAGGTTTACGAACTGGTCTTACCACCTAGGATGAGAACTCACGAATCCTTCACTGCTGGACATCCTTTGGTGTTCTCCTTGAAGGTGTAGATTAAGTGAAGTTCTGAAGTTCCCCACAAACGGCGCCAATTGTAGGTGTCACGGATGAGCTGACGTAATATAATGAATTTTTAGAGGCGGAAACTTGAATCAAATAACCTAGCACAGTTGAAGAAGAAGAAAAAGACAAGGAACAATCAAGAATACTGGCCCTCTGCCAAGGTCCAAGGACAAATGCTTATATTAAATTGATCTCAAGGAAGATTTGCTATAGTATTTCTCTCTCTCTCTAGGATTCTCCATGACCCCCATTTCAGGAGAATCTCTTACATTATATAGTCTCCTTCAACTGATCTAGGCCCTCCATTTGTTGATCATGAAGGCCACTACTCGAGTGCTTGTCCCATTAGACGCCTTCCCAAATCTTATGTGAGTTGCAGCAACTAAGACAACACTATTCAGGAGTCTTCTTCACATAAATGCGGCCAGAGGGTTTGGTGGAGTGCATTAAATGTGGTGGCAACTATCATCCCTTCAGACGCGTTAGGACTAACCCCCTCTCTGAATCTATTCCTCTACAGTGTGACCTCCTTTGGTAGTGTGTCATTGACGTGGCTAAGGCTCGCCTCCCTAACCTTGCCATTCGAGGGTATGGTCCCCTTGGAATTGTATCAACCTCTTCAGTCTCGGATATGACACATGGCACAATTATCTTATTAAATTTCTTTGTCTCACTGTTGTAACACTGTAAAATCTGTTAGGATTAGGTCCCTTAAATCCTATTGTATGATGCTATGTATGTTATTATTTATGACATTATGTATGACTTAATGTTATGTTTAATAAAATTGTTTTATTATTATCTAAAAATAATGATAACATGAATATTAGGACATTATCATATAGTCCATGAGATGCATTGTATGTGATTTAGTCACAGAAGATGTGAATCACAAGTTTCTTGTAAACTCAAAATGTAGTTCGTAGTCGGTGATGAAAATTGGCATTTCATCTGCGAAGACTATAACATATCAACTAAGATGATTTGTCTTAATCATGAAAATGGAGATTTCTAGTTGGTATGTTGATATGTTTTAAGAGTTAAAATATATTGAACTGGACCGTTGTGAGTTTTATTATTCTCCTAACGGCTGTCAATTGAATCATAAACTCATGGCTTGTATTTGCATAAACTCTTAATCCTGAAAGAATAATGAACTTGATCATGAGGTGTAGGTTGCTTTGATATATCAGGAGTGAGATCTAGAGTAATGGTCAAAACCTCAGTATGTTGGGCAACCATATTTAGTGTTGATGGAACATATATTCTCAAGATGGAATTCATAGTCTCTTAACGGAGATACAAAATACTCCCTTGAAATAAGTTTAATGGATTTGTTATTCAGAGAGTTAGGCATAACCACTTTAGTAAGGAGTTACTAAAGTATATGTTTATGGAATTGGATTTCATAAATAAATGATGAATAACTTAAAGGATTAAACTGGGTACTCAAGGAATTAAGATGTAGTAATCTACAAAGTGACAGTCTTCTTTCATGACTTTGTTTTACTACGAATATTTTATGAAGGGGTTGCATGTACAATAAAGTCTTGGGATATAATTTATAAATAAGGCCTAGAGTGCAACTATATTTATATAGTGGTATTAAATATAGTTAATGGTAATTTTGGACTTGTCAAGAGTTGACAGAAAAGCCCAAGGCCTATTGAAGCTATTGTCTTATTGGTCCTTTTTTGTCTCATTCCAAGCCACACACTTAAGCCCAATTGGAAAGGCTTAAAAGGCCAGCCCAATTAGATAATCAGTTGACACAAAGGGAGAAATATACAGAATTTTTTATAGAGAATTTTGTAAGAACATTTACGAAGTGGTGCAAAAGTGTTAGATACTTTTTGATATTCTCCCTTTGGAACTGATTGAAAGACTACACATCTTGGGCGTTAGTAGAATTGGAGTGAAGATTGAAAGCGTTCCCAAGTGCTTCTGATTTTCGGTTTTGAAATTCACCACTCCAAGGTATACTCTCTTGTTCTCAAATTCTGAAATTTACATAGTACATGTTAACATTTATGAATGAAGTAGATCCGTTTGTTTTCCGCTGCGCACATGCATTTTTCTATCAAAATCTTATATAAAAAATTGATCCAAAAATTGAAATTTGTTGTAATTTTGAAATTAATTGAAATGCTTTGTACAAAAGTTAAAGTGGAACTTCATTGATGCAAGAGATTTCACTTCCACTGTTTTGTACTTTAAAGTAATTTTAAAATATAGTAATACTTAACACAAAATCTAATATATACTTGAAATCTCTAGAAACATTAATACGAAAATTGCAATATGTTGTAACTTTGAAATCTAAGTTTCAATAAGAATAAAAAATAAAAACTTGGATATTTAAGGCTAGAAACCAAGGAAGTTAATACCGTACCGGAGGCTGTACCGGTTTGGCCACCAATACGATATATTTCGGATATCGGTCAAAATCGGTGTACCGTTTCGAGTTTACCGCTATTTTATATATTTAATACACACACACACACAAAATCTCTATTTACACACACATACACACATAGACTCTCCAACTTTTAGTCTCATAAATACCTTCCATTTCAACTATTGTGTACTGATTGATACAGCAACCTAAAGATCAACTGGAGATTAGAATTGATGCAGGTAAAACAATTAAAAAATGAGAAAATGGAACTCTTAATTCAAACACCAAATCCAAATTAAGTAAAAGAATTGGAGAGATCAAATGTTAGGTGAAATAATGAAATTATCTACAAAATACTTTCATTATTGATTATTTTACAGACAAAAACTGCCACAATTACAAAAGAAAAAAAAAAAAAAAAAAAAAAAAACACACACACACAGAGCATTTTGTGTTTCGGTCTGGTACGGCCGGTACGCGGCCGGTACACGACCGATATTTTTTCCAGTACAAAATAGAAGTGTACCGGTACCGGTGCACTGGCCGGTACCGGTACAGTATCGACCACTCTGCTGGAAACCCGTAACTTTTAATATTGTAATTCTTTTACTGTTGTACCAAAATAAATTCCTCATATACTAAATTTTGTTGTATTGCGTTTGGATCCTTGATAAATTCTAGAGTCACAAAATAAAATAAATATGCATCCATCTCTTCCCTAACCCACCCAATTATTACAATAAAATCAAACCATTTACATCCTCACAAACCACAATTCACCAGCAAACATAGACCATTGTCAAAAGACACCATTCCTTACTACCTTAAGAATTGAAAATTAAATCCAACTCCATGCAAAAGCAAAAACATCTACTGAATAGTGACATATAAAAGATACTCACAAAAGAATGGGAAAAAAAAGGGAAACAAACTTCCTAATAACTAGCCGTTCAAAAAAAAATCCTAATAATCACAACATAAAACACACATAAATAAAACAAGTAAAAAAGAAAAGAAAAGGAATACATGTTAGAGAGACACCCACATAAAAATATCCAATTGTTAGCATATAACTTAATTCCAATGGTGGGTTTCAGCTAATTTAACTGGTAAAGTCTCTGATGGTTGAATAAGATATTTGGGGTTCAATTTTCGCCTGTACCAAAAACTGATTGGCATCTTGGTCTAATGATAAAGAACTATCATCAAGAGCAGACGTCAAAGGTTGAAACTCTCTCTCAAAAAATAAAAATAAAAACTTAATTCCAATTTGTTTCAAAACAGAATTAAACCAAGAAACCACTATCACAAAGCAACAAAAGCCATACAAATGCAAATAGATTTCAATAAGTTTGAGATTCAAAAAGATAAAAAAAGAAAGATAAGAAACCCAAGTAGGTACTCAACTATCAGATGAATGTTCAATTTAAATATGTAGTGGGAGAGAAGAAGTTTATCTAAAATTAAGGATTTTGAAAATTAGAAATATGACTTGTCTCCATTAATTACAACTTGTCAAGTTTCTATTTAAGACTATTAAAAGTCAAGCTCAAACAAGGAAATCTTGTTATTAGCATGATAGATGAGTTTTCATCATTAATATCATTTTTATTAAGCAAAGATTGGGTCTAATGTTTTAATACGCTGGACTCGTTGCATTAATAATATGTGTCTATTTTTTATCACGTGTAGCCATCACAACCGATACAATCATACACTGGAGGCTCAAACCAAGTCCATTCGTATTATCTATTAGTCATAAAAATAAATTTAGCATTGTTAGATTTATTTTGGGGCAGAACAATGATAGGTGATGCCCAAATAAGTAAGGTACAGTCTATAATTGACAACTCCAAGATTGCCTTATCATGATAGATCAAATTACTATCTGAATTAGATGTCAATCACACTGAAAAAGAAAAGGATTACATGTCAAACATCTATATTTTTTTTTAATGAAGATTTCTCACCTTAAAAAAAAACATAGATGACCAGTATAATTGCATTTTCATGCTAACAAAGAATATACTATGGTAATAACGGAAAGAAATATCATGAAGCAATGTTAGGTGTACTACTCCATGAAGTGAACACTTGTTTCTATCGATAGTGAACAAACTAAAAGGCTAAGATCCATTTTATAAACAGGTGACCGGTAAAGGAAATTAACAATGCGTTTGGTATGAGGAAAAGGTACAACAACATATTACTCGTGGAAAAGTTTGTGCCACGAAAAATGTCATAAATTGTTGACAACAAATTACTGTAGTTCTTTCAAATATTTTGTACTAACCAGATATTTCATTGATAAAATTAGTATAAAAAAATTTATAAATAAGATAGAATTTAAAATTTATGAGGTGTATTTAATAATGATTGTTTTTTACAATTAGGCCAAAATACTGGTTTGTTTCTTTTTTTGTATAGCCAAAATTTGAATAACGTATTTTATATTTGAGGACAAAGCACTTTATTAGTTGGCTTGGCCTAATTAGAACCACAAATTAATAGTTATACTTATACCCAATGAATATTACTCAAGTATAAAATTTTGTCTAAAAAAATAATATATAATGAGACAAAATTTAATACTTGAGTAATATTCATTGGGCATAACTATTAATTTGTGTTTCTAATTAAGCCAACTAATAAAGTGCTTTGTCGTGAGTTCTAGTTAGTTTAGTTGGTAAAATCTCTTATGGTTGGATAAGAGATTTGGGATTCAATACCAGTTATCATTAAGAGCGGACGATATAGGTTAAAACTCTAAAAAAAAAAAAATAAAGTGTTTTTTCCTCAAATAAGAAATATGTGTTTTCTCTCATTAATATGAGCAAATCAATTCACTCATATATATATATCACATCAAAATTACAAATTACATGAACTCTGTGATAGACATTGCAAAATGCAGGCTAGAGCATGAGGATGAGTATATTCCGAGCCAAACAAAAAAGGAAAATCAGAAACAAACAAACTACCTTATTTGCTAGGAAACATACCATAGATATTACCAAGCACTAGAGTCTCTATTGTCATTGCAAATAGTAGTCCTCACTCACTCCCTTAGTGTCATCTTTGTGGCTTTCCTATTTGCTTTACAAGACACTAAAGTTCAACACTGCATATATAAAAACAATATGTTGGTTTAGTTTAGGCAAAGCCTTGTTAGACATTCAAATTTATTTGAAATATAACTTTAACCTCTTTAATCCAAAGCACCACTTTTGTCAAAAAAATAGTAATGGGCTTGGACATATGATAGGATAATGGCAGACCCCCTTTTAAATTGCTTTGTCCCCCTTTTCACAAGGAAATTTATTAAAAGAAAGAAATTATTTAAAATAAAAGACAATATAACCCAATTGAAAAATTCCACAAACCAAATCAATCAGTTTGCGTAAGAGTCGCTCATTCACAAGTGGTCCTTGATTCAATATGATGCAAGCTGACTCCAACCCATATGAGTTCATAATTCTCTCTATCCCATGGGAGTTTGATTCTCCTTGAGTGCTTCTTGATTCGGCCTTCTATAGAAGCTTACTTGAGCCCATAACATGTCAAACAAAGTTGTCCCCTCACACACCCAAAAGGATAATAAGAATGGAATCGGCAACAAATGTAAAGGAAATAAAGAAAAAAACAAACAAAAAACAAATTCTCCCACCCTGTCAAGCTAAAGAGAGCATGGAGAGAGATCCAATTTTTCACAATTATTTGCGTTATTTGTTGTAATTGATAATTTGATACATAAAAAAAATGTCAGTAATAGATCTATGAGAAAGTGACATCGGGTTTGATAAAAACTTGCTACATTATAAGTTGTGAATAAAGTTATGTCCATAGTATTGCTATATAAATAGCATTGTTTTTAATGGTAGGTGACAAAACAACCACCTCAATCTACACTTTCACACTGAATGATAAAAAGTACATCGACTTTAATTCCTAATAATTCCACAAACCAATTATCCCTAACCAATCTTTGAGCTCAAGAATTTTACTCAACCACTCAATATATTCCCTTTCCTTGCCGACTTATAAAATTAGTGAAATGGAGAATCTTTAACAATAAGCCATCCTGTTTCGAAAAGGGTACTAAATTGTAGCCTTTGTCTGGAATAAATAGAATTCATTGGGTTGACCCTATGCCATATTCTATGGTAGAGAACACTAACCCAAAAGAATTATGTGGTAAAGAAATACTACCAATCAGAGTAGATCTTATATGCATTAATCTGTGTGGACTAACTTTTTTACTATTATTTTTTTTTTTTTTTTTTTTTTTTTTTTTTTTTTTTTTGCTTATTTGATTATATGCAGATTTTTAAGGCCTCGTTTTTCCAGATACAAATATATTTGCCAACTTTCAGCAAAAGAAGCATTATAAGTTTTCAACAAAAGCTAATCAAAATGCACAACTTCAAGGAAGAATGATTAGGAGCTTTACAGAAAATTAACATAGTATTATATGAATGTGAATAAATAGTATTTCGGCTTGGAACTTCAAAAGGAAACTTCCCTCCCAACCTTTAGAATGGAACTTTATCATAAGGCCCCCTCAAAAGCAGGTGGTCCTTGATTCTCTATTTTCCTTAAGAAAGTGCTTCAACAGTGAATTTTGTTCAAGTAATCATATGTGCTGGGGACTGATATTAGAAAATTTTCAATGGTAACATTTGAAACCAAGACCTACCTCAACCCAACCCATCAAATATTCACATTTAGTCCATGTCCAAAGGAAACAAATTTGATAAGACAAGCTTAATAAGAAAAATGTTGTGATTTTTACTCATCCAATGTAGCAAAGAGAGACAGCTTTATTCAGGGTCTCCACAAAGACAAAATTGGGACCAAAAATCACAGTTTAAAGCCACTAATTGAAGTAGTTTTCAGGGAAGGTGTTAAACTAAAGAAGAAATATAGAACTAATTTCGTGCACATATGGCAGTTTGCAAATGAAATAGACGAATGAACTTAAAAGAAATGAAGAACTTCAAATGCAAGACAAACTGCTGTGTACAGGGCCAGGAGCAGCAATGGAACATTTACCTCAACCGAACATTCTTGAATCTGAAGCAAAGTGAAAAAGGAAAAGAAATTGGCCAACTTGTCTGTACACCTTTGCATCTCTTGCATCTTCATGGAGGTTTGATAAAAATAAATAAATATATATAAATCAGCAACTCATTGCTTGTTTCTGCTTGCAACCTACCATGGCATGAACTGGGCATCATCCCCATTTGCCTCTTCATCAATCGGAGCAGGAAGATTAAGATCAATTAGACCATGAAACTCAGGGAGCTCTTGCTTGAGGACCAAAGTTCTTTCTTCAGAACCTCCAATAAAATGGGACCTCTTGTGACCACCCAAAGCTTGGCCCGACCGGAAAACCCTGAAGCAGATTGGACATTCATGCCCCTTGCTTTTCCTTGGCCCCATTCTTTTCTTAGAATGGCCAGAGAAACTCTGACTAGTTGAGGTCTTCACACTGCAAGACACAACATGTTTACTCTGAGGCTTTGGAACAGCAAGAGAACCAGTACCTGTGCTGTTTTCGCCGCTCTCATATATAGCCTCACAGTATCCATTGCTCTTTGTATGGCTAGCTCTGTGTCCCCCGAGAGCCCTATGAGAATGGAAGCTCATGTTACAATTCAAGCACTCATATTTGCCTCTCTTTTGTGCATTCTTGCTACCTTTAACTTTGGAAGAATCATTTTTTATCTTCTTGCTGGAGCCCTCTGAAAATTCAGGACTGAAAGAATCATTTTTAGCTTTCATTCTTAAATCGCACTCTGTACCAACTGGACCATATCCTTCATCATTGATCAACTCCTTCCTTAATTCAAAGCTTGAACTTTTACCCAATTCAGAATCAAAGCCCCCAATCCCAGATCCATAATACACTTTAGGCTTCTTAAATCCATCACCCCAATAAGACCCATCAACAGAAACGTCTGACTCAGCCTTTTTGGGTCCATTCCTAAAATACCCAGAATCAGAATTGTCAGAAAGACTAATCTCAGAAGTTTTCAACTTCTTGTCTATTTTCTTCTTAAGCTTCACAATCTCATTAATGTTAGAGGCACAGTCCCTACTATTCTTCATGGTAATTTTCATTTTCACATCAATAGAACATGATTTGGCCTCTAAAACCACTGAATTGTTATCCGAAGACTCTGCCAAAGAATTCAAGCCATTTCTTAGACCAGAGTCCCTAGACAACATCATCAAACACTTAGCCACCTCTTCTTGTTCTTGTTCATTCCCAGACACAGATGAAGAACCATTTGCCATAGTATAACCAGACGGGTAAGCATCAACAGCCTTGTACCTCATTCTCTTCGATCTCCTAAGCTGTGTTGGACCCGATGTCTCAGTGTCTGAGTGACTATCCATCAATGAATTGTCCTCAAATTTGCTAATCAGCTTCTCTTTATCCGAGTGACAAGCCATGTGACCGCAGAGAGCTTTCAAAGATTGAAAACGTTTGCCACATTCTTTACACACCCTTTCCTGCAATAAAGTAGCACTACTTGAATCCACAAGCCTCCAAGTTTTCCTGGGGTTCTCTCTTAGACCATAACCAGAATCCAAACCATCAGCTTCAAACCCTGACAAATCCCTCTTGCTCCTCCTTCCACCATTCAAAGATTGAAACTTTACCACATTATTAGCATTAACATTACCATCAGCTTCCACTTCTACTTCGTCTTCTTCTTCAGCTGAATTCTTATTCATGTGGGTCCTGATGTGACCACCTAAGGCCTTCCCACACGAGAACCTCCTGTTGCAAAACTTGCACACGAACTTCTTTTGCTGATCTTCTTCCATTGATTTTATATCTGACCAGTAAAAACCAAAAGATGTGCAAAAACAAAACCAGGAAACTATATAAGTATTATTACCTCAAATCCACAAGAATGCTATTGCTACATTCCATGATCTTAAGCAAAAGAATAAGCAGTGAGAAGAAGCACACCCAGATCGAGAAGTTCAGCAACAGATCAGGAAGTTTCTTGCTTTTTCTCTGGTGGTGATGATAAGCAAAGAATCAGAAAGGGGTCAGATGTGACAGTTCGGTGAAGTACGAGATCCAAACCAAAACAAAGGGGTCCCTTTAAATTTCCATTATTCTCTCTCTCACTCTTTGAATGTTCAAAACAAATTTAATGGGGCTTTGAAAAGATAATTCAAAATTGGGTCTCGCTAATGATGGCGATGAAGAGGCCTACGAAGAACAATCAAAGCAAAACCATGACTCTTTCTCTTTCTCTCTCTTTTTGTTTGTGTTGTAGTTGGAGGAGAATTCCATGCATGGAAGCAAAAGACTAAAAAAGGGAATAAAAGATAGGCAGCACGTGTACTCGGGTGAGAGACTTTAGCTGATAGGATTGAACGGTCAGGATTTATGGGGGTGTTTTGAGGATCCCAAGGAAACAGGAGTACTAGATATGGCAAACTGAAACTGAAACATCCAAACTATGCCTTGGCTTTGTCTTTTGCTTGTAAGCTCACACAAAGTGAAGGGTCAGAATATAATAAGATTGGTATGTCCAACCGTTATTGTTTTTGAGCGCCCCCTTCTTCTGGTCCCCATTGAAAATGATATTTATTTAGGCAGATGTTACTATATCTTGATCAATAAATGTAGAATGAATATAAAAAGACACAATGCATTCAGAGAAAAAAAAAATGAAGCATTCAAAGAAAAAATATATACAAACAAAGACAACTTTTTTTCCACGACTATTGTTATGATGTATTGTAATTGAAACAAAAATATTTTATTTCATCTTTTCTGGGAAACTTAAGTGTTGGGTTTTGAAAACCAGTCGTGAATCTTGAGGTTCTAAATTTCATCTACAATATTATATGTCAATAAGGTTGTCAAGGTGTCTCTTGCACCAGGAGTGAAATAATCTAAACAAAGATTAAGATATTATTAAATATCTAAATCATACGTGTTTACTTTTTGTGCTCCATTTTGTAATCTATTAATTACCCGTTAATTTCTTTTGAAAATAACCAAAGTTTAAAATAGAGGGGAAAAAAATAAAACACATGACACACTACAATTTGTGGAATATAAAGTAGAATACTTAAAATAGAACACATGATTCTTATTCCTCCATTGGTACTAATAAGTATTGGACCCATATGACGGTAATGTTTCTCTCATCACACAACTCACTAATTGAATTATTATGGAAAAAAAAAATTTTCTTGGCATTATTCTATTTTGATTCTCTTTATTCTATTTCCCTTATTTGCATTTTCTAGAATGCGCACCAACATTTTTTATTTACTTTGGCAACTAATATAATATTTCCCATAAACAAAACTACTAATCACTTGGGCCAAACACAATCATAACAGGGAAAGCATAGCCAATGGACATATATAATGATATTTATAATAACTTCGTTTTGAATTGTGATAAGTCCAATTGTAATTTAATTTATTTTATTTATAATGGGTTCATATTTTATTTTGTTGCGAAAATATTAAGAGATTTTGTTATATTTATAAAAGAACTCATAATAAGTAGTAATAAGAACACCAGAGACTAAAGATTCACCTAAATAATGGACGAATGAATAGTATCATGAACTATTTGCATATATGGAGGTGGATATTAATCTTTAACATTTTCCCATTTTTCCCTTACATATTGTCAATAATTGGAACAGATCTGGGAAATATGAATGAAACCATTTCAGTAGCCATAGCTGAAAATTGGAGTAATACATTGAAACAGGACAGTCACTGCTGATGAAGGTCCTTGGAATTCTTTCATAGCTAGCTTTATCTTATTTGTGTTTATATATCAAATTGAATTTCTGTAAAATATTTGATTGTCAAGTTCATTTAAAGGATATGTAGCCACATGGCAAAAGGAAAAACGAAAAAGGAGTGAAGGCTATGTAAACTGCAAAGACTAGTTCATAGTTTGGCTATGAGGTAATAGATTCATTGGTTTCCCATTTGCTACAGTGCTCAAGAATTAACAAAAAAATGGACTTACCTTACCTTTTTTTATTAATAATGAGAACAACTTAGAGCATCTTCCACAGGAGAGCTAAACACAAAATCCTCTCTACTGTGGAGAGTGAACCCACAAAATAGGTCTCCAATAGTCTCTCTAAATCTTAAAAAAAATTGCTCATGCACAGTAGCTCACCAAGTTTGATGGGCTACTATTCCTTAGCAATTGATTTTTTTTTTATTACAAATTTCCAGCAGGTAGTATTATATCAACTCTTTCTCTTGTTGATTAAAAAAAGATGAAGAAATAATAAAGATATAATGAAGAAATAATATTTAAATGAAGTAAATAAAAAATAGAGAATCTATTAGAAAGTGTATTTAAATAAGTAGTTAGGTAAAAGGTAAATGTAACTGTTCACTCTTTAAATAGTACACAAATTTGAAGAATTTGCTAATAGATATATTATTTTATTATAGTAGATATACTATTTTATTGTGATATTTATATTATTTTATTGTGTTAAAAGCTACCATAGATCCCCTGATGCTGGATGTTTTGTAAAATGGATAAATAAAATAGATAAATTAACTTTTGTGGTGCCAAATAGCTAAAGAAATAGCTTCACTAATGTGGACGCTGTTGTAAGTCTTTTGTTTTTGTTTTTGTTTTTGTTTTTTTTTTGTTTTTTTTTGAGAGACAATAAGTCTTTTGTTGAGTGTGGAAAGGGTGTCATAGTTCAGTGGCACGTGTGACTCTCCTCAAGGGGAAAAGAGTTTAGGCATAATCCAAAGTGTCATCCCATGCTTAATTTAGACCAGTTTGCACATTGTTGAGTTTAATTTTAGGTGTTTTCTGTTCAGTGCTAAGCATAATGCGCTTTCCTTGGTGGGATTCATTTTCCGTGTGATACTATGAAACATTATTTGATTAAGATAGTATAATAAATTGGGTGAAGAAATGTAATCTAGTTTTGGTCACTTTTGGTAGCTGCTTTTTCTGTTTGAAGAAAGTATCACACCTAACAGATATTCGAAGTTATCCATGTAACAACCCAATAAATGAATGTAATGTGAATTAATTTTATAATTTTTTTGTCAGAATTAATCTACTGACCTTTCACATGCTATTTATTTATTGAATTAAAATGTAAATGACTTAGTATATCCATTCTAGATACATTCTTATCCCATTTGAAAATTTTTGGAAGAAATTAAATTTTACCTCTCTAAATTATATTCTCAATTTCACTTTGCACTCTAAACTTTTAGAATATATAGTTTGCACCCTAAATTATAATTTGTGTTACAATTTGCACCCTACCATCAATTCTATCGATATCTTGGATGGCATCACATGAAAAAACTCAATTGTCCATCTTCTCAATCCCTTAAAAACAAAGGAAAAATCATATTTTACCTCTCTAAACTATATTCTAAATTACATTTTACACCCTAAACTTTACTATTTTTTTTATCTAGCAAAATTAACAATAGGATGCAAAGTGCAACAAATTATAATTGATGGTGAAAACTGTACATTCTAATAGTTTAGGGTGCAAAATTTAATTTGTGATATAGTATAAAGTAATAAAATGTAATTACCACGCTTGCTTTCTTCTTTCCCAATCTATTTACACACACACACACACACACATAATATATATTGTGGACAAATTTTAGTAACAAAATTGGTTATAGTCTAAGGCTACAATTTTACCTAATAAAATAAATATTGATACATATTTTGAAAATCTAATCATTAAGGGCAAATTATAATTTACCTATCTGTGGTTTGATCGAAATTTAAGTTGCCTACTTGTGGTTTGAATTTTGACACTTTACCTGCTTAAGGTTAACTCGGTTAAGATTCTGTAACCCACCTCAGTTTAAAATATGATTAAATATGTAATTTTGTTTCATTTTTATATCTCTTCTCTCTAAAAACACAAAAAAAAATAAAAATTCAAGAGAAAATAAGGTCAAAAAGACCTTAGTAAAGATAAAAGAAGATCCAGTTGAGCTAAAATCACAATCTCACCTTCTGACATACAAACAAACCTGAATTATCAATTTTTATTATATATTTCGAAAAAATAAATAAGAAAAATAAGGAATTTTCAATTTTGACATTTTACTAGGAATCTCCAAGAATTACGCTTTGAAATTTTCTTTTATTATAATTTCTGGATTTTGTCTTAATGCATATGAGTGGTGAGGAACAAAGTAAGCATCAGAACACAGGAGCTGGAATTTAAGAACGTGGGTTGATGCAATAATGAATAATCCGATTTTTTTTAGGTTATTCTTTTAAGGGAAATGAAATTCCAAGGATACCCTTTTGTTGGAATTGGATTCCGATGTATTGAATTCCTGGGAATTGTAAAGAAAACAAAATCAATTGGAGCTAAAGTCAGTTTAGGAACAGAGAATTCCCTTGGAAAACGTAAGCTTCTTTAATCCTTATTAGCATCTTTTTTATCTTATTTTCTCCTGAATCTTTATGTATTTTATGTTTTGAGAGGAGAGATATATAAAGGTGGAGCAAAATTATATATTTAGTACTGTTTTTAACGGAAATGGATTACAGAACCTTAACTAAGTTAACCTCAAGTGGATATAGTGATAAATTTCAAACCACAGGAAGAGAATTTAAATTTCAGTCAAACAACATATGGGTAAATTGTAATTTGCCCAATCGTATTGTAATTTGCCCAATCGTTAAATTGTACATTTTTTGCATTCTTAATACACATGTCAAATTTTGTATCAATTGGGTATTATTTACTATATGATTTATAATTTTATATTTTATGCATAATTTGAAATCAAAAACTTGCAAATTAAACAATTTATTGATGAGATAGCTATTAATATTTAATTTTTTAGAAATTTTGCAAGTATAAAGGATATAAGATGAAGATGTAATCCAATGATGAATTGTTAAAATTCACTCCAATAAAAAGATATTGAGTAAGGTTATAGTTTTAGACTTCATCTAATTTTGTAACTAAACTTTATCCATATATTTTTAGATAAGTCTCATAAAAATACTTTTCTTTTTTCTTGTTCTTTCAGGTATGGCTGGTTAGTTTCAAGTAGTTTGTTTTTATTTATTTATTTTTTTGAGTAAATAACCAATTGTCTTTGTACTAGCTGACCAAAATGTGACAATTTAACTAATAAACTTAATCATAATTGAAGGCATTGACTTTGAATAAGATATTCATCAAGCTGTTATAATCAATCCATTGGGCATGATAAAGGGTGTGTTGATAAATGAAGATACCAGTTCGAACTTCGAACAATGCGGACACATTTCAAAGGCATAATAAGTGCCGGCTGAGCAGTGAACTCTGCCTCTATCTTGGTTGTTGTAACCAGTTCTTATATTTTTAATCTCAACAGGGAAGGCCTCGGATCGAGTGTGAAACAGCAGTCCACTTAAAGTTACTGTTGAAGCAGGCTTCAACCATGACATTACTTTGTTAGTTCAATTTAAAGAGCTTTAGAACTTAGAAGTTGGTAGGATGAGCAAGATTACACATTTCCTTTAAACTTCAGAAGCTTAAAAAAAGGGGGAGAGATACAATTGAGGTTGTATTAGCGTTGCATGCATTTGGCTATCCAGTTGCAATATAAAGTTGAGCCATATGAAGATTTAAACTGGCTGAGCACTGTGATCATCTTACAGAAGCATGACTTATGTCCTATGTTTACCTCTGCATTTGTTCTGATGGTAAAAGTTTATGTAATGCTTCTGGCAGTTGATCATAGTACTCAACCAATGACAGATATATGCAGTGGAATTGTGGTTAAAGTTATATAAAGTTACAAGGTGAAAATTAGAGAGAGCAAAATTGGTTTCCGGCCCCAATAAAATATTAAATATACAAGAGCATAGCAACTTACAAAAAGCATGTTTGCTCCAGAGCATTTCAATATGCTAACAAATATGAGATTTCCAAAGAATGTACACCAAGGAAAATGGAAAAACAAATATCCAAGGCTCTTAGAAGAAATGTTCTTGCATGACAGTTATAAGTTACAACCGCCAAAGCCTCAAAAATTTTGGCCCTTGGAAAAAAAAAAAAAAATACCCAGATAAGATATGTACAAAGAAATTGATACAACTATCTCAAAGAGCCACTAGTATCAGCCTTTTAGTCATCCCTCTTCTTGTTATCCGAAGTGCCTTCCTCAAAAACCTCTTCGATCATGTTCCATGGGGATAAAATATCAAAATTTTTTAAAGAAGTTGACGTACACCTGGCATCCCAAACTTTAGCATCACAGGGCTCGAGTAAGTAGAATTGACCCACATCGCTACACCAATCAGCTTCGCTGCGTTTTCCATGCTCACTATTAATGCCACGCACCTGTAAAGCAGTTCCATTGTTAACAGAACCACAGGAGCTACTCATATTGGCTTGACAATCAAATGACAAGCATGAGTCATCTTGGGCATAGAGATCCTCCTGATCACTCCCAGGAGTATTATCCACATGCTGAATTAACTGGTCAAATTTGCTCTCATCATGAGATTTCAATACTGGTGCTTCCGGCAAAATATCCACACCACCATCTTCTTCAAGGACATCTTCTCTACCATTTCCCTTGCCACCGTCATCATTGCGGTCATCATCACCATCGTTATCGTTATCGTCATCATCACTACTACAATCATCTTCTTCAGAAGAATCTACCTGATTATCTTGATCAGCAAGAGAGATAATAGCAGAGTCTTCATCTTCTTCTGAATCCCCAACCTCATAGGAGCCTCTATTACTTCCATGCCATTCATCATCATCACTGTCTATGTCCAGAAAAGTAGATCTGTTCTGACCAGCACGTCTCCAAAGCATGAACACGTTGAAATAATAGCTTACAAGATCCTTTTTGCTTCGAGAAGGAAACACCAATGACAGTTTCTTCCAAAAATTCCTACCCAGGGATAGAGGATTGGAGTAAACAACCTCATGAAAAATCTCCTCTTCTTCTTCAGTCCATTTGTGTGCCACCTCCTCTCCCATGTCAGAAAACCCCAAATTCACAAACTTATCGTGCCCAAGGGTTTTTCTTAGTTCTTCCCGAGCTTCATTGACATGCTGGCGAACACATCTAACAGAGCCAGAATCCAGACAGTCACAGGCTGTCCTGCCACATCCAGCATAGTAGCCCTTGTCTGTTGACATATCAGGCATTGGGATAACACAAGTTCCCATCAGCTTCTCCTCACTGCTGCCACCATCACTAGTGCTGGAATCACAATTCTCTGCCAGATCTAACTTGTTCTTATTTATATGATTGCCCCACAATGGAATACTGGCTTGATGATCTGCACCAAGAGGAACTTGTTTTCTAGGATAACGATCCAAGTAAGAAGGCAAGACATCCTCAAATGGAACTAATGTTCTCCGTGGGAAATCTACTTCGAAATATTCTGGAGAAAGATATGAGTAGGCTGATGCCCCAGACCCATCATCTTCTTCATTAGAACTGATGGAGAACGACGACAAGGGTTCATTGGTCTCAAGATCCTTGTCACCTAAATTTGAAACTTCAGTAACAGTGTCTTTTCCAAGTGCCTCATCCCACTGAAATTTATGAAAGCCATCCACAACCTCACCTGTTTAATGCAGAATATATTGAACATCAACAAACATTTTGCAAATAAAGATGGTTCAGTCCAGTTAACGGCACATGATACCAGCTTTGCCAGTGCAAGCTAAAAGATTACAAATCGCCTATTTTTACCTGAAAAATAGGTTCTTGTGGGGCATTGTAGGCACTGTTACAAGGAACAAGTTCAGCAAATGGAGTCCGTGTATTTCTATAATCAGGCTTCCTTGGGTGCTTACAAGGAAGCTCTGGGAACTCCTCATCATCAAAAGACCTTTTAAATCCCATGTTAACCTGAAAGAAGAACAACTAAGATTAAAATTTGAACGTGAAAAACAATCAAGAAGATCATTCAAATGTATCTGATGTGTGTGCGTGCGCATGTGTGTACCTATTTGCATATGTATATATAACCTCGAAATGAATGATGCACAGAGCCACGTTAATTTTCTGTTAAAGCTTACATACATAACAAGGAAATAAAATGTTCCTAACATTATAACAATAAGTTATTATTGTAGATACAGATACCATTACATGTTTTACAGTTGCCACACACATGGAGAAAACCAATAATAATAATAAGCAAATTTATTTACCCATTTCAGTTTTTAAAGGTTTCAATAGGTAGTCCTTTATTGAAATAGTAAGTGAGCTAACTACGAGAGAACAATTGTAGTGGGTTCCTTTTTATTCTTACAACAAGTGGGGGAGGGGGGCCGCGAATGCAAGTTCTCCGCATAGAGAGAATTGAGCAATTTCAGTAAGCCACATAGCTATTGGCTGTAGTGGGTCCTAATAGCTCAACTAATAAACTATCTTATGCGTTGGGATCAAATTCCAACTACATTAAAATGTCTTATTGGTGCCTTGAGCCGACGATAAAAAATAATGATCATGGAACAGAAGTTCCAAAAAGCCAACAATGTAATCCAACATGTAAAAATCCTAATATAAATAAATTAAATACCAAAAAAATTGACATTTATAAGTAACTATATGGTTATCAATGAAGTAATAATCATAACAAAATTATTTATTTTTTTACCTCTCGAATCACACGCCTTAATTCGGATGATATGTTCACTGAATCACACGCCAAAGATGATTTCCCTACAAGGCTATACGTATCCCCAATTTAATTTCACCAAATCGAAAACCCCCAAATTTTTCCGAAACCCTAACCCTAGACGAAGCAATTACGCTTCCGAATCGCCTATCAAAACCCAAAATCGAGGACAAAAACTAGCACGAAACAATCAAGCACCGAAAAATCAATCAAACCCCTCTTGAAATTCACAGAAAACAAGAACAAACCCAAACCGAACGATTCGAAACCCTAGAAAATTCAAACCGGAAGAGAAAATCTACAAAATTAGAACCGAATTAGAGAGGGGGAATAGAACGAAACACAAAATTAGACAAGGAAAGGCAAAGCTTTATAGAATTCGAAGGGTCTAAGGAACCGAATCGAAACCCTAACCCTAGAATTGGGTAAAATCAACGGGTGGAGATGATTTGGGGATCAATCGATAGAGGATTGAAAGAATCAAACAGATTAGGGATTTGATTCGAAGATTGTTGAGATTAATCAGAGGAAAACCAGTGCTAGATCTTGAGGAGAATCGAAAGGAGTTAGCGATTGATCGATGTTGAAGAAAATATCAAAGAATATGTACGGAAACGTGGTTTTTTTTGTTTGTACACACGAGACGGTTCGAATTCGAAGTATTTGAGAAAAACCGGGTTTAGTTTATATAACCGATAGCACTCACTGACCAGGCCACTATATAATAGACAAAACCGGCCTCCTTTGGAAATTACCATGAAAGTCCTCATTTAACTAGTTTTTTTTAAAAAAATATATATAAAAATAAATAAAATTAAGAATAAACAAATCCTTCTAATAATAATTAAATAACTGATAATCCAGAATTATCCACTCACAAGTCAAAGCTATAATTGAGGACATTCTTAATATATTTTGTAAATGTAGTGTCGGTTTAAGATAGCTTATTTAGTTGGAATTAAGAATTATTTTTACTAAAAGTACTATAAATAAAGCTAAAAATTAGTTAAAATAATATATTGAGACTCATAAATAGTAGCAAAAATATGTTAAATAGTAAAAAAAGTTAGTTTTTTTAACAACTACTAAACGCAATTGTAGATTTTTCTTGTGTATAAACAGAGTATTGTGACCGTCCATCTTTTAGCTCAGTGGATTACTCTTTTGTTTTGGACTAAGCTAATTCTCATCTCCTCCTTGTTGCCTCAAATTGTCTAAGTTTTAGATAAAGATGGTCCCAAGCCCAATTCTTTTGGTTGTTCTCTTTTTTTAGTCGATCAATAAAATATTTATTTGACAAAAAAATTAATATAAAATACCAAACAAAATAATTTCTCAGTGTAACTCATATTAGTCATATTTAATCTATATAATATAAAATATAGTAACTTTTGTGGCATAAACTCACTTTTTTTGAGATTTGGAAGAAGCGGTAGGTAGACAACTGTATTTTTAATTTCTAAATAAGTTAATTTTCAAAATCAAACACTGTATTTTTATTAATTAATTATATATGATCTTCAATTAATGTGTATCACAAACATGCTTTTTTACAAACTAGGCTAATTTTTCATTTTAACCTTTTCAAATCCAATGTATATGATCATGTATTTTCTTTCACTTTTTGATTCATTAAGCTGTTCTTAAATATGTAAACAAGTCGAGTTTTGTTGAGTAGTGAATGTTTGAACTTGATTCAATAACAAAAATAAAATGTTTAAATTTAACTCAAGTTCAAATCAAACCTACAAATAATGTTCAAACATAATCTTGTCAAAAAGTCTAAAAACTCGAGCTCGGCTTGGCTCAACTTAATTTATTAGTCAAGCTAAGCGTGAGTTCATTGTCAAACTTTTAAGGTTGAAATCCAACCTAAGTACATTATCAAACCCATATCAAACTTATTATCAAGCCTATTTGGTTTGGAAAAGTGGTCCAAACTTCCTATTAAATAAAGTCTTAGTTCAATATGTGTTTACTTATCAAGCTCAAATCAAGCTTATTACTAAACCCATAAAAAAACTTAGGATCGGCTTATTTTATATTAAGCACTAATATTTATGAGCCTATTCATGAATTTTTTATTTATTTTCTGTTTGGGCTACTTGTTTATTAAACAAGCATATGAGTTTTGAACACACAATCTTACTTTTTACTCACACGCGTAGATTGAGAAAGCTTGAGAGAAAGAAAGTCATTTAAGGAGCAAAGCACATTGGAACCTTTTTTTTTTTTTTTTCCTTTCTAATTTACTTTTTTTTTAATTTTCTATTAATAGATGGGGCAAAATGATTTTTAGCCAAAAGCTAAGTTTAAAACAGAAGCTAAGTTTATGCTGTGTGAGTTTGGAAAGCGCGTGTTGTGCATTTTCTAACTCACACATTTTTTTTGCGGGTCTTGTATACTGTTTATGAGATTCATAAGTATTTTTTTTGACAAATTTTACTTTAAAATTGAGTCTTACAATACTATTTATACATTTAAAAATTATTTTATTATAACATTTCTAATTTTTAATTTTCAGTAATAAACTATAATCAGACAGATCCATCATCTTCACATAAACAGCCCATTGTTTCGTAGAACACAGCCCATTGTTTGTTTTCAACTTGGCCGCAGTTTAAAATTGACTAGCAATGACGTCCAAAACCAGTCTCGTGTGAAATATTGACCTTCTAGAAGGCCTCGCATTCCCACTAATGCACTGTACAACATATTAACATTTTAAAGCCTCTTTTTTTTCTTTTTTCTTTTTTCTTTTTTTTTTCTTCTTCTATATATAACTGCTCTTTTACTCACTTTCAGCAAATCAACAAATCAATTAAAAGATACCCAAATAATGACAAAAGGCTTAGTTTGTTGTCTATTGAGTTGTCAAGTCGCAACATAGATTACTAACATTGACTAAAGTCTAGACCAAAGAGGATAATTAAATCTTTCAAATTGAGATTTCAAAGTGCACTTTTTGTGTAATGATTATTTTGCAAGTATTAAGTATTTGAAGAATATGAGGGTAAGAGCCCAACTTCAAGTCTCCAAGAATAAGTTTTTAACTTTAAGTAAATCACAATTCTTGTAACCACTTAGTTAGGCGTCATAAAACTTAAATACAATTTCTTAAGTATTATACTTTAAGTTATTCAATTAAAATTAATTACGTGACCTTGGGAGGAGTAATTATATATACACATAGAAGTAAAATTAGCCAAAGATAATAAACCAGTTGTTCCGCATTGGCTAATAAGCCATATGTATGGTTGAATTTAATTGGAGAATCTAAAGTAAGCCTTAAAGAATTCGTATCTAAGTTTTATCCAGTATTTTAATTCATGGCATCTCATTTCTTGAAGTTCTACCGGGGACTAGGCCAACATGAAAAGTGCCAATCCTCTAGCAATCACCAGTAGGAAGAGAGGAGATCCAAGAAGGGTTTATGCATAGTTAACTTATCAGAGGCATATCCAACAAAACTCTTTAGTTAGGGCAGCCACCTCTTCTTCTTCTTCTTCTTCTTCTTTTTTTAAATAATATTTTATTTATGAACATTAAGCAGATGAAGGAAACAAGAAGAATTCACATAAAACTGAAAAGACTGGAGCAGTGGCCAGAGGTCTACCTGGTGGCTAACTTCAGTTCTTCACCAACTCCTGAGGAGGACAGGTTACCCAATTTCTTGATAGTGCTCACACAGAAAGGGACAGTTTATGTGTTTTTTTTTTTTTTTTTTTTTTCCTGTTTCTGTAGGCGGATTGTACATTAATACAACTCACCCACTTGACTGGTTTCAAAACAGCAAGAAGGTAGGGTGACTGGTCAACTCCTGAGGCCTCAAAACATACATCCCATATGTAATTTTTTTCGGGGGCTTAGCTCATTTCATATTCTAGAAGTTCCAAACAAGCAATCAGTGATGGTGTAACATTTCCTGAACATCTACCATCTTCCCCCTTATCTTTAAGAATTTCATGAGCGATGAGACTCTTGAAATATTTGAGAATAGCATATTAGGCACATTAATGCTCCATCTGTTTCAACAGAAAATATTAAAAATACTGACTTGTTTTGTAGTGTTTATTTGACATTAAAAATGAGCTAGAAAGCATTTCCACTTTATTGGATTTTTTGTCCATCGAAAAAACATTTCTGTTAACTTGCATTTTCCATCTTACCAAGCAACAGAAAATGCAGAAGAAGTTTTCTTGAAAACGTCCTGAAAATTCTCTAACTACTCGAGTAAAAAGTAAAAGCATTATCTTTGGAACTTTGCTCATAGAAAGGGGGTTTCTTTTTTTTTGGGGGGAGGTGGTGGTCAAGTGTATTTGAAGGAAAAGAAAAGCAGATGAGACTTATTGAGTATAACTACTTAAGATCATATCAGCTAAAATAGGTAGAATGGTATTAAAAAATCCTGAGTTGTGATTTATTACATTATATCAAATAAAGAACATATTCCAATTTTCTATTAGCTAAAGACAGATTCAAGGATAAAACAGAAGGAAGAGAACATAAAACCCAACTCTAGAAAAAGGTAAAATTTGGTAGGACGATGCATCCTCTCTCACAAATTAATTCCCTGCTCACCACGAGCCAATAGAAATTATGCTTCTCATTTTTATGCCACAGCAGGCATGTCCTTCAGCCATGGGTCCAGTGGCTTACCAATGGAGTAAACGATAAACCCAATTTCCCTCAGCTTCTCCACATCCACAATATTCCGGCCATCAAACACAAATGCAGGCTTCTGCATATTATCATAAATCTTCTGGTAATCAAGCGTCTTAAACTCATCCCACTCAGTCATAATGCAGATACCATGAGCATCCTTAGTTGCCTCATAAGCGTCCCAAACAACGCTGACTTCCTTGACGGATGTAGGGCTCAGTGGCTGAAGATGAACTGGATGGTCCCAATCAAACTTCTTCATTGCAAGATCCCTCTGGATCTGATCCCCAGTCACCTGTGGGTCATATATGCTCAATCGAGCTTTGTCCCCCAACAGCCCTTTACAAACATCAATAGCTGGGGTCTCCCTGGTATCACCAGTGTCCTTCTTGAAAGCAAAGCCCAGAATTGCAATCTTCTTACCGGAGACTGTGTTGAACATTGAGGCAACCACGCGGTTCACAAACCTTGTCTTCTGGTAGTCATTCACCTTAATAACCTGTTTCCAGTAATTTGCTACATCAGGAAGGCCATTGCACTCACAGATATAGACCAAGTTCAAGATGTCCTTCTGGAAGCAAGACCCACCAAAACCAACACTAGCATTCAAGAACTTGGGACCAATTCTTGTGTCCTTGCCAACAGCATGGGACACTTGGGTGACATCTGCACCAGTTGCCTCACAAAGTGCTGACATGGCGTTCACAGAAGAGATCCTCTGTGCCAAGAAGGCATTGGCAGCAAGCTTAGAAAGCTCAGCAGACCAAAGATTAGTGCAAATTATACGATCCACAGGGACCCAATGGGCATAAACATCTTTCAATGCTTGTATTGCCTTTTGCCCATCTGGGGTCTCCCTACCTCCAATGAGGACTCTATCAGGATTGAAAAGGTCTTTAATTGCAGTTCCCTCGGCAAGAAATTCAGGGTTGGAAAGGATTTGGAAGTTGATCTTCTTGCTATTGTGGGTCAGGATCTTTTCTATTGCCTCAGCAGTTTTCACTGGGACTGTTGATTTCTCAACCACAATTTTGTCAGATTTCGATACATCAGCAATCATTCGAGCAGCGCTCTCCAGTAGGTCAGATCAGCTGCTTTGCCAGCACCAAGACCCTGGGTCTTGGTAGGAGTGTTAACTGAAACAAACACTATATCAGCCTCGAAAACATGTTTCTCCACATCAGTGGAGAAGAAGAGGTTCCTTCCTCTGCACTGCTTCACTACTTCATCAAGGCCAGGCTCATAGATGGGAAGAGTATCACTGTTCCAGGCATTAATTCGAGATACTGATATATCAACCACGGCTACTTCAATTGCAGGGCACTTAAGTGCAATCACAGCCATGGTAGGCCCACCGACATACCCAGCTCCAATGCAGCAAATCTTCACCATATTTGTTTGTTTTCAACAGCCTACAACAACAACCAAGTCTTGAGTCCCAAAAAAATTTGGATTCAGATATGGATCCTCAACAGACCAATGAATGATACCAAAAAATTTCTAAGCATTTGATGTCTGAAGCGACTATCACTCCTATACTTGAACATACAATCAGGGGTAGATTTTAAGAGAGTAAAAACCATCCAAACAGTTAACCAATCATTCCCAAACAATCTTTAATCATAAAAGTTCAACTTTTTTAAAGCTTCCTTTTTCAAGGTACAGGTTTTAAAACAAAATCATTTTCAAAAAGCTGAAAATAAGCTGTATCAACCGGAAACCATATATACACCAAAAATCATAATCAGTTTAAGAGTGATATCACATTATTCATCAAAAAGAGATCAATTCTGCATTTTATAACGATAAAATTGAAACTGATATTGACTCATACACAGAGAAATCAGATCTATGGACTCCCAAAGTGAATAGCACTATAAAAGTTGAAGATCCAGAACTTCAAGTAGATGCAAATGGGATTACAGTATTATGCACATGCAATTGAAATGCAAAGCCTCATTTCATATGATTTGGGTCTCTCACAGCTCAAAAAATGACATACCACAAAATCAAAAATCCCAATAAGCAGATTCAGCTATCAGATCTACACTAAAAACATGACAAGACCAGCAGATCTGTCCATAAACAAACAGTTCAACCCACCAAAACATAAAAACAAAACAAACCCACGCACAAAAATGCATAATTTAAGCATTTGACAAAGAAACTGAAAGCATAACTCATAACCCGAATCATGCACAACCCACATCAGCTAAACACAAATAGAGGAAAACCCAATTGAGTGTAGGGAAAAATGGATTACCTTTACTAATGATCACTGGATTTTGTGCAAAGAAAAAGAGAAAATCTGATGATGCAGAAGAAAAATGAAGGAAAGAAATTTCTTTTTTCTGCAGAAGACTGAGGAAAATGGAAGACCTTGCCTTCCATATATATACCCCACCAAGGTGTTTGTTTATTAAAAAAATTATTTAAAAAATTAAAAATAAAAACACATTACCGTTTCTTTAGATTTAGACCATTCTGTTCAACACGTTTTCAATTTTGCCACTCACCAATCATGATCCTACAACTAACCACCAACCAGTTGATTTTTAGTTTAGAATAGCAAATTTTTTTAATTATTTTTAAAATACTTGTAAATGAAAATCATAACGGTCATTTTTTAATTATTTTAAATCTTACATAATTTTAGTATGCTATTTAAAAATACATAATTCTAAATAGGGAATGATAATTGTTTTTTTTTTTTTTAAGGTAAGGAAGGATAATTGGTTAGTGTGATATTCTTTAGAATTGTTAAGATAACATTGGTAAAGAATACTAAACATGCTTTCAAAAAAAAAAGAATACTTAACATGTTACAATTATTCTATGCATATGATATATGTATTTATCGCATATATCAGTTGCATGAAAATACTTTATTCTTAATATATCATGAAAAATACTACCTTGTTCATCACATTTTTATATATGTACCATACTTATATAATTCTTTTTCTAATAGAAGTCACTTCATACTTTTTTTTTTCTATACAAGATAGAATTTATATTCTAACTTAATCTAAGTGTATATGTGTGTGAAACTCCCTTCTAGAAACTTGAACCCGGCCTTTGCCCCCCACATCCTACAAGCATTTATCCTTGTAGCGTGACCACCCATCAAAGGAGAGCGGTAGTAAGTCACATCATACTTAGTTAATGTTAAACGTTAACACAAAGTGTTGCTTTATATAATATATATATATATTTCATAATAATATATGAATGGTTAAAATCATAAAGGTATTAGACTAAAAATAAATAATAATAATAATCATAAATGTGTGTTGTGACGTTGAATGACCATAATATTACATATAATCATACTCATTCTATTATAAATGGAGTTAAATGAATTTTATTACATCACTAACACTTTTTTTTTTTTTTTTGAGGAGAGAATGACCATAATATTACATATAATCATACTCATTCTATTATAAAAGGAGTTAAATGAATTTTATTACATCACTAACACTTTTTTTTTTGTTGTGGAGAGACATTACTAACACTTAAATTAATAAATATTGACTCATATGTTTTTTTTTTATTTTAGAAAAGACATTATTAACACTTTTCTTTTAGAATCTACATCACTAACACTTTTTTTTTTTTGAGAATCTGCATTATTAACACTTAAATTGAGGAACATTAACTCATATTTTTTTAAAGAAAAATGCTTCATCCACAAAATTAAGTTTTACAACAATTTTACAATAAGTTATATGTGTCAAGTTGTTACAAGCTGTTACGTGTGGGCAAAAAAGTAATTTGAGTGGTGGTTCAAATTAAAAACTTAGAACAACTTGTTACTTAGGATTTGTTGTAAAAATATTATGAACGTCACACTTTTTTTTTAATGATAATTTAAACTTTTGATGGTATGAAAATATTCCATTCACTCATTTCATAAAGAATAAATAGGATTCTAACTTTTAAAGAACAAATTACTTTAAAAACTCAAGAAAAACTTAATGGGTGATGAAATACACAATTTTGCATAATCTGTAAAATTCTAAAATGTTTGACTACTTTTCTTAGTTTATTTAAGAGGTTTAGCTTTTAAAGCCTTACTCTTATATTTATAATTTGTTTTGATGAAGAACCTTGTGTGAAAATAGTTTTCACATTTTTTAATAGTTGGTAATATCATTAAAAAAAGGATCAAAATAAAATTATTTATTGACTTTCTTTATTTAACTTAGCGTGAGATAAAATTGTTTTTTAATAAAATTTTGTGGAAAACATCTCTATTTAATGCAAAGCTAAATAAAAGAAGTTTAGATATAGATTTTTAACTTATTTTAAGGTGTTAACTAAACATGAAAAAATAAAATAATTTTTTAGATTTTTTTTTTTGAAAAATGATTTATTTAAAAAAATGTTAATGTCAATGAGTGTAAATCTTGACTAATTTATTTTTCTAAGTATAATAAGCTATAAAAAAAAAAAAAACAAGAAATCATAAAGAAAGTGTTTTACCATGCCTAGCTTATTTTTCTATATACAACTTTCTTTTTTGTTATGGAAATGATTCACTTGTTTCCTTTTCATTTCTAATCCAAGGGTCAAAGAAAGAAAGAAAAAAGCAAATGCCAAAACTATAGTATTTTACCAACCAAGATACTATAATAATAGTGCACCGACAAAACACTTTTCTGCAATGCAAAGCAACTCAAACATAAATACATATAAAAAAGGTTTTCTGGATTTCATAAAATGTCAATGTTTATTTTAAATATTAATCATGAAAAGGTGTAGATAAAACTTTAAATGGCAGAAAAGTTGCTCTGGTCCACATGGACAGAGGGATTGAGTGAGATGAAAGCCATGACAAAATAGAAAATAGTATATGCAACATATTTTAGAGAATTTAAATTGGAATAAATTGAGTTCAACGATGCATGATGGTATGGTTGACCAATATTATACAAATTATATTCATGCATATTCATATTATTATAATTTATAGATGTTATTATTTGGGAGACGTGTTAGACACTACAAGTTCATTACCACTAATAAATTGATTAAAAAGGAGGCTTTAAATTTAAAGGCCCATTGTATTCTTCCTCACATAATCTCAACAGTAAAAAGAATTTCTGACTTTTTGCATGAAATTTTAGAGTAGTCCTCGTGAAATTTTAGACTAGTTTTAGGATGTGACAAATTGTGAGAAGTTAGTCATTATTTACATATAAGCCTATTATTTTTTATTCATTCATCATACTTTTTCGCATCACAATTGTAACAAGAAATTGTGAAAGATTTTGTGATTTTAGACTTTTTCTGAAATTTTATTCATAATGAATAATTCTTACTGTGCATAACTGGGTAACATGATAACCCGTAAATATTGTTTATTTGTATTATAGTATATTACTTATGCATACAATGTAATCATTATGAAAGGTTCAAATCTTATAATACTTAATTTGATTAAAACTAGCAATTTTATCATTCCATCCCATTAAAAAAAAAAAACACATTCCATCCCATTACAGCATTGATGATTTGTCATTACATCATTTTTTTCTTTCTTCTTTCATGATAAACAAACTTCTTCTTTTTTTTTTTGGTGAAATAACCAAGCTATCTTTAGATACTTCATAACCAAACGAGATCTTATTATCATAACTTAAAAGAGAAGCAAAACATCATAATAATGGTTGGCCTCCAAATTGCTTTTGTCAAAAATTTCTCCAATTCACTATAAAACGATTCAAATAATTATTCACATTTTCTTTTAGTCTCATGTCATATTTAATGAGTCATGTAATTTAACATAAATTCATAGTTTATGAAGTGTCACATAATAATTTAAAGGAAAACTTTATTCATACTATTAATTTTGCATTCAAATTTCCTTCATATTGTTGACTTTATGATATCTCTTTGTCAAGGAAAGTAATGCGGAGATAAACATTTTAATTTATACAGTAAAATGTTGATGAAGCAACTCGCTAATTAACTATTCATTAAACTATTTCCTCGGGTGTAAGTCAATCTTATAGAATGAAATTATTGCAAATTAAAAGAAGCACTGTACTTTTGTTTTAAAAAATTGTTAGTACTATGTGCCATATATATATATGGGAACCATATTAAGTCTAAAATAAAGTATAAAGCATAGAATGTTAGTACTTAGTATTAGGCTGTCAGGATACGTGGTATATTGTGATAACCAAGGTAAACCATTCAAATAAGTCATACAATGGCATCACTCTCATGACCACACATCCTAATTGACTAAATGCCGTGTTGACATTAAGGCAATGCGTATCAAAAAATTAAAAGAGACATTAGGGCATTGGCAACTACAACCGCATATGCCTGAATTTATGTTTTACGGCTTTGAAAGACTTCAATTCTTATATTCCATTTAATGAAGCTGGTCCACATTAGAGCAATTTGTAGTTTTGTACTTCTAGGATTTATTTATTGCTCACCATTTGCGGAATCGGAAAAGGCTTGGATCAAGTAAATGAAAAAAATAATAATAATTGTTTGAGTCTCTTTTGTTAGAAAATCTTGTTGAATCTCTTATCATCTTATGGCCATTTTGAAGTTGTTTATGACTGTCACTACTTTAAAAAGCTTTTACAACATGGAGAAATTAAAACTAATGCAATATTTGCAATCAAGTTTTATATGAGTGTTAGATATTAGTTATGATATATATTCTATGTTGAATATGTTTAAATAGATGCGGAAAAAGGAAGTATAAAATAGGAATATAGAAACACGAGGGTTATGTGGTTCAGCTTTACAATCTACGTTCACGAATAAAACTCTTAAGGGTTACATTTTTATTATATATGAGTGTAGTACAAAACTTATATTATAATGAATTATAGCATGGGTATATATAGTAGATTAAACCCTAAACCCTATGCTAATGTGCTAATATATTAATAACAAAGACATTGTCAATAACCTTACGATTAGGGTGTGTTTGGATATCGCTTATTTTGCTAAAACTAAAAATTTATTGCTAAAGATAGTGTAGATAAAAATAAAAATTAGTTGAAATAGTACCGTGGGCTCAATACCAAAAAGTGCAATGGAGCCCATACATAGTAAAAAAAATAAGCTGAATAGTAAAATAATTTTAAGTTCTCAGGCACGCCTAATGACATTGTCCAATTTCTACAGTGAGAACCTCAATTCAAATAATTTTCCTCACTTGTTGTAAAAACACACACAAAGAAAGTTTTTTAAATGTGTAGGGCTTGATTTAAAATCTATAAAAATATAGAATCAAAATAAAAACTCACACCTAAATTATGGAATATGAAATATAATTTTTGTTTTCTTCCCAATTTGGTACTGTACATGTCCTTATCACAAATGATATACTGCCTACCTCATAGTCATAGAAGACCTCTTGGTTCAATTTGTGGGTCACGTACAAAGACAAATTTGTGTCATTCGATTCAAAGTTTTGTTCACTTTTTTGTCGATTTCAGTGCAAGAGAATGGCGGGATCAGCTGTCCAAAAATCACTCACGAAAGTCTAAGAAAAGAGAAAAATCAAAAAATGGAATACGGAATTTTCTTCACACACAAAAAAAAAAAAAAATTTGCTGCGTTATCTGCGGCGTGAATCAGTTTTTTATATAACAAAGAAAAGAAAGGTCATCATTATAAACGAATTACAAGCTAGTTCAAATTTCAGCTTGGTGCAATTTTAACAGTTTTCTTTTGGAAAACATACAAAGCCTATAAAGCCAAGTTGTATATTTTTTTAAGAGATAATTACAATATGTTGATAACATCTAGTGATTAATGTGTTAATTGTGTAACGAGTGTTACTAATTAGGATAATTATTTCAAGGTTCTTAAAGTTATTATTATATATTTATTCTTGTTGAAGTTTTATTAAAGTAATTTAGTGAGATTAATACCACATAGGCGTTAATCTGTGTGCGGATGAGAGTTCATAAATTTCAATTTTTAAGGGTAAATGTTTGATCCATTATTATTTTCACATCTATTTATTAATAATCTGTGACAAAATTTAAATGATTAATAATCACTATTTAAGAATTTTATGGTAGAAATTACACTATAATGATTCTAATCCGTACGGATGCAAGTGTGTATGTTATAAACTTGATTATAGTGAGTAGTGGTTAAATAGATTTGATTCTGCTCAACATATGATCTGATCAAAGAAAGTTAAGTTTCAACTAGAGGCCTAACTTGTTACAAAGTTCAACAATTTCAATCAAGATTCTCTGTATCATCTGCCAAACAAAAAACCTGAAACCCTTGAATTATTTAAGGGGTACAGGAAGTACTTGAGAGAACCAACTGAAATAAGATAAAACTTCCACTTCCAAGCCAAACATTGAAACGAAGTCAATGAAAAATTTCACTGCCTCAAGAAAAAAGAGAACATGTTCCATATATATCACATCTCTTTTTATTTTCTGGCCCAAAAGAATAAAAATAAAGACCAACTATAAACGGCCTGAGAAAATCTCACGATTAAATGAAGAGAAAAGTCTATATCACCAAAATCATAGAAAAATTTCAGACCTTTTCACTACTTGTGCATTGTGGTAGATCCAAGTGAAGTGAACTGTGAGATTGGTATGAAAGTCAAAACATAGTCAGATTGTCCAAAATCATATATATCAAATCTTAATTCAAACAAATAAAATATCTCATTCAAATACATACACGTGTGTGTGTATATATATATATATTCAATAATAAATATACTTGTGATAATTATTTATTCTTTACTTTATATCAAAGTAGCTAAAACAATTAAATAATATTGTAACAATTATAAACAAATTTTAATAGTTAAAATACTGTAGTATAAGCAAAATAAAACCAATTAGGATAAGGTTATTTCAATCCAAAACCTATTCAAAATCCTTGCAGTTTCCCAAGACCAATCCAATGTAAACCTTTTAGCAAACCAAATAAAGAATTTACTACAAACAAATTTGTCACTTTGGTCCTTGGACCTCAAATCTCAATGCCATCCAACACCACGGAGACAACAAAGCAAAGATGCTTTACATGTGAAAAGACTAAGTTCTTAGAAATCTTCAAATAATTGGTATTGGCTTCATCTTTTATCTATCAATAAGGAACCTTAATGACAAGTCAGTATTAATGCCCATAGTGGCCAACAAGCATATAGTTACGTTGCCCTCAATAAGAATCAAGGAATAAAAGTGATGTGCTTTTGGTGGTGAAATTTTGCTTAACTAGACATATAGTGGTTGGCTTCTTAGATAGGAGAAAAGATGAGCAGGGGATGGGGGGTGGGGGTGGACCACAGCTCCTCTAAGAAATCTTTAGGTGTAAAAAGCAAAATCCTTAGGGTGGCTAGGGTTTACACGATACAATTAGGTTATAAATATTGCTAACTTCAATATCAGAATTACTAAGTTACCACAAAAAAATAAATCTCCTTTTTATTATTATTATTATTATTTTTGGAACTGAGTATTACAAAAGGTGGCCGGAATGTACTAAATTTTAGCATATACCGAACATCTTCCTCCCTACTCTCCTCTCCTTTCATCTCCATTCGTTCCAAACATGCCCTAACTTGTATAATCGCATGATTTTGCAATAATAATTCAAATCATAGTCATATGCACACCAACCTACTGAACATGTATTTCCACCTTAATGAGGAAATCAAGCTAATGATCACAGACATATCAGTATAGATCAATTTATTTTCTCTTCCCCCCACTGCCTCTATTAAGAACCATCAATAGTACAACAGACCCCACGGCAACAATGTCCGTTTTATATTTGGTACAGAAACACCAGCACTGCACCCTTTAAAAAGATGCACAGATTCATAACATTGCTTAACCCCAGTACATAGCTGTGAACATTAAAAATTTATCAGCATTGCCAATTTCCTCAGTATTTCTTTGAAGCACTCATTTCTTCCACAGACTTGAACATTTAACAAGATCCTGTGGCTAAAGCTGACTTAATAAATAGAAAACAAAATCACATTGTTAACAAACCTACCATTTTTCTCGAAAAATATTTTTGATCTCCAACTGGCTATCAACTATTGCTTCTTAAGTGCATTCATTTTGTCCCTGAGATAGTAAAGCTTGGCCCTTCTCACTTTCTTCCTGTCCAGCACCTTTATCTCCTTTATGTTAGGTGAATATCTGTCATACATTACAACAAATGATGAGGATAGCTAAAACCATATATGTGATGCATACGGAGGTAATTAGTTAACAAACTCCAAAAGTTTGACCTTAGTTTCAAATTTTATTATAGTTTATTTACATCCATATTCAACCACATAATTTCAAATTGGGTAAACAATGTTGATACTAAGAAAATACACCTGTGCAGAATTTAGATAAGAAACTTATAAATTGTTCTTATATTTTTTCTTTACAGCAAGTGAATGTGAATCCACTTCATATTGTGGCAACAGAACTGCTAATACTTGTATCAACAAGATCTGTTAAAAACAGCAGAACTGCTAAAACTTGTATCAGCTAGATTTATTAAAAACAACACCAATCTTTTCCTCCACGTCCACTTATTAAAAGAATAATTTTACAGATTACTGCTTTTATTATTGACTCCACATCTGTGCATGACTCCCCCCACCTCTCTCTTCCCCCCCCCACCCCCGCCCTCCAACCCCCTTTTCTCTTAATTGAAAAGATAAAAGTGAAACAACTTATTACATTGCCAATCATTATATTGGAATTTGGAAGTCTAAGATACACAAGTTCAGTAGAATCCTCTCATCTGTGGTATTTCAAGATTTGATTAACAACATATTATGCATATAAAAATGACTACTGGCACTATTTAATGTTGACAAAATGATGAGAAGGCTCCTGTGGAACGACTACTGGCACTATCTAATGTTGCTGCCAAGCCACACGGCAAAAACCAGGAAGTTGCTTTTCCAGTTAAAAGCAGCAAGGCCAATGCTTATTAAAGGGCCATATTTACTTAAAAGAGCAAAAATGAACCTCAAAATACTTACAGCGGGAAGAGAGATTCAACTCCAACCCCAGCCACCAGCCTCCTTAATCTGAATGTACTATTTAAACCAGCATTACGCCTTGCTATAACAATGCCTTTCAGAAATGAAACACGTCGCTTGTTCTCAGGTACTACCTGTTCATATGAAGGATCATAATGAACAAATTTACTTAACCGACATAACAATAGCAACAACATCCTCTTAAAAAGAATTTGCTATACCACTTTGAGTTGCACAATATAACCAGGTTTTATGTCAGGTATTTCGCGGTTCTCCCTGACTTCCTCTACAGCTTCCTTATCTAAAATCTGTGAAGTACAATACCAATTATTATCAAATTGACGAAAAGAAGATGATACTATTGATTACTATAATAGCAACACAAAGATGCGTGCCTGCATTATGTGCTTGGCAGTTTTATCAAGCCTCTTAAATTTGATCCTGGGAGTTACATCAGGGATAGATGCAGAAGAATCCCGCGAAGCCGATTCAACAGTATTTTCAACCGTTGAAATGCATCTGCTAGTGAAAGGAGGTAGCACAGCTGCCCAATGTAACAAACCTGGCCTAGAACTTCTGCTTGACACTGATACTGAAGGTATGCCATTATTAGATGGTGTTGCCATAGCTGCTTGGGAGCCAATTCTTGTCTGCAAGAACAAATTTGTAAACATCATAAAAAGATGTCTTGATTTGAGAAAAAATAATAGCTAATAATTCACCCAAAAAAATTTCCTCCACAAATAAATGTTAAACAATGTAAACCGTGAAGTGTAATCGCCCAACTGCACCTTTCTAATTCAAAGTATGAAACGCATAAAGCTCATTGGCTAATAATTAATTTCCCCACAACTTGGTAAGCATAAAATGCAAGTAAGTGAAACAAGTTCTGCTGGTATCAATTCTCTAGATTTCAAAGTCACAGAGGTGGAGTAAAAGACAAATGACTGGTGAACAAAACTCCAAAAATCTTCGGGAATAGCATTAACAAAGATCATAATTTATTATCATTCAGTTTTGCAACTGTTAACAGTAACATACTTGCCTGAAGCATCTCTATATTGCCTTCTTTTTTTTCTTCTTTTTTAAATATTGGTAATTAAACATGCACCCAGTGTATTTTTATCATTACTTCACCCTGCACCTTGCTCTTACAAGGGGAAGAGTGATTTGAGCTAGAGCTCATTGGTAGCACCGTCATATTGCATCTAAGAGACAAGATATGAATCTTCAGACAATCCACCACTTAACCCCCAAAACAGTACATATGCCTATTGGAACTCAATTCCACACTAATTGAAAGATTGGGTGCCATCCACACTCATTATTCCACACATCAAGCTCACTTTATTATCATAAACAACAATTTGATCCTTACAGGTGACAATTTGAGGGGTAGAGAGATGGTTTTTGTTGACTGGTGTATCATGTGCCGTTGTAATGGGAAGACAGTGGGTCGTTTGTTACTTCATTGTGGTAAGGCTCATCGGTTGTGGAGTTTGGTGTTTAGATCTTTTGGGATTTCTTGGGTCTTGCCAAGATCGGTTGCGGATACTCTTTTTGGTTGGTGGAATTGGTCTGGAAAGCATGTGTCTAGCATTTGGAATTTAACTCCATTATGCTTGATGTGGTGTCTTTGGAGGGAGAGAAATAGGACGACGTTTGAGGACATAGAAAGTTTGGATGACCAGCTATTGGCTTCTTTCAGTGGCTCTCTGTTTGACTGGTCTAAGGCTTGTGGACTCACCTCTAGTGACTCTCTCCCTATGTTCCTTAGCTCTCTCTTGTGTAATTAGTATCTTTTCATTTCTTTTTTCTTTTTTCTCTTTCTTTCCCTTTGTACTTTTCTCTCTACCTTATGTTTTCTGCATAAGGTGGTGTTCATGAATATATATATCTTTATTACTTATAAAAAAAATAAAACAAAAGCTTTCACAAGAAAAAATTATCTCATGATCAAAAGAAGCTCAACAACATCAAGATCAAAGAAACATTTGACACATGCATTGATTGACAAAGACGCATAACACAATGTTGCTTCAAACCTCTATGTGTTCCCCAACATTTAGCAAAATTTTACTCATAATTAAACCTATAACAACTAATCAACCACAATTAATATCCAAATTGGCTGATACTAAATACTATTAAGACAGTTCTTTTTTTTTTTTTTTTGATAATCAAATTTCACTTTTTTCTAGAGTTGGGTTTTATGTTCTCTTCCTTCTGTTTTATCCTTGATGGACTCTAAGACCCTGTAGTCTCTGAATCTGTCTTTAGCTAATAGAAAATTGGAATATGTTCTTTATTTGATATAATGTAATAAATCACAACTCAGGATTTTTTTTTTGATAAGTAAGAAGAAAATATTATTGAAAAGAGAATAGCAAGAAAAACACATAGAGTTCACGGTAGTGAACAAAGAGTGAAAAGAGTAAAAAGGTAACAAGCAGCCACTAAGCTATTCTAAGAGAAAAAAGAAAATCCATAAGTGTAGAACAATCCAAGAGCCCCCAATACCGAGACCAATCAAAGGGGGTCCATTGGCATAAATCTAACAACTAAGCCAAAGATTTCCCAGTATCCTCAAAAGAACGTCAATTTTGTTTAGTCCAAATAGTCCACATTAAACAGCCTGGAACCAAATTCAAATATCAGAATTATGCTTCCCAAGTCAATGATACCAACAAAATAATAAGTCCGCAACTAAACCTGGCATAACCCAATCTATCCCAAATAACTGAAGCATATACATCCACAAAGAATGAGCTACCAAACAAAAAATTAACAGGTGATCCACAGGATTTTTTAGCACAAACAATCAATCCCAACTCAGGATGGTAATTCTCTATTGAATATCATCTATTCAAATTCTTGTGTGTGCTAGTTAAGTAGTCATACTCAATGAGTCTCGTCTGCTTTTCTTTTCCTTCAAATACACTTGACCCCCAAAATAAGAAACCCTTTCAACAAGCAAGGTTCCAAAGATGATACTTTTACTTTTACCCAAGTAGTTGAGTTACTTAGAGAGAATTTCTGCATTTTCTCGCGCTTGGGTATGATGGAAAATGCAAGCTAACAGAAATATTTTTTCAACTGACAAAAAATCCAATAGAGTGGAAATGTTAAGCAAAATCACCCAAAAAAATAAAAACCAAAAAACAAAGCATTATAACTACTGAAACAGATTTAACCAAATCACAAATTTTCTCAACTTAACATTTAACAAACATTTAACTTGGATTAAACCCAATTACAATAGTGTCCAATTTTTTCAATAGTGTTCGTGCCCATGATTCTTAGCTTATATAACACTAATTAGTACACTAATAAATACATAAATAAATAAAGCAAAACTGAAAAAAACATAATCAGGCTGAAGATGGTAGTACATTAGAGTACAATGAGTGAGAAGACATACGAATTTGGAGAGGGACCCTAAAAAGCGAGGATTTGAAAACCCAGTTGAGCTACCATGAAATTTGGCAGTTGCAGTGGCAAAGTGAGAACCGTTTGATTTCAAATCAACGTTGTTTGAGCATTGCCTCCGGACCAATCGGATGCTCCCACGTAGAGATTGCATCGTTTTTCTTCAACAAAAAACGATGGTGTTCTTCTTCGTCCTCTGTGAAAATGGAAAATGGAAAACCCTCGGAGTGAGACACAGGGTTTAGAGTAAAAAAAAAAAAAAAAGACTGGAAATATGGGCCGTTGATGGGCCTGGTATTGGAATGAAATGGGTTTTATTTATTTACTTATTTTTAATTTTACAAACAAAGGTAATTAGATCTCTTTGAGCATCTGTATATTGTCCCGGATGTATGTGGCACCCCATTTCTCACATGCTAATTTATTACCGGAAGAAATCCCTTAGGGGTGACTCTTAAAATACTGGTAAGAGATTTCGAACTTAAGGTTTTATAGTTTTAGGTTTGGAATAAACTCTTATTCTTGTAGGAACGGTGGATCCGATTGCAAGCCATGAATTTAATTAATGAGACTTTACCATTCATGTAGAAGGAGAATGTGTCATATCGTTCTATCTTGAGAGTACTAAATAACAAGTCTAGAGGCACAATAAAATTCACAACTATTTTGAGGTGGCAAGTTGTTAATATATTTGATAATAAAGTAGGCTAAGCAGTGAATCTATATTAGAATCAATAACTTAAAATGAGGGGTTAAGTGATAGCCTAATGGTAATGACATATTTTATGGTATCCCATATTTATAGTTCAAATCCCACCTCCCCTCATCTCCCCTATTATCTAAAAATAGTAAAAGAAGAAAGAAGTATAACATTGACCAATATTTTTCATGGTAATTTATACTTTAAAAGTTTATTAGGGTGATATTTTAGCCTCTATGTTTCAATTTATTTTAGTAAAGAGGGATATAATATTTTTCACATATTTTTAAAATTGCTAATATGATCTGTTTTAATTGGAGCAACATCACTTTTACATAGATCAACCATTAAAATCATTTCGCTTTTATGTACCAATCACAATAAGTTATGCATCAATTGTGAAAAATATCTTGTACTTAGACTTACTGATTTTTTTTCCTTTTTTAATATATATTTCTAATTTTTCTATTTATATATAGTCACTTACGATATATCGATAATTCTAAGATTTTTTATGTTTTCCCCAATATCTAGATCAATATTTATGGTATTTAAGCCAAGATATCTCTAATTAAATATTCAAGCATTATTCTAAATTTTTATAATCGATAAGGATCTCTTAAGATATCATTGGGAACTAAAAACCATGGCTTAGGATTATCCCAGAGCCTAAATAAAAGGTTTAGATATAACCATAGGCTTTTCTCAAAAAAAAAAAAAAAAAAACAGAAAAAAAGAAGAAAAGATATAACCATAGGCCTAGGAAAAATCCTAGTCTACTGTTTTAATTCTAAAAATACAAAAAGACCTGTTAAAGATTTAAATCATTTTGACAATGACAAAGTCTTCATACAGGTCTTCTTCTTCTTCTTTTTCCTTTTCTTTTTCTTTTTTGAAGAATCTCCTTTAACTTATTACATAGTGATTTAGATAACAATCCATGTGTATTTTAATTAATTAAATTATTTAAACAAATCATACAACTATTAAACAAGTTATGTGACTAAAATCATATGATCACCTTTTGAATTACCCCATAATATTTTGGAAGAATTCTTCCAAACCAATTTAAGATTTTTAATTCTTCCCAGGTTTGGGGCTTAAGAAACTGATTTTTAGAAAGTATGAATGGCCTACCACATAACAATTGGCCTCTGCAATAGTAAATACTGAACTATAAATTGTGAACAATGATACTTGAGAAATTATACAAGAACTAATGCTGCCCCAGGAACAGTTTAGTCTACTTTCTTATTTCTTTGGATTATTGAAAATAAAAATATTCAAATCAATACATGGAGGACACATTTGCTTCATATCTTAGGATGAACTGCCTCAAAAAATAACAAGATGGAACAATTAAGAATATGCTTTCAGACACTGCTTGTACATTCAACAAGCAATGCATTGATTTGGAAGAGTCTGGTTGCTGCACCTTCATTTTTGTCCATCTTTATGTTGAAGCCAAGAACTGCTTGAACCATGTAACAGAGTCCTTTGGATATCTCTTGAGATTGTCTTTATAATCAACAAAATAGAGACCAAATCTTGAAGTGTATCCAGCTGCCCACTCCCAGTTATCCAATAAAGACCATGCAAAATACCCTCTCACATTGCAACCATCATTCCTGCAAGTATCAGCAAAGCGAACCATTATAGATCTTATCAACAATGACTAGGGAATATGTGCCTGCTGGATAGAAGATACTATTACATACTTGATTGCAGCCAGCAACTTGGTTAGATGGTCATTGTGATATTTGATCCTTTTCCCATCCTTTAGAGCATCTTTAATGGAGATAAATGAGTTGTTTGGATCATCCATCCCTATTCAACCATGATAAACAAGATTTAGATTGAGATTTTCATCATATCTGTAGCACAATAATGCGGATAAATATGTTTAAGCTACAAATGCTGATAATTCAATCGCATTTTAGAATAGTGCAATGCTAGAAACATGAAAAGGTTTACAATTTTTTTTCCACAACTTACAAAGGCTGCAAATTGTGATTGGTGCAACATAACTTGCACATGATCTCACCACTAACACTACTTTTTATTGCACACCAATCACAACATGCCATCTTAACTGTTGATAATTTTTGTTTCACGAGACTCATTGTTTAGGATATCCATTGAAATGTGTTCATTTATGAAATAAATAATAAGTACTTGTATACAAATCAGCAAGGTTAAATGGAATAACTATTGAAAAAATTGAACAAGAATCCGAACAATTCTTTTATTTCTAATTCATTATAGAAATAGTGTACTGAGTTATTTGCTTTTGAAAACACAGAATTCGCCTCAAATGCTGTTTAAGATGTAACAACTTAGTTTATGGGGTATGAAAACTTTGATTCTTTTAGAGGATTACCATTTTCAGTGATAATAACCAGAGGGTTCCCATACTTTTGCTTGATGTAGTTCATTAACTTTCTGATCCCTTCAGGTACTATGTACAACCAAATAGAATTTGCCTGCAATTTATATGGGTAACAATATATATTTAGGTAGACAAATTATATTATAATCAAAATGCTTGCATGACCTACAGAGGCATTATATTTTTCCACTCTCTCACCAAAATCTAGCCAGTCCAAGAAAAAAAAAAGGTCAATGTAAGCTAGATTGATGTTGGTTGGCCCTCTATCATGTCATGCCACCTTTCTTAGAATATAGAAAATGTTAAACCTATAATCAATTTTAGTACAAAAAACTTATAAACTGAAGGGACAATAAATAAAATTAATTCCACTTCAACAACAATATAAATAAATTTCATAAGTACTTTTTTGTGATTGGTAACACATCACTACATCAGTTTGTACGGTTTAAAATTAAATCATATTTGTAATATCCCTAATATTTCTCTTATATATTAACTTATATGTTGCTTTAGATACACTTACCTTGTCTCCAATAGCTTTCCCATCTTTGAATGCTGAAAACAAAGATAAAAACCAATATGACAAAAGTAGAATACAAAGTTAAAACAAATAGATCATTATCTCTAACTAGGTAAGTTTTCCAAACAATATTACTAAAGTTTATGCAGTTTTAGAAAGGAATCACCATTAACTTACGTAGGGTAATTGCACCAGAGTCTGCAATGGAGTCATCAAGTATTTTACCAAGTAAATCACTGGAATTCTTTCTTGCATAATATGTTGTATAGTAATTAATGCCAACAAAATCCAAAGAACCCTTGATTAGAGCTGCCTCGGATTTAGAAAATTCTGGCAACCGGTTTCCTACCCTACTTCTCATCGAGCTTGGATAATCCCCTAAGATCAAAGGCTCAATAAACCTGCAAATATAATGTAACAATTCCACTAAGTAACAATAAAATTTAAAATCTAGGAAAACCATAAAAGGCTTACAAATTAATGCTACAATTGATGTGATTGATGTGCTACATCAACAACATAATAAATAAATTTCTGTATTACTTTTTTTATTTGTTAAAACTTGTTTGCAATATTTATGCAGTATAAATTGTAGAGATAGTATCATTACTCTAAAATACATCAAAACATAATTGCTGGTGATAGCAGAAGCTATTTGTTGGAATAAGTAGTAAACAATCAACGATTATGCCAGTATAATAGTTTAAAAAAAAAAACCCCTATTTTTCTCTTCCTTATGCACTCTTTGAACCAAAATGTGTTGCTGAATAGAAGTTAAAAGTTACCAGCCAAGCTGAAAATCTTGAGCTCTTTGAGTAGCTTCAATGTCATCTGTGGAGTTTGTTGCTGGTTCAAACCACATAACATCAAAAGCTATTCCAAGTGATCCACGCTGTTTTTGCTGCACAATAGACAAGGAAGAATCAATCAGTGTTGTTTATATCTAGTTAATCGTGAATGCTGCCAAGCAATGTATAAGTGCATGCACAGACATATACAAGCATGATTATTTGCCCGTTTGGATCCAGCGTTTTGCTGGCTGAGTTTTTTTTTTTTTTTCTGCTGCGGTGGACAAATGGGTTAGTGCGCACACTGTACGAGTATTGTGCGCACTGTTTACGTACCTTTTTAGCAATTTTTTATTAAAAATGATCCCGCAACACTATTCATATATTTAAAAATTATTTTGCTACAGTATTTTCAGTTTTTAGTTTTTAGTTTTTAGCAATAAGTTCTATCCAAACGGACCCTATATTTATAAAAAAAAAATAAAAAAAAAGTACTAATGACTGTTTCATATAATGTTTCATCCTTGTTATGTTGATTTGAAATAGTATCGGCCATCATACCTTGTACTTTTTTCTGTATATATCTGCCACAGTAGCATGAGAAAGGAGAACATTGTGGGCAACAATGTAAGGCTCGGTTGCAGAGTTTCCTGCCCTACAAAATACGTGAAGTAAGATAGAGCACCGCCCTGGTGCCTGGAGGCCAACGTCGTACCCTTGGACAGTAAATGTATGAGGCTCATTGAATGTGATCCAGTGCTTCACCCTGTCACCAAATTTCTGAAAGCATGTCTCGGCATACGTTGCAAAGTCCTTTCTGTAACCAACTATGATTAGTTACTTGAACTGCCAGCATATAAACTATTCAAATTTACAAAAAAGGAGAGAGAAGTACAAAATTAGGATCAATTACATGATTTGGGGGTTCAACCATCCGTTGTATCTATCTTCTAGTGCTTGAGGAAGATCCCAATGGTAGAGGGTCACATATGGTTCAATTCCTGCACATGTTGTCTTATATTGCATAAGCATAGCTCCAAAGGAATGTATCCTGGATATGTGCCTGACATTAACGCATTAATTTTAATGCTTTTGATCTTGCATTAAAGTTGCTATCAACAAGTTTATCACAAAAAAAAATTGCTATCAACAATCTGATGGTTACAGCCTTCAAATTGGTTTGAGGTTTCAAAATAAGGTCTTCACCCTTAGAAAGAGGGGTTTCGATTTGACTTGATAGTGTAGATCAATGCTAGCATAATTTATAGATATGTAAGCTTACCTTTGGCTAGTAAAGCATTGATGAGGTTGTTATAGTGATCAACTCCTTTCTGGTTAATTTCACCACTTCCATCTGATAGAAAGGAACTCATAATAAGAAATTTCATTTTTAATTCTATTCTTAAATAAGGTTGCAGAGAAACTATTGTGAAAAATAAATAAGATCTTGAATAGCTATATTATAAAAAATAAATACACAGTTCTTTTGAAATTTCCGAACATTGGGTCAAGTTACACAATGCTTTGGAAGTAATAAAATAATGGCGTAAATGCACTTTTAGTGTCTACATTTTGGTGTTTTTCCATTTTAGTTCTTATATTTTAATTTTACCACTTTTAGTCCCTAATCCAATTAATATGTTCTATTTTGGTCATTTCCGTCAGTCAACCGACGGAAATCGCTGAGGTGGCAGCCGGAGGAATTAAAATACTAAAAAAAAATGCCACATCACCTTGACACGTCAGCATATAAATTTAAAAAATTTATTTATTAATTTTAACTAAATAATAAAATTAAAAACTAAAATGGATAGAATTAAAACATAATCTAAACTAAAATTCATGATTGTTCTTCATGTTCATTCTTCATTTTATAGAGCCTTTTCTCTCTCTCTCTCTCTCTCACACACACACACACTTAAGCCTTGATGGCCTTGAACTCATCACTCCGATCACCAGCACCACCACCATGGAGGTCTTCTCCACCTCCCAACCAACTATCTCAACCTTGAAATCTCCGATTTGAGCTGTCTTTGTCTTAGACCACCATAGGGAAGCCTCTCAAGCTCATCACCGCCGCCACCATCAATGGTGGTTTCACATCGGATCGGTCTCAAGCCTCTTATGCTCTCTTGCTCTGGATCGGTCTCACCTTCTCTTCGATCTAAGCAAGGCACAGCCTCCTAGCTCCGTCGTGAAGCCTAGCCACCTCAACCACGATGATGGTGGTTCCCAACCTCTCATCCTTTCTCTCTCTAAACCGAGCCAAACACTTCATATTTATTCGATCTCTCTCTAGAACCTAGAACTCAACTTCTTGATCTATTGCCTAGGACGGCGTGTGGAATTGAGGAGGTTAATAGCTTCACGGATCTGCCAAGAACCGTTGTAACGACCCAAGGAAAAGCGCTAGCCACATCTGCGCTATACCTCAAAAGGACTAGTCACTATTGAGGCTCCTTGCAGTTGTTAATAAAGTCCAGATCTACCCAGTAAATACCCGATGTGGGACTCATCACACATCCACACACATCACACAATCAATCAAATTAGGGCATCACAACCGTGGCCGTGGCGATGCGTGAGATTACATGTGGCGGCGTGTGAGCTTGTGATCAACACAGGCATGACAGAGGGTAAGGTACTGGGATTTTTGTGCTCATGTTCTGTGTTTGTGAGGATTTGTGAACATGTACATGTACTAGAGAGTGTATACTCACATATGAAACAGAGGTTTTCAGATTTACCTTTCGTGTTTGTGATTTTTGTTTGTTTGGCTACAACTTGTTCTTCAAATCGAATCTCTGGACGCGTCGCTAGCGGAGGAGCTGAGCGCAATGAGGAAGATGGAGAGGCTGAGGTCGGACAGAGAGAGAGCGGAGAAGATGCTGAGAGAGAGGGACTTGATGTTGGAGATGAAGATTTATTTGTTTTTGTGTTTTGAATTCATTCAATTTTTGAGATATTTTGTTTAATTTTTTGATATTTTGTTAACTGGGTTTATGGGTTTGATTTGCTGAGAATATAGTGTTGATTGTGTTAGAATTTGGGGAAGAACATAAGATGATCTTGATTTGTGGTAGATCTGATGGTGCTGGGTTTGATGATCTCTGAGGCGTCGAATTTGGCTTTTTTTTCTTTTTTTTTTTCTTGTTTTCATTTATATCCTAGTGATTTAGGTTTGAGTTCTTGGGATGCTGAGTTTGTGTTCTTGTGATGAGTTTAAGTTCTTAATTACTGGGTTTGATTTGGGAAGAATATGATGAACCATGTGAATTTTAGTTATTTAATTATGTTTTTATTTTTATTATTTAGTTAAAATTAATAAATAATTTTTTTAAAATTTATATGCTGACGTGTCAGGGTGATGTGGCATTTTTATAATATTTTAATTTCTCCGACTGCCACTTCAACAATTTCCGTCTGTTGACTTACGGAAAAGACCAAAATGGAACGCGTTAATTGGATTAGGGACTAAAAGTGGTAAAATTAAAATATAGGGACTACAATGAAAAAACACCAAAATGTAGAGATTAAAAGTGCATTTACACCTAAAATAATCCACCTACAGTTAAATTTATCTTCTGATATGAGTGCTGGCAGGACGTTCTACCGTACCAAAGAAGGACAAAGCATAAAGCAGTTAATTTCTTTCATAAAAAATTGTTTAAAGCATGGTGTGATTGAGTGATATATGACACCTGTAGCCTGCATTTCATGTAAGCTAATTTATTTTTGAACCATCCCCAATCCAAGATTACTTTTATTTAAGCACTGTAACTGTTGATTGAAGGCTTTATTTGCTTGATGAATTAGTTCTAGATGAGCACTGATGCTGATTCCAAAGAAGACTTACTAGGAAAAATCCGAGACCAAGCAATTGAAAACCTATAGGCATCCATTCCCATGTCCTTCATAAGTTGTATATCTTCCTGTTTGCAAAAAACAAAAAATTTAAAAAATGTGTACCTTTTATCAAGAAGAAACAGGTAAAAAATCATTTCTAAACCGAGATTGGTTGTGTTTAAAGCAACTTATTCAAAAAAAAAAAAAAGTACTTGAAATATGCCTCAGAAGCATTCATATGGCTAATTCAAAAATTAAGCAAGCATTCATATGGCTAATTCAAAAATTAAGCAAGCATGCATACACTTCTTTCAAGTCAAGTTTTTGACCATTTGCACATTCAAGGTTGTCCTAGACTGAGTGAGACATATGATGTGCCAATATATTTGTGTACCTTTTATCAAGAAGAAACAAGTAAAAAATCATTTCTAAACCGAGATTGGCTGTGTTTAAAGCAACTTATTAAAGAAAAAATGTACTTGAAATATGCCTCAGAAGCATTCATATGGCTAATTCAAAAATTAAGCAAGCATTCATATGGCTAATTTAAAAATTAAGCAAGCATGCATACACTTCTTTCAAGTCAAGTTTCTGACCATTTGCACATTCAAGGTTGTCCTAGACTGAGTGAGACATATGATGTGCCAATATATTTGTGTTCAAACTAGAACATTCTTATGGTATAAGCAGAGGATATCATCCTACCATAAATTAAGTCTTATATTTTCTAGTGACTAATCCCTCATTGAACGTGCATGACTATGTAGGAGCATGATTGGCTATCATGGGATGAATCCTAACAAACCAGTATTATTTCACCTAGTGAAAGAACCAAAAATGGATCGAGTAGATTTACATTATAACGGTGATATTCATCCACAGCGACATCGGCATTACTGAAATCAGCTACTTTACCTGTAACAGAATACAAAGGCAAACAATAATCAGAGCCTTGAAAAACTCAATTCTTTCACAGTTGTTAGGTACACAATAGAACTTTATGGACTTCTGCTAAATTCTAAATGGTATCTAAAACACAGCCAACAACTCCAATTGGTCATATACTGAATGATGGTTTGATTGCCAAAAGCCTATAAAACTTATAGATATGTTTGAAGTGGGCTAATACAACTTAAACATCATAATGATTACAAAGTAAGAACTGGCAAATTGCAACAAATGAGAGGCTCAGAAGCACGGACACTTCAAAACCCTTGGTGTGTTCATGTTAGACACTCTGGGATACTTTTGCATGTGTGTCCTTGTTATGTTAGGAAAAAAATATATTTATTTTAAAAATTCCTTGATTTTAGATACATTTTTAAATATTTTGATAGTTGTTATTTATTAAGAAAATTTAAAATAAACATAAAATATGTCTCTAAATAAATAAATTATACCTAAAGATATATATTACCTAATTAATTAATTGTCGCGTTCCCACCATGTCATGTTCTAATTTTCAAGAATTGTGTCTTGTGATAGTGTTTGTGTCCATACTACTTAGAAAAACTACCTAGTCCATTTTGTGCTCATAACAATTGGGGGATGAGGATTCAAACACAAGTTCTTCTAGGAGAGCTAGATGGTGCTACTAAGCTATAAGAATCTTGGTACCTGTGTCTGACTTTTACACTTATGTTTGGTTCAAAGGAAGAGAGGTGGAAGGGAAGGAGAGTGTGAGAAAAGCAAGGGAAAAGAAACTTTTCCCTTGTTTGGATGCGTAGAAATGAAAAGGAGAGGAAGGAAATGGAAGGATTTTCTTCCCCTCTCTAATTTTCTTTTTCCTTTTTCTCCCCTCAATTTCGCCAAACATAGTGTAAGATTTTAGGTTTTGAGTGTCAAAAAAATTAAATTGAAGAAACAAGTGACACTTTGAATATGGTAACACATAATGGTGGACATGATTAGAATAATTCATCATAAGACGAAAGTCAAAGAGAGATACAATAATAATTTTTTTGTTCATTATTAATATATGCAATAATATTATGGAAAATTCTTAATTTATATTATACTAAACAATATAAGTCTTACATTGCTAATGTAAATCTTATCAAATGTAAATCTTACATTGCTAATATAATGTATAAGAAATTTCTTAATATTGTTTTTGTTGGGATTATATTTTTCAGTTGAAAGCTAAGAATTTTAATAATGTTATATTTATTTTAATGTACCCAAAATATATATTTACCAAATTTATGTGAAAAAGTGTCCCAAACAGTGGGTCCCCTCCCGTCCTCTTTCACCGCTCCTTCATACTGCATCGATCAAAGGGCAATTCTTAGTAAACAGCATAAATATGGATTGTATGATCACATGTTATATGTACTTCTTGGCTTTTGGCTTAGGCGAATAATCCAATGAAGAAAAGACAATCCAGCAATAATAATGCTATTTTTAATTTAAGCTGAAAGTTCTAACATGACATTAACACTAATGAGAAAAATAAAAAGGGAATCTTATTAATATTCTAAATGCAATAATTTTCATCTTGTTCTCTCTTGACTTGCCAAACAGATGTGATATGTTTCCACCAAGTCAAATCTACAATGAACTGACCTCCATAAAATTAATAAGTTTTTTTTTTGGTTAAAATAAAATTAATAAGTTTAAAAACACAAAAAATTTCCCCTTTTTTTTTTTATATAAAAGGTGATATGTTGTGATTGTTACTAAAGTGCTAATAAAAGTCGTGTTGGTGGTCTCATGTAAAAGTAATATTGCTCCAATAGAAAATTGTCAAGTTAATAATTATAAAAAACATTTTTTTTTCTCTCTAGCCTTACGGCATTTATATTAGTCCTTATAAAAAAGAATAAGCCCCACATTTTAACCAACTCCCAAAACCTACCATATTAATTAGTTTATGTATTGTTATGGAAAAAGATAGTTATGCTACAGTATATGTGTAAATTTACACAATTACTATAGCTTTGCAAATGAATATTTTAATAATTCTCTACTTGTTTTGGTTTGACTATGAAAGAGGAAGAAAGAAAGAGGGAGGATTTGGGATAATAATAAAAAATGGTCCATCATGCTATAGCCTTGGTAGCATGCCTAAAGGGGCTGCTTGGGCTTTGGCTGCCAAGGGCATGGCATGTCTGCGTGCATGCTCCCAAGGCCATGGCTGCCTCCATAGGCAAGCAGCCAAGGTATAGACACTATGGGCATGGCCCGAGAAAGGTAATAATATTATAATAAAATAAAATGTAAATTAAATAAAATGATGTTGAGTGTTTTAAAAAGTAAGTATATGTAAAATAAAAAAAGTAATTTCTTATAATAAAATAGATAGAAAATTTTACTCAAATTGATCCTCGATAAAAAAAAAAAAAAAACAAGACAGTAACTTGCCAAATTATTCATTGTGAAAAGCTTTGTGAGTCTAACATCACTAAGGATAAAAAGAAAAGACAAAAAATAATTAAAAAAGGTATTGAGTTAACTAACTCACCTAAGGACCTATTTAGAAAGATGAAAGTAGTTATTATTGTTATTATCATTATTATTATTATTAACGTTGTAAAGGTTAGTCGTTATGTTTGTGTCGTGAGGTTATATAGTCCCATGAAAATCATGAAGGACTAAGAAATAAGAATATTTGTGAATTTATAAAAGATTAGCTTGGGGAAAAAAAAAAACTACTTATACTAGTTTCTATATAATTTTGAGGAACAAATAGATTTTATTGGAATTTCCTCAAATGATTGTAAATGCAAGTCATTCGCTCACTCAGTCGCCACATCTAAAGCTTAAAAGTCAAAAAAGACTATTTTTAGTTATTTCCCTTATATTTTCTGGCCCCAAAAAATAGACACAGAATAATTGGTTCCCCTATATTCTCGAATCTCAAGGAGTTTGTGGCCTATCCCCGCCACTTTATGAGCAAAATAAGTGGGGATGAAAAATATGCTCCTAGAGAGAGAAACTAAAACCCAAAAAATGAATATATATATATATATATATATATTTAGAAAGAAAAAGAAAAAAGAAGAACTAAGCACTTTTCATCTACCCAATTCTTTTCAGATACTCATGAAGAAAGAGCGAGGCAAGTTAAGAATCAAATATTTTTATTTCAATTTCTGTTTATTAAATTTCACTGTTTTTATCTTTCTTTTCTTATTGTGGTTGAGTGGCTGTAGTGCACCTTCTCATACATGGAAAACGACTTTAAGAAAACAATAAGTCTATTGGGGTGGCTTATTGTGGATTGGTGCACAATTACAGTGTCAGTAACAGGTTTATTATGGAAAAGTATTGTTCCAACAACAACTTTCTCACCTTAATAAATTAAGAAATTTTTTTTTTTGTGTTTCTGTACTTTTTAAGAAAATCACCAAAATATTCATATTCACATGTAAACAAGACACAAAAGATGTTGTTTTGAATATTTTGATGTCCACTAAAGGAAACAAAATTGTGTGAGTTTTGTTTAACTCTTCTCTTAAAGAAAAAGCTTGCATTAGAGGGGCCCAAAAAACATATCACAGACATAACTGATAAAATGTCATTGATGTCAATAATAAATAAATAGAAGGTCTTGGTTAATGGGGTCATGACCAACCTGGAAAGCAGAAGAGGCAGTCCCAAAAACAAAACCCTTTGGAAAGCTTCCTCTGGTAATATTCTCTGACAAACATATGTGGATTCTACAAACCATCACGAGTGTAACCAAAGCAATGCCTATTCTTCTCAGCCTCATAGTTTGTTCAATGAATTCTTATTAGATATGAGAGAGAAAGGAAGATAGTTTTTTGTGCTGAGGACTAAGACTTGTTTGGATTCACAGAAAGAAAAGAAAGAGAGACAGAGTCAGAGAGATAGAAGAAGAGAAGAAAAAGATTAAGACAAGACTTGGTTGGATTGTATTTATAGGAGATAGATAGAGAGGGATTGGAAGAGACTAGAGCAGTGAGAAAAGAGAATGTTTTAGAATATATGGTCTTTGAGTAAAAGCTAAAACAATGATGGTGTTAAGTGGTGCATCATGTGGCTACACAAATGGTGAGGTGGCTGTGGTTTTTAAGTCCTGAGTTCACACGTTTTTGCACCATAATAAGCATCCATGGGATTGCTTTTCGATACCCTTTTGCTTTGCTTTCATCTGTGTTCTGATCACTGATGTCATTGGTGCGTTATTAATATTATCATGTTTCTTTTTGTTTTGATGGATCTTATTCATATTGGCCGACGATAACAACCACAAAGACTTCTCATCATTATATTAATTATGGTCCTGTTTCACATTTTTTTTAAGGTACAACTGTATAAATTGACCAAAATAAATCTCATTCAATTCAAATAATAACGCACAATAAGTCTGATTTTTCATTCCACTCAACAAATTTTGGAGCGTGCATTGTATAGACCTATAATAGTGGCCTTTATTCGCTGTTTATAACTTCCTGAAACTTTGCATCTAAAATAAATTCTCAATTAACAATTAATAATTATCTCAGGTACCAGTGCTCATTAGTCTCATATTTATGGTAAGATTCACTCATTAAATTTATGATGTGTCCATCATGAATGTGGGAGCATATACTCCGAGAGTACTTAAGCATTTTTCTATATTTTCTTTCTCATGATGCTTGAGTCCTGCAATCACATAAATCACATACCTTATAATTAATGAATAATGGGGCTTGTCACATATCCTCTAACCAAAAAAAGGAATGAGATTGTTTATATAATTGTATTGCATGCATGAAGCTGGATTCTCTATTTTTATATAAATAGCCCATGCATTTCCTTTTCTTTTTAGGTGAGTATATAACCAATCTTAGTCACAGTGATTGTGTTTGTATAATTGTATTGCATGCAGCTGGATTCTCTATTTTTATATAAATAGTCCATGCATTTCCTTTTCTTTTTAGGTTGAGTGTAACCAATCATAGTCACACACTCATATATATGTGGCAGATGCGTATTCTTAGAGGTAAAACTAATTATTTCTAGTTTTGGATTTCTTGTAATGATATACAACTCTAATATAGGGAAACAAATGTCATTATTACTTAGATTTGTAAAGGAAATGAATGAATTGGGTGAAAATGATTTAGGCATGACGCTTCTCCCTTAGCTATCAGTCTAATCTAATCACTTTTAAACCAACATACTCTGCGTGATTCTTTTGAGAGGTAGGTGTTCAGTTACGAAGCATTTTCCTAGATATAGGGGATTGTTTCTATAAAGTGAGCAACTTCATGTGTCTTTCTTGTGCTTATCCAAGACATGAAAAGACACCGTTGGCAATTCTTTTTTCTTTTCCATTTTTGTTTGTGCATGTGTGCTTTTCTGAATAAGTTAGAAACGGGGTCTTGTTTTGCCGACTGTTTTTTTGGTGAAATGCTAGCTAGTTAGTTCACTCAACTCATCGGTGGACACTACTCCATATATTCCAATGCTTTGAGATGTGTGAAAGCATCTCGTGAGACCTGATTTAACGGTCATATTTGATAGGCTACAAATGTGGGATTCATATGACAATGAAAAAACGTTATTGGGTGAGTTTATTTTTATCTATAAAAAATTATACAAATGTTTGAAGTTTTATTTATTTATTTATTTATTTTTGCACAATAGCATAAGTTATCAAAATAAAGCTAAACCTACAAAGATTCCAACACAATCATTTCATGTGAGGGATAACAATTTTTCCTTATTTGATTGATAATATAATTATTTATCTTTGTTTTTTTTGGAAATTTTGCAAGTATGAAAGATATAAGATAAAAACATAATTTATTGGTGAATTTATCATAATTCACATTTAATAAAATATTATTGAGTGAAATTCTATAACTATATTTGCAGTCAAACCTTTTCCTTGTTAAATTTTCTAAATTCTCTTAATAAGTTTAATAAAAAAAAAAAAGAGCTTTGTTTTTAGTTATCCCCACATCTAAATTAAATATTACTTTAAATAAAAAAAATTAATCATATATGATTTATTAAATTTGAGAAATAATTAAAGAAATTTATAAGAATAAATAAATTTTTGTCTTTATCAACTGTAACTTAGATGCATATATGTTGCATGTTTTGTTAAAACACTTATTGTTATTTTATCTAAAATGCATATTGCATGTTTTTTTAAAACACTTATCGTTACTGTATCTAATAAACTAATTAATAAGAAAAAAAAATTTGTTGTCATTATCAACTAAAACTTATGCAGCATGTTTTGTTAAAATATTTATTGTTATTTTATCTAAAGAAATGGATAAAAACAAAATAAGTTGTTGTCTCTATCTAAAAAATTGTTTTTATCTAAAATATTCCTATAATTTGGTAAAGTCACTTGGCACAATCAGGGTTTTTAAGCCATTTTTAAAAAATTATACTAGTATTATTATCGTGCAAATGCATGACTTGATGGAGATTCATATAAAAACTAGTTTTTTTTACAAAAAAAATAATTAAAACTAAATTATTAAATAAATAATAATAATTAATTAGAAAATAAGTAAATAATTTTAATAAAAAATTACTTTAAGTTCTAATTTTTTAGAGTTTAGACTTTATACTTTGAAGTGTTTATCTATTTATATATTTTAAATTATCTTTGTACTTGTGTGTTAATTTCTTAATATGAGATGTGGTATGAGTTTGATCATTCCTATTTGGATTATGTTTAATCTATGTCCTAGTCAGCACAAACAATAATAAATAAAATAGTTCCTCAATACCCATTTTTTCCTAATGATAGGTTAATAAAAAAATCAGCACACTCAACAAAAACATACACAAAAGAGTTCAAGAATAAATACAATAACCAAAACACTCACAAATTAAATAAAATAACCAAAACCCAAAATCAAAACATACACAAAAGAGTTCAGGAATTGAGAATATTTTTTTTTTTTTTAAACTTACATATGAGAATCAAAAACTTAAATGAGTGTCCATTATTTTGCTTCTTTATAGTAAACTTCCTTTAACATAATATCCTGTACACAAATTCAAAAGCAAAGAAAAATAAGTAAGATGAGTTTATTATATTAAAACACAAGCGTAAGTTGCATCTTGGGGAAAAAATGTGAAAAAAAAAACATTGTGGGGTGTATTGTGTGGGATTTAATTATAGGGATGACTTTATTGGTTAAGAGACATTACATAAAAAATTCATGACTTTATTGGGATTTAAGTTTAAAATTTTTCATAATAGATTTTTAGTTTGGGTAGAATTTAAATTTGTTAAATGTATAAAATTAATTTACTAATTAGTTGTTTTTAAAATATTAATAATATATAGAATTTTAGTTAGAGTAGAAGTCAAAATGTGAGGTTTTTTTTTTTTTTTTTTGAGAAAGAAGACGTGGTTCCTTGTTTGGGATTTAAGTTTAAAATTTTTTACAATGGACTTTTAGTTTGAATAGAATTTAAATTTGTTGAAATTTAAATGATAAAGTTTTACCTAAATTAAATCCTTGTTAAATATTATCCCTTAATCTGTTGAAATATATCATAACAAATAATATAAAATTAAAATACTAATTAGTGAAAGTGGCCATTTGGCGCAACCCCGGCTTCTAAGCCTAACTTTTATTATATGATATATAATATAGTCTATATACATACAGACACACACACACACACACACACACACACACACACACACACACACACACACACACACCACACACACACACACACACACACACACACGATATATAATATAGTCTATATACATACATACATACATTCACACACACACACACACACACACACACATATATATAAACCTAACACCTTAGTATTGCATGTGATAATGATATTTTTGGTGCCATAAATAGTTTTCTTAATCCTTGGATCCGTCAAGAGGAAACGCCTCATCTGTGGTTCATCGGGAAAAATTTCCAATCCACCTCCTTTATGCCTCGACGGTCTAGGCGCCACCCTTTCCTGAAACTACCACCTACTTCCCTTTGGGCATGTAAGCTCAAATACATGGTTGGTATGTAATCCCAATGGGGACTTTCATGGGAGCCCAACAAATGGATGCATAGCAACTCGATGGACGGCCACGCATGGGCCTGATGGATGGATGTGCATGGACTCAACAGTGTGACATGTTGGGTCTCACAAACCTTTTTGTGTGTTCTCCACTCATGTATCCTTATATGGAAATAACTTGAGCACCACGCCCAAAAACCCTACAACATGTTCATGTCTTCCCCAAATGGAATGAGGAACCTTGAAATCTCGGGGCCTTAATTCCAAACCTTCTCTACAAGGAAAAATCCTACATTTAAGGGATCTCAGCTAACCCTATATCACCATATAAACACTAGACCTCCTCTCCAATAAGGTACGTGAAAATCTCTAGCTCTAGATTCTTCTATCATTAACTTAACCTACGGAGGGTCTTTAGTCGGCACTCCACTAGTGCTCTCTGTCGGTTCTTTGTTTTTATTTTTTGTTCTTTAGGTATTTCAATTGGCACGTGTGTGGACGATCAGTTCACTGACGATTTTTTAGCATCATCAGCATGCATTATGATTTTTTTTATTTTTAAAACCTCCAAGCAATTGCCACAATATATTTAAATGAAGAAAACAAATTCACAAATTAAAAACTAACTAAATTTATAAAAATTAAAATTGAAAAACTCAAATTAGTGTGAAAACACTAATACTTGTTCAGACCCCAAAATTAAAATTACAGTAAAATTGTTTTTACTCTAACTTAACAAAGTGCGGAACAAGAGAAAATATGCGCAATAAACCAATAACACTACTCTAAGCCATATTCAACCACAATAAACAATAAATGAAAAGTTTAAAGAGTAGGGAAGAGAGATGCAAATACAAGATAACACTAAGACATGTTATCGAAGAGAAAACCAAAGAACTCGATGAAAAATCTCTCCGCGACTCTCAAAGTTGAAATCGATCCACTAGTGAATAAGTTGGAGTACATGAATAATAAAAGAATCTCTAAGCCTAGTCTACCCCATGTACTTGAGCTCTCCAAGCTCTTGCTACCAACGAACTTCTCGGAGTATTGTCTTCACTAGCTTTCCGAATCTCGCAATCAACTTGATTGCATCTGCCACTTAATGTCTCCTTCCAATACTTCCCAAAGGCACCAAAACTTGATTCAACACTCAGATTGGGTGAGGTAAGTGTTTAGGCTAAGAACCTCTCAAGGATGTAGAGATGAAGAGGTAAGAGCAAAAGAAAACCAAGAGAAAATGTGTAGATGATTTTGGGTATAACAATCTCTAACTCTCAAGTGTTTTTGCTAGGATTTTCTCTCTGAAAAGAACTCCTTATATTTCGTGAGTAATGAGAGTATATATAGTGTGGGGTAAAGAATTTGGTAAAACATTTTTTCTTTTTTCAAACTGAATATTTCACGAGTACCTCGTGAGATGGCCTTTCTAGCAAAGTACTCGTGAATTTGACAGTCTGGAATGACTCTTTAGTTTCCAGTCATGTGTTTCACATGTGGCCTTTCATGGGTTACTCTTCTCGAGAGCTTCTCATGAGCTAATTGCGAATTGCACTGATTCTTCATTGACGTTTGATTCTTTATCAATTTCTCACACTCATCCCTTACAAATAAACTCACATAAATACAGGGAAATGATTGAAGAAATTACATTAAAATTTGACACAGAATTAAAGCTAACAAAGGCTAGTTGAAAATCACAACTTTACACAAATTGAAAGCATAACAAATTAACAATCCAAAAAAAACAATTGCATGTTTTTTAAAGTAGGAACAATTGAATGTAGAGTTAAAGGGAAGCCTCGATTCAATAATAAATAAAAAAATCCAAATATCCAAACAACTTAGGAATTATAGGAGAAGGAGAAGTTGAAAAGAAAAAAATTATATGCTAATATTAATCAGTTAGTAAAACGTTAATTGTAGAAGTTAATAAATTAATAATAAAAGAAATTGTATTAGATGGAGAATTCAAATTATAATCAAGTAATGGTTTTTAATCAACTTAAAAATGATAGGAGAATGTGACCCTAAAAAAATAGTGTATTAATTAAAATAATCAACAACCTCCCAATACTAATAACTACTTTTAATGCCTTTATTATTATTATTATTATTATTATTTTATATATAAAATAAAATTCTACTCTAGCTTAATCTAAGTGTATATGTGTGTGAAGCCCCGTCCCGGAGACTTAAACCCCAACCCTTACCTCCCACACCGTATCCCACAAGCACTTATACCTGTATAGTGACCATCGCACCAAGGATGTGTGGTGGTGTTATTATCATTTTTCTAAGAATACCGTGATGCACTTACAAAATTTATGATCAAAACTATGTCATTTTTTTGTGTTTTTATAAAAACATAATCGCAAACCACACCACGCTTGTACAGCCAGTAAGATTACTTATCATAATCTCTCCCCACCTTCATAGAAGTTGGGGATTTGTGCACTAGATACAATCAAGTAATCAACTAAAGCATAATCTAACATGCAAGAAAGATGCTTATAACTTCATTAAAAGTGAACTTCTTAACAAGGAAGTCATCCACAATTTTTGAGATTATAATTATAGAATAATTTTAACACGTTGGTTTGAATGGCAACCCAACCTGGGGTTTAGAGTTCAAGAAATGACCTACTTAAATTGGTCACAAGTTCAGTAAAAAAAAAATTGGTCACAAGTATCTTATCACTTCATCTCAAAGTGACATATAAATAGATCGCATTTATATTGATTTCATCAGCTACATTAACACTAGTTGTCCATAACAACCAATCAATCCTAGAAGAAAAACCTCTAACTCTACATGGCAAAAAGTAATTACAGAATGAATACTTAAAAAGCCCCATAGCTCAATTCCAGGAAACAAATCTTCCTGTGCCTCAATTTTCAGCATCAAGGCTAAGAATGTACGTACCTAAACAAATTATGGCTTTTTCGAGAAATAATCGATTGCATAATCCAATAAATATATTATTAATGATGTGGAACCTCACTAAGACACAAGGTTCAAACCCATTGGGAGTAAGATATTTGATTTAGAATAAAATAATGCTAAAGGTAGTTCATTTATATATAAATAAATAAAAACTTAGACAAAAGGCCAGTTTCATAAAGAACACAAAATCTTACCATCACTTATTTTTGGAGTGATGGTCATTTCACAAGTACAAGTTATTGTGGGGGTGAAAGGAGGTAAGGGTTGAGTTTCAAGTTTTTAAAAGAGAGCTTGAGAGTTTTTCAAACACATATATACTTAGATTAGACTAGATTATGATTTATATCTATATATCAATATTTGGAAACTCTGTTGCTAGAATTTCGGGTTGCTTTCCAATTCGTATATGCCAGATGCTAGACGCAATCCCGCAGGAAGTCTTTGAAGCCATGAACACTCTACTTACATATATATAAATTATGTATATATAATGAGTTTAAGGCAAAAGAAAATTCTGTCTTATTTTAATATTATATTGCAACATTGCGTATCAATTAAGTTCAAGGCAACTAGATATTAGTTATTAATTATAAATGTCCTAAGAATGAATCTGAGAATCTTAGAGAATTAGTGAAGTGACTAATTTCTGTTGTCTAAAGCCTAAAGGTAGTTTAAACTTTGAAGCTATGCAACTCACTGTTGGTGACGGCTAGAAAGTTAAGATATCATGTCACTTTCTGCAAAATGTGCAAGAAAGGTGTTGAATTACTCACAAGTGGACAGTTCATATCGGCCCATTGCATTTGATGTCTTCTAAGTTCCATCTTTCTATATCTATAAAAAAATCAAAGTATATTCAATTAAATAAGTATATTAGTTCACAAGCAATTTAGGAGTTGCAATATTGCATTATAGATACAAGACAAATCAAATAATTTCTGGTCATGACATTGAATTATTTTGTTTCTTTCCATTATATAATTGTCAGTTGAGATCAATTTATCTCATACTTTTTTTAATTGAATTCATTCTAATGTACTATATCTTCGGAATCAAAGAGAACTAAAAATTATTAATCAATGTGGATGCTCATGCTACTGAAGTTTTCTTTTTTCTCTGCTTCCAATAATTCTAACATACTAAACTCTAAAGTACTAACCCAGCCTCTGGCGGCTGATTGCAAATCCTTCACTAATACTAGGGAAACTAACAGAGCACACTACCAGATCCTTTTTTTCTTATGTAAAATCTCCTTTTGATGTAATGGAGGTTTTAATTTCCGATAACTCTTCTGTAATCATTACTTGGTCAAATCCGGGTAGTACTATTAATGATTGATATGGTCCAAGTTTAACCCAAAAAAAATAAAAAATAAAAAATTCAAATTATTAGAGATTCTATTACAAGGCTTACAAACTAATATTACAATGAATGTGATTGATTTAACATCAATAATATATAATTTAAATTTCAAAAATATTTTTATGTTTCATGTTTAAAAGTTGATACATTAATTTTCAAAATTTATGTATCAAAATTTGTAATAAGTATAGTATCACCCTTTGTATTAAAAACTCACTATGGTTTAGAATGGTCTCATCCTTTTTTAGTAACAAAAAAAAAAAAAACCATACTTCTTGTTGTGTGAAACTGTGAATTAGTAGCCAAAAATCTTTGATTCTATTACACTTGCAACTCTTTCTCTCTCTTGTGTGTGTGTGTGTGTGTGTGTGTGTGTGGAGAGGAACAACTCTTTTCTTCTTTTTTAATAAATTTGATTATGACTTTTGTGGGGGTCAGAAACACAAAACAAGCTTAGAAGAAGTATGAGTTTCTAATCAACACAACTAATTTCTAAAGATAAAGGGATGAAATCCCACAATGAGAAGACTAGATAGGTGATCGGAGATGAAAACAACAAACCTAAATTCTTTCACTGATAAAAATCAGTTTCTAGAGCTATACATTGTCCCTCTTGCAATGTATAGGTTGCACAAATGTGGGCCTCGCCAAATATCTAAGAGGGGTGTTGCATAAACTGGTCTCACAAGGTATTTTCTCTTTGTTCTAGTGTGAAATAATTATATTACCCATGACAGCCTTTGTGTTCGAATAGTTATTAGACCTAGACCAAACGTTAACTTAGTCTATGAGTCGGGTCACTAGCTCAACTAGTGAGTCACCGATCGAACCGCAGGGATCAAATAAAAATTTTAAAAAACTATATATATATGTGTGTGTGTGTATAATTAAGTTTAAGAAATCATAACATGAATATGTAATTTAAAAAAAAAAGAGGCAATACCTAAATTAAACTCGCCATTATAATCTAAAATCAAGGTTTCACAAGCAACAACATTAGAAATTTTATAAAATTTACAAGCAATATAAATGATTGTCATAAAATTGCAATGAAGTCTTTGCTATATAAAATCTTGTCCCTTGTCTTAAAATACTATATATTAAAAAAAGGCAAATCTCAAACTACATAATTAATAAAGAGAGAAAAAAAAATTAAGGTCTTAAACTTAAAGCAATAAACTAATAAAGCATAAAAAACATAGATAAAAGAAGTGAAAAAAATTTTGAGGTTAAACTTAAAGCAATAAACAAATAAAACATAAAAAATGTAAACAAAAGAAGAGAAAAGAAGGTTTAAGTAATAAACTATATAACATATACTGATATATTCAGACCTAAGTGCTAACTAGTTATGTGAAAATGCATTGTTATAGTTTGGGGAGCTAAAATAGTGAAAAGTGACTAGGTGACGGTATAGTAGTATGAATCATCAGAAAAATAAGAGAATAATACATATATTTATTTAAGTTTTCTCTTATTTAAATTGTCGTATCATCATGCATAAAACAGAAAGAAGTTACTGAGATGGACCAATTAATGTAATTTTACACAATTCACAAACTTAGTCAATGAAACGGTCACACAATTTGTTTAAAACCTACTGAATTTTGCCGGTTTTGACTAGGAGCTAAGCCGGGGAATTGCCCCTGACTCCTCCCAAAATATTTCATATATATTACTATTAGGAATTTTTTAAAATGCTTTACCCCCTTAGGCAGAAAATAAACACAAATCAGGAAAAAACAAAAGCTTATCGACCCTGCTAAAATAGTGGGGAAAAGGCCAGCTATACCCCCTGGGCAGAAAATAAACACAAATCAGGAAAAAAGCTTCTTGACCCTACTGAAATAGTTGGAAAAAACACCCAAGGGAAAAGGCAAAGCTTACCTAATGCCCAATAAGTCAATGACAGTGTGCAGGAAAAAAAAAACACAAAACAAGGAAAAAGTTTCCGACACAAGCGAAAATAAAGGGAAGTATTTCTCTTGGGCACAATAACACACACTAATAGCTTTGACTTGTCTGCTGTCAAGCTTAGCAAAATAATAATAATCATCACCCATTTTAGTATCTTTTTGTTATGACATTTGAATTGATAGTACTATATTTTACACAATTTATTTTTTCTTCTCAATTTCTTGACAATTTAGTTTTAAATTGTGAGTTTACGTTATGAACACAAATTTTAATTACTTTGAAAAATAAATAGAAAGTTGAATTTCACCTATAGTTTAAAAAACAATCAAATCAAGATAGTGAGACCTATATACAACTTTGCAAGTAAATTTCTACACTTTTAATATTTTCAAATTTATTTATTTCCACAATTTATTTTATAGAATTAACTCAAATGTCTAACTATAGTATATGTTTGTATTAGTTTTTGTATGACACTTATAGTTGCTATTGTTTATTTATTTTTTTGTTAATATATATTAATATTTTTTTCAGTTATTTTTTAAATATTGGCTTCTAATCTTGGCTTCCTTAATTAAAATCTTGGCTTCGCCCCTGGTTTTGACTGAGTCTTGTGCACATTTTATCCAATTAATCATTTGGAATGGTCTATTTGTCGGGTCACTGGATTACTGATTCGACTGGCTAGGCTAAGTTAGGTTTGATAACATTTCAAAATTTCTTCAAACACGTTTCATTTTCTTCAATATCTTTTAAATGTTTTTATTTATATTTTTTCTACAAGAGAAACGTGTTGGGTGAATTACGCTAATTATTTTTTTGCTTTCTAATATTACCAATGCTAGCTCCAACTTAACCACTTGCTCTCTCTCTCTCTCTCAATGTTGTGATGTACCGCACACCATATTCTCTCCACATCACAATGATTCTAATTACCATCTAGACAATTTTATATAGAAATCATTAGGTGGAAGGCACCGGAGCTTATCTACTTGGATGAGAGCTTATGCATAGATCAAATTGGTGGCTTGACATTTGCCAACAAACCATCAGAAAGTTGCATGCGTGAAGAAATGCAAGGAGTTGCATTAAATGTTGCATGGACTCATAGCCCTGAGCAAACCAAATACATGCTAGCCGAAATGTATGACTCCATTGGCAATAAATGTTGGCCATTTTTGTTGACTTGATACGTTTCATGACGGTGATATTTTTGCTGAAGTTTAGCTATAGCTAGAGGTGGAGCAAATGAGAGCTATGTATGTGAGATACGGAGATTGCAATTAGAACTTCTTTTGTGTGTGTGTACCAGAGTGTAGAAAGCTAGTGTCTTGCAATTTTTGTCTAAATGTTCTTTATTTATTTGTGAGAGAATTAAGGGTGTAGTTGAGATTTGGGTATGTGAGAGAATGTCTATAAGCCATTATTATAATTTCCAAAATTATAGTGAAAATTTATTTTGTCGCCTTCCGTAAACGTAGGCATATTGCCGAATCACGTAAATTCTTTGTGTCATATTTTCTTCTCTTTTTTAATCTTGTGTAAACAAATTATTTCACCAATTTTCGCAACACAATGGCAACAATCCAATAGACTATGTGGTATCCATGACTATCATCCTTCGCTTAATCTGTTTTAATCTCATACAGTTTTGATGCTCTAACTTCCTCTGATTTACACCTAACCCTACTCATAATAAAAAAAAAAAAAAAACTGTTTGGAGCTGTTCCTGTTCTTTCCACAAATGGTGCATGTTACCTCATCTCATTTTCTCAGCTCCTTTCAAAGTAGCAGATGCAGAAGATAATGGCTGAACACAATTAATCCGTTTTGACCAAGTACAAGAATTTCTGCAGGAAACTGATGGTGGGTAGCCAAACCTTAAGTTTCTTATCAACTTTATTTCTATAATGGGCTATAGGATCTTGCCTTGACAATCTCATGCCTGATTAAAGGAAGAGCTAAGCTGTGATCACCTTCCATTGAATGATAGAGATAGTCCAAGTTATGATAGGGCACTACTGAAGTAAGCCTTTGGGAAAAATTCAACTTTGGGAAAGACTTCTAGAAGCTCTCCAACAACTGTAAAAAAAAGTAATATAAAATCGATTATCACACATTATCATACACTATCATAATTGAAGAAATTATATATTATCTATTTCCTTTCCTTTCCTTCGTGAGACTCAATAATTTTCATAATTTTAAATTAATTTCAAGTGGACATATTAGGAGTCAGTTTTTTCTTTATTCTTTAATGTTTTAGAAAACTCCTACACCGGTACAAGTATTGATACATCACTATGACATGTCAATTTTTGAAAAAGTATGATACAAGCACAGTTGGAATATGCATATTAATTAATTATTAAATATATTTTTATTTTTATTTTTATATATGATTAAGCATTTATTTTTCATATAATATTAAATATATATATAAAATATTATATTTCTATATATTATTAATCATTTTTTTTTATCAAAGAGTAATAATGGATAATAAATCAAATTCAATACTGTTAAAGGATGTTCATCTCAACTTAATTTATATAATGGGCTATAGGATCTTGCATTGACAATCTCATGTCTGATTAATGGAAGGGGCACTACTGAAGTAAGACTTTGGGAAAAATTCAACTTAGGGAAAGACTTCTAGAAGCTCTCCAACTACTGTTAAAAAGTCAAATAAAATTGAGTATCAAACATTATCATACCGCAGTGTGCTCATAAAAAAAAAAGTGGTGTAAAATAACAAACCACTAATCATAAGTAAATGAAAAAAATTGGTTCTCTTGTATTATAATTGAAGAACTTATATATTATCTCTTTTCATTTCTACGTGAGACTCGATAATTTTCATCATTTTAAATCCATTTTAAGTCAATATAGTAAGAGTCAATTTTTTTTTTTACTCCTTAATTTTTTAGGAAACACCTGCATGAGTACGGATACGGTATGACGACACAACAATTTTTGAAAAAGTAAAACACGAATACAACGAGAATATGTATATTAATTAATTATTAAATATATTTTATATATGAGCTAACATTTATTTTTCATATAATATTAAATATATATCAATTTAAGAGAAACAATGAATATTTTATTTCTATATATTATTAATCATTCATTATTATCAAATTAAGAGTAATAATGGATAATGAAACAAATTCAATACCATTAAAGGATGTTCAAAATTTTTTTTTTTGGATACAAGATAAAAATTCTACACTAACCTAATTTAATTAAGTGTATATGTGTATGAGTCTCCCTCCTAGAGACTTGAACATCGACCCCTTGCCCCCCTTAGCCCACTTGCACTTATCCTTGTGATGACCAATCCTATCAATGGTGTGTGGTGGTTGATATTCAAAAATTAGAATATAAATCAAGAATAAAGATATTTATTAATTTTCAAATGAAATATTATTATTTAAAGTTAGACTCTTTTAGATATACACCAATGTAAGTTTCTTTAAAAAACATTCTCTCATCTCCTCGTGTGTGTGTTAATACTTAGTATTCTAAAAAGAAAAAAAAGAAAAAAAAGAGCATGAGTTTTCTCTTTGTTTTGTGAAATAGTATTTGATTTCTCTTGTTCTCGTGTCCCGGTTTTGTCTTCTTTTTAATTTTTAATTTTTTTTAAAAAGGACACAATCGAGACATGTATGCAAAAATGTTCAAAAAGTGTCAAGTGTCTGACGTTTGTTTGACATGAATATGATACCCAAAATGAAATGTTTATACTTTTCTAATTCTAAAGGATGGGTTTTGAGATGGATGGGTTCTTGGTGAGCATTTGTTAATCTGGGTATTTGGTTTTGTGTTTTGATTTCATCGAAATGAGGTCATTCCGTGAGTTATTAGGAGTGCCTTTCGTTTTAGGTAAAACGACGTCATTTTGGAAGACTAATTTGGCCCCAAAAAAAATCCACCTTATACGCCAACGAGTCACTTAATGGCCTTGTGGGCAAGATATTGACAAGGGACGGATCTTGCTAACGGAAAGAAAATGTAAGTAAAATTCAAGCAATCCCAAATTTCTATTTTGTAATTTATATAAAGAAAAAAAAAGAGTAAAAAAAAAATTTAAACATGTATATAATTTAAACGTTTGATAAGGCTATTTTTTTTTTTTAAGTAGTTATAGTAAAAAAGATTGTGTTTTTTTATTTTATATATATAATTTTTATTTTGAGAATCTAATTTACGAGGAGGTAAAAAAATTTAAAAATTAATAAAAAAATAACCTATTAAAAGATAAAATTATATTTTTACTGAGTTGTCTTTTAATTTTGCATCTATTTAAATAAATATGTGAGGATATTAAGAAAAAAAAATTCTAGTAAAAAAAAAAAAAAAAAATAAAAAAAAGGGGGAAAAACTCGCTATCTTTCAACTGTATCCCAGCCGCAACAGACAGAGAGAGGGAGAGCAATAACCCGATTGGAAAAAAAATGGAGGACGATGAAGAAGAGCCACCGCTCGCTGTTCAAATCGAAGAAGAAATCGAACACTCAACGCAGCCACCACCAAACGACGACGTTTCCGTCGGAGTAACCGTCATCACAGGCTACCTCGGCTCCGGCAAATCCACTGTAAAAACACATTTAACTCTCTTAATTTTTTTTTTTTTCAAATTTTCGATACAACCACTCTCTCTCTCTCTCTCTCTCTGATCTTCGTTTGATTAATTTTGTGAAAAAAGCTGGTGAATCACATACTTAATTCGCAACACGGGAAGAGAATAGCGGTGATATTAAACGAGTTCGGCGAAGAAATCGGCGTGGAAAGAGCCATGATCAACGAAGGCGACGGAAATGGCGGAGCCGTCGTCGAAGAATGGGTTGAGCTTGCAAATGGCTGTATTTGTTGCACTGTGAAGCACAGTTTGGTCCAAGCACTCGAGCAACTTGTGCAGAGGAAAGAAAGGTTAACTCCAATTAACTATATATTTCAACAAAATTAGCGATTATCCTAAAAACTTAACCCGTTAAGAATCGCGTGGGCCTAAACCATTCTTATTTAAGTGGGGCCCAACACGGGTTTTGAATTACGATCTCCTGCTTTAATACCATGAAAAATTAGATTATTTGAAAAGTTTAAGGTTTTAGGAAATAATTTGATTATATCAAATTTGAGTTACATAAGTGGTTTCTTTTTGTTTGTGTAGACTTGATCATATATTATTGGAGACCACCGGGTTGGCGAACCCGGCTCCACTTGCTTCTATTCTTTGGTTGGATGATCAGCTGGAATCATCGGTCAGGCTCGACTCAATTATCACTGTAAGTTCTATTTATTTGATGTTTTGTTTATGGGATAGATTTATGTTCATTACTTGCTCTACTAGTCAAACTAGGGATATATTGCTTGCTCTACAAGTACATGGACTTACAATAAGCCTGGACTAAATCTTGTAAGCGTGTTGTAAAATTCAAATATAATAATTGGTACTGATATTTTTTATTTCGGTCTTGGTTTATCTCGATGGAATGGATGGGTTTATTTGATGTTAGAGATACTTACATTATGAGTAGGACTAGGGTTGCTTTGCTCCACATGGACCTACAATAAGGTTGGATGGGATTTGAAATTTGAGTGTAAGATGTGATTTCAAATCCATAACATTATGAGTGTTATGTTGGAGCAAAATCCTGAAAGCATTAAAACGTAGTATTTTTTTTGTTAAACCCCTTGATTTTAAGTGCTTAAGTCCAAATGCAACTTTTATTGTTTTACTGTATGATAATACGTTTGATCATATATATAAGTCAATTGTTGTGAATTTTCTTCTAATAAGTTTTGGTAATTGAATGTGGGATTGTAAATCACATTGCAGTGTTGTTAGGGTACTGTTGTATACTGTGTCTTTCTTGCCCAATACATATAACAGCATGGGGTGTGTTTGTGTCATTTCTGTACTCAATTTGTGTCTTGTGACGGTTTCCTTTCTCTCCAGTTCGTATTACCATGCTCAATTAAAAGATACCTCTCTTATTACTCAATATCTTTCTCTAAGAGTTATGTTGTTCTAATAGGTTGTCGACGCCAAAAACCTTCGGTTTCAGCTCAGTGAACGCCGAGATTCATCTTCATTTCCTGAAGCATTTGTTCAGATAGCATTTGCGGTAATGATCATGTTTTTACATTGTGAGGACACATTTGGCTAATAAATTTTTTTATTATTGTTTTTTGTTTTGTCTTTTTAAGCTGGAATTTTGTCCGAATATAATGCATGTATTATGGAGTGAGCACCTAAGAGATAAATTTTGTTGTTTGTGTAGGATGTTGTAATTCTTAACAAGGTTGATTTGGTTTCTCCTGAGGGCTCTGGAGGTGTCCTGGAGGAACTGGAGAAGGAAATTCATAACATTAATTCCCTTGCCAGTATCATTCGTTCTGTTCGGTGTCAAGTTGACTTGCCCAAGATATTGAACTGTCGGGCCTATGAGGCTACAGTTAGTCATACATCTCTTTGTTTTTCATCTGCAAGTTTATCTTCTTAGTTCATACTGACTTTATTTAGGTGACATCACTGATTTTTTACCCTTTTCAGCATGCTGCTCGTTTAGAGCAATTGTTGGAAGAGAACCGTTCTCTATCTACCAAAGATCTTCATGATACTGGTGTGAGAACCTTATGCATTTGTGAGCCACGGCAGGTTGATCTTGATAAGGTAGTTTTTTCACTTTTGAAATAGCTATCATATTCTTGTTCTGGAAAATTGGCACTTCATTACTGCTTTTGACAACAGTTTACAATTCATTACAAGTATTGCAACCCAATTAGTTGGCAAAAAGTAATCTTCCAATGGAAACTTGATTAGTGGGTGCTTACTGTGTTTTGTGTTTTTGTTTGGCTCAATGTCCATATAAAATAGGGCTGCTTTAGGCAGAGAACCAATATATAAGTGTATCCTACTAAAAAGGCTTAAAATTTATTAGGTTATGCCATGGTTCTCCTCTATTTAAAAAGTAAGGTTCTAGATTATTGGATGGGTGAAAGATGACTTGTGTCAGTGACCAAAAATATTTGGGACACAATATTTGTAAGAATATGGTTGCTAGATTCTGGTTGGTCAAATGGATAAATCTATTGATTTACTTATAAATCTCAATACTTACAGTTACACTTTAGGATCTGCAGGAAATGTCACAAATAACAGCTGATTTTTCTGTTTTCTGTCACAAAAACATTTAATATCTTGACCACACTAGTGAAAGCTCATATATTTTAACTATGTTTTTTTCGCTGGGGATGCTTGTCTTCTTTACTTATTTTATATCAACTTGAATCAGCACTTCCTTGTTTATGTTGCTATTGGTGTATGACATCATACCTAATTGTCGTTGTTTATAGGTTCGTTTATGGCTTGAGGAGATTCTTTGGGATAAGAAATACAGTATGGATGTGTATCGCTGCAAAGGAGTTCTAAGTGTTCAAAATTCTGATCAGTTACATACTTTACAGGTAGTGTTTCATTTCAAATGCACTCTAAGTACTCTTCATTGGAAGTCAACTAGTGCTGCATTAGACCCACATCACCTTGGGGTTCTGGTCACTGGGATGCTTATTTAAATTTTTTTATATTAATCGTTGGATAAATGGTATGTTTATTTGAATTAAAATCCACATAAGGGTTTCATTTTTCTAGGGTGCATATGAAATGGCCAATATGCACAGGACCATGCTAAGGCTTTATGTACGTGTGTCATATAGGGTTTTAGCCTTACTAGGCACTGCAACCCTTAATATTGACATTTCTCCGTCATTTTCTTTTCATATTTTTTTCTTTTGAATTTACTGCTTGAATTAGTTTGTTTTTGGAGGAACTAATTTTGTTGTGTTCTGTCATTTAAAAACCTTATGTTCCTGGCAGGCTGTGAGGGAGATATATGAGATTGTTCCAGCTCGCAAATGGAAAGGGGAAGAAAATCAGATGAACAAGATAGTTTTTATAGGTATTATCTAATATACAACATCATCTTCAAGTGAGGTTCTTTATAGATACTGGTCAAGCTCCTATTTTAGTTTTTTTAATCTGTTTGCTTTATATTGCAGGTCATAATCTGAATGAGGATGTTCTTACTGATTCCTTCAGAACTTGTACAACTTCTTAATTTTAATACTAGCTGACAGTTGATTGTCATTACATCTCAATGTTAGAAAGTTAAGTTGTAAATCATGATTTGGATAGAATAGGAAGTCCTACATCAAGTGTTATCAGCAAGAACTTTGGACGATCCAACTTGTTTCTAATATTTGTATTCTATTTTTTCTCCCATGTTAAATTTTGGTTACAGGTTGAATGAGAATTGGTTACTTTAGCTCTTTGGGGTGTGAATTAAGTTAGTGATCTTTAGACACGTTAGTACTCTGGTTGGGACAGTCATTCCGGGCTTTAGTTTCTTCACTTTGCTATGTTTTATTGATGTTGCATGAGGTTGGATGCTAATATAGCTTAAAGGAAAGGGAGACAAGGTTGCATTCGTTACATCCCCTTATTTGTATTTTTTGAGTTTATGGAGGAATATCAATAAACAACCAATATATAGTCCAAGAAAACTACAAAGAGTAAAGTCTAATTTTGGTCATAACTGTCCTATGCAACTGCTGTTCTGTTTGTTTCTTATGCAACTGATGTTCTGTTAGTTTCTTATTTTCCTATGGTTGTTTTATATACGTACTTTCCAGTTAGTTTTTTTTTTTTTTTTTAGATAGGTAGATAATGGGGGCGTGGGAGATGAAATTCAAATCATAAACATGATATACCATAAAAGATGTCATTTTCATTGTGCCAAAACTTGATTCCCCCATCATTCTCCTTTAAATTTGATAAGTTGTCTGAACAAGATAATTGGTCTAATCACAACCAATATTGTAATGTGCAACCATTAATTCCACAAAAATGTTTTGGTTTTGAAAAAAATTCTTAAACTAACAGTAAAATTGGCTGAACTAGACAAAATGACTAAATCGAAAACGTATTGAAATTTAAGAATTAAATTAAAATGAAAAAAAAAAAGAAACTTACATAATTGAATTGAAAGGTTAAGAGTAATGTTATAGACATAACATATTTACAACAGTTGAGTAGATAGATTTTCATTGGTTCTTATTTGGGCTCATCACTAACATCACTTTCATTTATTGTTCAACAACTATTTACCTCAATTGTTGTAAAATATTTTGAGAAAATTCTTGTGACAATATTGAAATGTCAAAGTTTGAGTGTGTTAATTATGGGGCTTTTGTTAATGAGTGCAACCGCACATCCATTAAAGAAGAATTTAATGAGTTCTACTCAACCTTAATCATTGTCTTCAACACTCGTTAGCCAGATTCTATTTATAATTTAAGGATTTTTTTATTTTATTATTATTATTTTTTTATTTTATCTCCACCTAAACCCAACATACACACTACAATTAGGGGTGCACATTGGGTAATTCAGGTAAATGAGTCTCAATGGTAAACCCATAGTGATACCTATATATATATATATATATATAATATTTTTCTTTTAACTTTTATAATCTAAATTCTAATAGAAAAAAGAAAAAATTTAAACCCTATAACTAAACTCACAACTGCACCTAGGGATAGTCATAGGCGGGTATGGATCGGATATACCCATATCCTACCCGAAAAGTTTGCCCATGAATATCCGAATATCAATACCCATTAGTATTTATACTCGAATTTATTATCCATGGATATCCATACTCTACCCGAAACTCATTTATTTATTTAATTATTTTTTAATCCAAGTCATTTTAACTTAAAAACTAATTAATAGCTTTATCCTAAAAAAAGATAAAACTAATCAATAAAAAATTTTAAAAAAATTTATTGATTTGTTTGATATCTACTTCTTTCTTTTCTTAAGATAGAGATTGAAATTTTATTAGATAAAAAAAAAAAAGAAAAAAAAAAAAAAAAAAAAAAAAAGAAGCAACACATTTTATTCGGACCTGTTTCAGAAAACCTTGAAATAAAGCAGTACAACCCTGAAACAAATGCGCAAGGACCTGTTATGCAGACAACAACAATTCCTCGGTATTACTCCGGTTACGTTATCTTCTTCACCCACAACCCCACTGCCTTCTCTTCCCAATCCCAATCCCAATCCCCAATTCCTCCTCCTCGTCCGTACCACCAAACCCTAATTTCCCAAATCAAAACATTTCTGAAAAGGCTGAAATTACTCCCTCAGATCAAGAAACCCCAGAGCATGAAATCTCAGATTCTGAGATTTATGTTGATATGAGTGATTCAACAACAACGAATCTTCTTCAGGAAGACGACGAAGAAACCCTAGGAGGAGAAATTTCTGGGGCTGCTGGACCTTCTGGTGCTGAAACCACTCTTTTTCTCTCTAAATCCAGCCCATCTGCTACCCCTTTTGGGCCGAACCGAACTGATCGGCCCATCAATCACCGGGTTCACCCAGCCCAACCTAACCCTCTAAACCGTCCAGACCAAACCTCAATCCAACGCAAATATCCAAAACCCGAACATCATAAAACGTTGCGTTCCGATAGTTGAACTCTGAGAGATTTCACTCTCTTCGCCGACCTAACCCCTTTCTCTCATTCTCGTCTCAACGATTAAGGTAACCTTGCAATCTTATAATCTTTTTCGGTTAAGGTTTTACTTTTAGCTCAAAATTAACCAATCAGATTGTACCAATTCCTAGGATTCTGGAATCTTAAAATTTACATACATGTCTGTTATAGCACCAAGAATTTTTTTTTTTTTTTTTCTTGCAATTACAATTCATGTATTATTATTATTTGATGGTTCTAAGAGAGAATTTAATTTAGAAATTTTTTACTGAATTTACTTTATGAACTCATACTTAACTGTGTTTTGAGTTTAAAATGAGTGTTTGTAAAAAAAGCTACGAGGAGTTGTAGTTGGAAAATAGAGTTTTGGGTTTTAAAAGACACTCTTTTAATCTCCTTGAAACGCTTAACCAAACGGAACCTTAAGTGAAGTGTATCAAATAAAATCGATAATGGGCACCCCGGTGTTAACTCTTTTGTTAGCGTTTGGTTGCTTTCTTATTGGATTTGTTGCACAAAGCTTCACCTTTAAAAATTAGACAGTTGGATTATTTATATACGTTCTCATTCGGTCAAATTTCGTGTGTTAATAGGATGTTACTTCCTATTCGATTCATAAATTATGTTTTGTTTATAGTTTACAAAAAAAAAAAATTGAAATTTAAACGTTTTACACATGAGATGATCATCTTGAAGTTTGGCATGAATGGAGGGTATATGCAACTAATATAAAATTATTGACTAGTATAACTTTGATGAAAGTATTTCCAGGTTTAATTTGAATTTATCTCATATATTATGTTTTGAGTTCTTTACTTCTTTTCTCTATGGTGTTTATGTTGTATTTGCACTTAAAATTTTAGGAAATGTTATCCATATTCTTTCAAAATCTCTAATGCTCAGCTTATAAGAGTTGTTATATATATAGCACAGTCAGTGGTGTACTTGCCTCAATAAACATATCCACAGAATGATTTGAAGTTTTCTAATACCACAAGTTAGGATTGCCCTGTTAAGATTTCAGAATATTCTTGCACTAGTGTAATACGTTTAAAAAATCTTTAATTGCTGAACGTCCTTTGTACCTCGTGGCCCTGCAAATATGGCTCAACAATATTGGATGTATTGCTTTCTTTTATTCGATGTCCCAAAATGAGTGTCTACTTTCAAAAAATAAAAGCATTTAGACCATTCAAAAAAAAAAAAAAAAACATTTTTATTTTCATCTTCTCATGTTACCCTTCACTAATTCAAAAAACCAAATGAAGACACACTTTACAAGTTGTGCCACCTTTGGGAATTTTGGTAAACTTGTACATCTTTTCTTCTTCATTAAATGTCGTGCCATTTCAAATTACGCACTCAAATTAGGATGAAGCTGATGAAATAGGCATTTTAGAAAACTGATTATAGTCGAGTGATCTTTATTGATTTATGTTCATTGGTTTTTATGTAGTAAAATATTTTTAGAAGAAGTGCAAACAGCCACTTTTTTTGTCCAATGGCATTGGTGGTAATCTGTGGGCAACCGTGTAGTGGGAAGTCCACAGCTGCCCTCTTCCTAGCTGAAGCTCTCAAAGAGTCAGAATCAAAGCAAACAGTCAGGATCATTGATGAAAGTTCCTTTCATCTTGATCGCAATCAGAGCTATGCCAATATGAATGCAGAGAAGAATTTAAGAGGGGTGCTTAGGTCTGAAGTTGATAGATCAGTGTCAAAAGATAATATAATAATAGTAGATTCTTTGAATAGTATAAAGGGTTACAGGTATGAGTTGTGGTGTTTGGCTCGTGGTGCGGGAATAAGATACTGTGTTCTCTATTGTGATGCGGAAGAAACCCATTGCAGAAAATGGAATGAAGAACGAAGGGAGAAAGGAGAAGCTGCATATGATGCTGAGATTTTTGAAGATTTGGTAAGAAGGTTTGAGAGACCGGATAGAAGAAATAGATGGGATTCCCCTTTGTTTGAGTTATGGCCGCATAAAGATGGAATAGAGAAATCTTCTGCTGCTGTTTCAGATGCTGTTTCATATTTGACAAAGAAGGTAGACTCAAAAACACAGGATGTAAAAATTTTACAGCCAACAATCGCAACACAAAGTGTACGATTTTCAGAGGCAAATTCTCTATATGAATTGGATAGAGCAACACAGGAGGTGACTAATGCTATTGTGGAAGCACAATCCCAGGCACTTGGAGGGCCAATAATGGGGTATCTCTTGGCCAGGGATTACCAACTATCAATATCTCACGATCAGTTGGGCTACCAGAGCTACGTAGGCTGCGACGAACTTTCATTAAATTGACTGGGCAGACAAGTTTAAGTGGCCCACCACCACCATCTGATGCAGACAGTGCCAAGAGGATGTTTGTGGACTACCTGAACAGGGAATTAGGAGCTACTTGAAGGAGTGTGATGTGGATGATGTTAGAGTAATGTATTATGGAAGATCTCTTTGTACTAAATTGATTTTTGATGTGGACCAGTAAGTTATTTTTGCACTTGCATTCTAGGTAATGTTGGAGTTGGAGTTTTTCTACCAACGAATATGTATGAAGGGGCTTGCTTTTCATAGGGTTTGTACCATGCCTTTTTCTTTAATTTTATCAAGTTGTTTGTGAATGGGACCATGTGCTATCATTTGTACATTATTCTATTAGAATTTGCAGATTGCAGACTAGCCAGTGAAATTTCCTTAGCTGGAAGCTTCTGATCATGTCAATCATATCCCTGCATGCAAGGCACAGTCCTTACTAAGGGGGTATTTACATTTGCTCCCTAGTCGTTTGGTGAGTTCTTTTCTAAATGATTATTGCGTGGGGATCTGTAAATCAGAAAAATGAAAGCTGAAAAACATGATGCCCAATCTAGTAATCAGAATGTTGAACTGAACTGATTGTACCAAACCTCCATTAACTGGTCAAGGATTTGTAATATCAACTTTGTTTGCACATTGAGATGAGAATTATAATCAAGCAATCCTGATAGCAGAGAAACAATTGGAGATCACAATGGGTTTGGGTTGGTTTCTTGAAGGGTGAGATCTTAAGAGACATGAGACAGATTTTGAGTTGAATTTCTCAACCCAAGTTCACAGGCCTGTTCAGACTTCAGGGGCAATTTAGGCTTTTTGAAAAAGTAGTTTGCAGTACATTTTTATGTTGGGCGTTTATCCAATAATTCAGTTTTTTTATTTTTTTTTGTTGGTAAACCAATAATTTAGTTGTTACAACCAACTCACCCATCCCCATTCACAGTTTAAATAATAAAAATAATAGAAACTGGATTTAAAAAAAAAAAAAAAGATTCTCCATTATTATTACTCCTCAAGTCAAGACACAAACACAAATGAGTTTCTTTTTTGTGCATATGAGATTCAATTCTATATTCCTTATATAACAACAAAAGACGTTATTAGTTAAGTTGATTGAAATCTAAAAACAAATCAGGCATTTGATACAATGCTAAAAGCTATCATGAGTAGCCTAATAAAATAATTTGACAAGCTTAGATACACAATAATTTTCACAAATTTTCCCACAAATTATTGAGGTAATATGTGGTTGGTGTACAACTAAAGTAATACCAATTATAGTTCATGTGAAAATGATGTTATTAATCAAAATATGTTGTGAAATATATTGTTTATGCATTATTGAAAATAAATTCATTTGAAAGCCACATTTGCATATATAGTTGTGACAATTTCTGTACGAGGACCATGAGGTTACTCGTTAACACAGCTCACCTTTTGTTTGAACCACCCTGGAGTCATGGAGTAGCCATTTGCCAAAAATGATAAAGAATACCTTAACTTCCTAAAGAAGCAAGATTTCTATTAGCATGTTAGGTACCAACCTGGACCTACCAGATTAAAGTAATTCAGATCTTAATTAAAAAAACAAAACAACCAAAGTTAAGCTCCAGTCTAAGAAATCCCTCCATTAATGGGACTCCTCAGATTTGTCAAATCTAGGTTTGTTTTCGAAAACTAATCTTGACTGTGAGTCTAATAAGTTTTTGTTTCTGTTTTTGTTTTGTTTTGTTTTTTTTTTTTCGCTGTTGTTGAGATTCGTCAATAAGTAATAAGAAGTTACAACTCACAAATGATACTCTACTATTATTAATTCTGTTTAAAAATTTCAATAAAAAGTAATTATTTTTTTTAAGTTTTAAAAAAATCATATATTTAGGTCAAAGCCATAAATTAATTAATTTATTTATGAACAACTTGAGAATAGTTTGTCCATGTTCATTTAATAAAATAAAGGAAATTATTTTAAGCTTAATTATTAAACAAATTGTGCACAAACATCAGAATAAATTCATGAATAAGTTTCCTCTCAGAAAGAAAGTTCATGAATAAGTTTATGCGTACGAAGCTTGCTTTATTTTTTTTTTAAATATATATATATATAATCTCTACTAAAAATTACTTATTAATTAATAGTATAGATTTGTGAAGGAGTAACAGTTTTTTGTTGTAATTTTTACTATATATGGAACAAAATAAATTAGTTAAATAGCTTGTAAGAAAGTTTGAATTTGTTCAAAAAAAAACAATGAATCAAATTTAAATATATAATTAGTTTAATAATGAGCTCGGGCTCAGAACACATTCCAAATACAATTAAATGAATTTAAATTTTAAAACTCAATTTGTTTTAGCTTGTGTTACCGTCTTGTTTTAAAGTTTTTAAAATGAAATGAAGCAATTATCACTTCTTTATTTTGTTTTATCTTTTTTTTTTTTTTTTTTTTGTGTGTGTGTGTGTGTGTGTGTAAAACAGGGAGCAATAGTGCTATAATCATAATATATTTCATAATTTTTTCAAGAACTTATTGAGTTGTTCAATTGCGATTACTACATCAATTTCATATGATATCATCACTAACATCATAATTTGGAATATTTTAAAATGAAATGAAGCAATTATCACTTCTTTACTTCGCGGGTAAAAAAAAAAAATGCCACCAACATAATAAATATAATAATGTTTTGAACCGATTGTAGTAAGAAATTGAGATTAGTGTGTCAATTTCACATGAGATCACCATTAATATCATAATTTATGGTACTCGATTCACAACCATCAACCTACCCAATTTCGTAAAAGTGATGCTACAAATATAAGAATTTTCACAATATTTTTCACAACAATTAAGTTCACAAGTCTTATTAAGATAATATTTTAATCAACTAATAAAAACTTGACACATCGACAATTATAGAAATTTTATTGTCTCTAACCTTTGATTAGTAGTATTTGTTATTGGACTCGATTTACCTACAATACACTATAGCCGACATTAGATAGAGACGTGTCTAATTTATGTTATATTTTTCGAATTATATCATAATCGTGTCAACTTACTTATAGTACACTACAATTGACACAATATGAATATATAACTATTTTTTTTTATACATTCAAATTGTATCGTAATGATGTCGGCTTCAATGTACTAGAGCGACCATTTTCCCTTTCTTGTTTAGACTTACTGTTACTTAAAAAGGAAACCCACAAAAAATAACAGTGATGTCACATGGTTGAGACAGGAACGAACGGAATAATTAGACGACAGAGTTGTGATAGGTTGACGTGAGAATTACAGTAAAAACACACGTTTAACTGTTTAAGCTCCATTTGTCACTATTTTACTAACTCTAAAATCAAAGCTTTAACTCTAAATTAGCCTAGCTCTCAATCTATGTTCCTTAATGTCACAAAGTAGCTTTTAACGGCTAAATCTTAACCGTCCATTTCTTGTCCTTTTCCAGATCTCAATGCCACCACAGATGTCCATGTCAAAAAAACATACTCATTTGTTTATTTATAATTGTGGAAGTCATAAACACAATAAATACTAAATTTTTGTGTGTTTGATATTAATTTCGGTTAATGATTCAGACACTGTTTGTTTTGTGTGTGTGTCTCTCTCATATAAATAAAAAATTGGGGAAAAAAAAAAAAAACTGTGAGAAATGACTTAATACAAACACAAATAGAATCCGATAAATTTGGACTCAAATTCACAGAAACTCTCTCTCACCCAAAAATAGTTGCCTGGCTTTTGAATCTCACACAAGTCTGCAATCATCAACGATCCAAAATTGGTACGCTGGGAAAAGTTCTTTTTTTTTTTTTTCAATTTTGTTTTATGTTTATTTTTTTGGGAAATTTGAACCAATGTGACTGTGTTTATATTAATGTAGACACATTGATTTTGGCTTGGATCTGTGCATTTCTTTCCTTTTTGAGATCTGGGTTTTGCTCAGTGGGTTGTAATGATTGAAAAAGTTCAAGCTTTTTTTTTTGGTTTAAATTTGTGGTTTTTGGGTTTTGGGTTGCTGAGAATCATGGAAAAGGAAAGGAAAATTTGGAATTTTTTGAGTAAAAACTGATGTGGGGTTCCTGTTTTTTTTTTTTTTGGTTTAATCAGGAATGAAATTGTACCGTTAGTCACTCACTTTTTGACTTTTTGCAGGTTGATCTGGTTGATTGAGAAGAGTGGCGTATTTCAGAAATTGGCATCAGTTGGTTGTATGCAATTTTGTTTTGGGAATTCAGCAATAGTTGGAATTCTAATTCTTATAGATTGTTCAGAATTTTTGTTTCTGTTATTGGATTGTTGATCCGTGATTGGGTGTTCATACTTGGGGTGTTAACAATCTGAATTTTGCATTTCACGTATGTGTATGGTGGATTTGTATGACTTTGCATTAATGTGAAATGTGAGTCTGATGGTGGGAAGAGATCTGCGTGTGTATATTTGGGAAGTGTGATGGTTTTTTCAAATTTCAATGTTTGTAGGGATTGTTCGGATTCATGGTAATATAGATAGAAACTTGTCTGTTATGATAGGTTATGGTTATCACTGTTCTTGGAGATATAGGTTAAAGGAGTTTGTTATTTAGTGGAATTTTCTTAATTTGATTGTTAAAGGGGGTTGCACGATTTGGACATGAGAAGCTCTTGGTTCAGTAAACTATCTGTTATTTTCGGCTCTAGACCGCCGCTCAGCTGGTTACTCTTGTGCCTTATTAGCTTGGTTGCACTAATTACAGTTTTAGGATCGTCTTCTTCTAATGCATTTGACTCTGTAACTCCCACTTCGGTACCAAACATTTATTTGAACTATAGAAGGCTAAAGGAGCAGGCAGCAGTAGATTATTTGGAGCTGAAGTCTCTCTCACTTGGAGCTAGTCGCCAAAGAGAACTTGGCCTTTGTGGCAAAGAAAGAGAAAATTATGTTCCTTGTTTCAATATTTCAGAAAATTTGTTAGCTGGCTTTAAAGATGGGGAGGAGTTTGATCGGCATTGTGAAGTTTCAAGAGATCGAGACCGGTGTTTAGTTCGCCCTCCTAAGGACTATAAGATTCCCTTGAGGTGGCCTACTGGTAGGGACGTGATATGGAGTGGAAATGTGAAGATAACCAAAGACCAATTTCTTTCGTCTGGAAGCATGACCAAAAGGTACTTCTTTTTCAGTGTGTGAAAGTACCTCTAACCACAAAAGTGATTAAGCTTTTAGAACTCCCTACTATTTGCATGTTAATTGGTTTTTATGTCATTTTCTTCGTTGGGATTCTGAGCAATAAATGATTTGATTATGTATCCTTTTTACATTTTCTCCATAGGTTGATGTTATTAGAAGAGAATCAAATTACTTTTCACTCTGAGGATGGATTGACCTTTGATGGTGTTAATGACTATTCTCGCCAGATTGCGGAGATGATAGGGTTAGGAAGTGACTCTGAATTTCTTCAAGCTGGGGTAAGTTTAGTTCCTCCCAATCCCCATCCTCCACCTCCCTGCCCCACCCCCCCCCCCCCCCCCCCGGCTCCCCGCGCGCCAAAAAAAAAGGAATATAATTTTTAGTTGTTACTCTTTGGGCACCATTGGGTTTTAAAAAGATGGAATTTTTTTAATGCAATTCTTTGTTGTTCTCTTAATGTTAAATGATTTACTTCATAACTTGAAGCAAAGAAACCTTATGGTTTGTGGGTTTTCTTTTTTGGGTTACTCTCCTTTTCCTTTTGATAAAAAGTAGTAAGGTGCAGAAGTATCAATTGCATTACATATTTCAACTTATTTATGTTGATTACAGGTGCGTACTGTACTAGATATTGGCTGTGGATTTGGTGGCTTTGGAGCTCATTTACTCTCACTGAAGGTAATGGCTGTTTGTATTGCTGCTTATGAGGCAACTGGCAGCCAAGTCCAATTTGCCCTTGAGAGAGGTCTTCCGGCAATGATTGGAAACTTCATCTTGAGACAGCTTCCATATCCATCATTATCATTTGACATGGTTCATTGTGCTCAGTGTGGTATTGTTTGGGATGAAAAAGGTACTTTAAAGTTAGATTAAGCATTGTTTCATTTGACTTATTAATGGTGTGCTTCCCACTGGCTCTGGGTGCTGAACTTGTGGATGCTTGATTGATTGATGTCACTTGGGTTTTTATTGCTTGGTTGATATGTGGTTGACTTTTCTTATGGGTAATATTGATTCTCCATCATTACCACACTAATAGATAGACATAGTTCTAATCTTGGTTAATAAGGCTCTATAGCACCATCAAAACCACGAGTTAGTTTTTGCCTCTGGTTGACTTTGTCCTATCCTTTAATTTCATCTTGGATTTTTTTTCAAATCTTGTAAAAAGAAAGGATAATTTTTCTCCCTTTATGAAGGATAGTCACTGTTATATATGGTTAGAGCGATAATTATCCATTTTCAAGCATGGAAGGTGGATTTTCCAAGAATTTCTCTTCCTTTATTTTTTCAACCAGACTAAAAGACACATTTAAAGAGTTGCTAGCCTGCCATTTAAGTTTGTGGGCATAATCAGCAATAAACAGAGATGCAGCGGATTTTGGGTTGCATACAGTAGGAGGTCAGGATATGTGACAAGTGTTCTGTTAGAGGCAAATCCCCTTACAAAATTTGTATAACAAGTATGAATTAAAGGCCTTAGTATTTTTGAGCTGTTCTAGGTTATAACAACTAGGAACTTTCCTGTTATGTTAGTATTTGTCATGTAAATAAAAAATTTTCTGGTAAAATTGTGCACATGAAGAGAATATGTGACCAGAAGTTTTTCAAGAAAAAATTAGCTGAAATGCAGTGAAGTGGAATGAGTGATGGTGAATGGTAAATTGGTGATGCTTGGTAACATTATTGTGAAATAAGCAAGCATGAGAATGGTATCTGATTTTCCCTTTCTCAAGAATTAAAGACAGATAAGTTCGAGCCTATAGTAAATCAAAGAAGAGCTGGTGATTGCACCAGTACATTGGTAAGAACAAAACGTGATTTTTTCATGTGGCCACATTAGAAGTGGAATCAGCATAATAGATCCCTTTGGTTTACTGAATTAGAACCAGTAAACCACTGAAATAGAAGCATTTGTGCAAGAATTTTGTTATTGCTAACTGCTAAGGCAACACAAGGCAGGGCACTGTGAATTTAGAGTTGACACATGTAACATTCCAATGAAAAAAATCTGTGTTACTAAGGGGACAAAATGTTGGTATAATATGATAGAGTTGGGAGAGGCTCTGTTCCCATTTAAATCCTCCAATTTACTTCAATTTTTATCCAGATGCAAAACATGTGGTATTTAAAAAATCCAATGGTCTTAAATACCCCATTTGAACCACAAAAAAATAAATAAATGCCATTTGTCTCACATCTAACTGAAAATTGGAGGGAATTTGGGGATTTAAATGGGAGGGGATCTTTCCCCATAACCATTTGGATGAAGAACAAGCTCCTGAGATCTGTTTAGTTTTCATGTGATCTTATGTATTTTTATTAGAGATAATCATGTATTTTACTGTTCAAAATGTTTGAAATAATTGTCAGTCGTCTTGAAACATGAGTTTTTAATCTTGTCCTGAAACACAAGTTCTATTCTATTATGTTGGCAACCAACAGAAGCACCACAGTGAGTGAAGTAGATGCTTCTGTTATTGCCATCTTAATCCTGCTTCCGGCAGCATCATAGTGACACTGTGATGGTAATTCATAGAGCCTGTCATGCATAGAATTGTTTAGTTCATGCAGGGTAAGGAATGCTAATTTAGAGTTTCTGAGACCATATTGGCTGTTAGCTTTATAGAAGCAATGGATAATTATATTTGGCTCATATGGAGTGATTTGGTTAATATATAAAAGCAGAGGGGTCTAAGTATTATTTTCTTCTGTAAAATAACATGTCCTTGCTGTCTAATGATGACTTCATCAAACAGATGGAATGTTCCTTATTGAAGCTGACCGGGTACTCAAGCCTGGAGGTTACTTTGTATTAACATCACCCACAGACAAGCTACATGAAAGTTCAGTTAGTATGAAGAATAGAAACATGTTAACACCATTGGAAGAACTGACCCAGAAAATCTGTTGGAGTCTTCTAGCTCAACAAGATGAAACTTTCATTTGGCAGAAAACTGGGGATACTGATTGTTATGCATCTCGGTAAGGATATAAAAAATGATGCGCTTTTTTCCATGAATAATGTTTTGTTATTAAAAAATAAATTTAGGGCTATGTTTTGATACTTTAACTAAGAACAAATTTAGCTTTGGTTTTCTTGCTCCATTAGATTAGTTGTATTTGTAGAGCTGCCATATTTTTCTCTTTAAATTATGGTTTTATTAATGAAATTTATTTATTTTTCTTCATTGTAGCAAGCAGGGTGCTGTACCACTTTGTCAAGAAGGGCAGCATGATCAATCATATTATCAGCCCCTTTTATCGTGTATAAGTGGGACCAATAGCAAACGCTGGATTCCAATCCAGAACAGATCCTCTAATTCTCATATGACCTCAACTGAGCTTGAAGTTCATGGAAAGTATTGTTTTATAATGATTTAAGTTTTATTCTTATTACTAAATTTTGGTGTTCCAGTTGTCTAACCTTGTAAATATTTATCTTAACCTTTATGTTCCGCCTACATCATATCATAAGGCTGTGCCAGCTTATTGATTATCTTGTTTCTTTGCAGGCGTTTTGCCTGAAGATTTTTTTGAGGATTTACAGGTTTGGAAATCAGCTCTGAAAAATTATTGGTCTCTTCTTACACCCCTAATTTTCTCAGACCATCCAAAGAGGCCAGGTGATGAGGACCCATTACCCCATTTAACATGGTACGCAATGTGATGGACATGAATGCTCATTATGGGGGTCTTAATGCTGCATTTTTGGAGGAGAAAAAATCAGTATGGGTGATGAATGTAGTGCCCATCAGAGCTCCTAATACACTTCCTCTTATACTTAATCAAGGTTTTGCTGGTGTTTTGCATGACTGGTAAGTTGTTAATTTCAGTTTCTTCTAGAACTTCTATTTCTATATTGGTATTAGAAGCTCACTTTGGGTTGAATTGATCTGGTTGGCTGCCCTATCATGAATGTGATGCAAAGTGTGTTTCAATATTTTTCAGTATGTTCATTTTCTTTTGAAAACGTGTGCTAATGACTGATCAACACTCACACACACATTTGGGTCTTGAATAGGTTTTTAGAAATGCATGCTAACGTTGTATAAATAGAATATTATTAGTTAAATCTCCCTTCACTTCCCTTTTTAATAGGAACCAAGGGCAAATCTGAATCTTTAAGATGTCAATTAATATTCTCACTGTAACTTCTCAAGGGTAAGACTTTGCTAGATTGGGTTTTTCATATACCCCTTGCCTTTATGACATATATATCACAACTTACATGTCAGATTAGGTTATCAGAAAAGGAAATATAAATAATTAAATAAAAAGCATAGAGAAAGAAAACAACTCCTGAGTCAAAATTGTAGATATTTAATTTAGACATAGTGTACGTATAATTCATTTATATGGTTTGTGAACATGATGTTCACAAACTTTGGTTCTGAAAAACCTTGTTTTCAGCCAATGATCCCCAGCTCAAATGGCACCTCCTTCTCACATAAGAAAGGCTGGAGGACAAGGTCCTGCATTCAAAAGCTTGTTTTCATTTCTGGGCTCCATAACCTATAATTTTTTCTTTTCTTTTCTTTCAAATTTATTAATTAAGCTGCACTTAGAAATAAAGTTTCTGTGCCTCCTGGGCATGAGGGTAAACTACCTACCTACTAGTTGAAAAGCCCCAAGTTTACCCGGTAATTGGTTTTGGCGGGTGGGGTTAGTTGCCCGTAGGAGTTTGATTAACAATGAGGATTGTTGTGCAATATAGTGATATACTCTACGACATGCAACTAATCTGAGTGAAGTACTCCTACGCCATAAAAAAGAAAAAAGAAAAAAAGAAGAAGTTAACTGCAGTTTAAGTTGCTTTGCGGATAGTAGAGTTATGGTTGTGATTATCTGTTGTTGCACAGGTGTGAACCTTTCCCCACATACCCTAGAACATATGATATGCTTCATGCAAATGGGCTTCTTTCGCATCTTACTTCAGAGAGGTGCAGCTTGATGGACTTGTTCTTAGAGATGGACCGGATACTGCGCCCTGAGGTAATTATATTGTAGCACAGTTTTATTTTGCTTATGCCAGAAAATGTACTACAGTATGAATTGACTATAGTGCAGTATGAATTGATTATATATCTATCAAATTGGAAGATTGCCTGCAAAACCTTCCCTTACTTTTCACTATTTAACGGTACAAGGTACAAATGTAGAAGGAGACTTGTTATTTGCCTTTCCACCCTCTTTCTTGTTCTGATCTGGTTTTTTCTTGTTCTGATCTGGTTTTTAATGCTGGAAAATTCAGGAAATATGAGTTGTTTACATTCTTTTTATTTAAGTTGGAATGTAGCTTGTAGCACCTGTCCTTGTCCTATTTGGTAGAAGACACATAAGTAGGATGGGTGCGAATTATGCCTTTTTCCTCTCTCTTATCTTGTTCTTGATTTATTTTCCTAAGCCACTACCCAGAAGACATCCCCTTCCTATTGTAAGTTAGTCTTGTTGAATATCAGTTCCTTTTTTTTTTCTTTGGTTTCCAGTATCGCAAGTCCACTTGCATTTGATGTGCCTCAATATAAGTTGTGTCAATCATGATTATAATGCAATAGTTGCCAATGAGCTATAGCTCAACTGGCACTTCCTTCTCCCAGATCAATTGGTTGAGGGTGAGGTTGTGGGTTCAAGACCCACTAAGTGCCTTTGTAACTTACAAGTAATACAAAAAAAGAAAAAGAAAAAGAAAAAAAAGATGCAATAGTTGCTCCTTGCTTGGAAATCAGACTGCTATATGAAAAATTTGATGATCGGTTATGTGAAATTATGATTGGTTGCAGGGATGGGTTGTTCTTTCTGATAAAGTGGGAGCTATAGAGATGGGACGCACACTTGCTGCACAAATACGATGGGAAGCAAGGGTGATTGACCTTCAAAATGGCAGTGACCAGCGGTTACTAGTTTGCCAGAAACCGTTCGTAAAGAAATGATAGATTGAGCATCTGGAGGTCTCACCTTTGCGACAGAATACAATTTCTTCCTCTGGTAATTCCACTAAATCTGTCATGGAATTTGGGAAATATTCTGGACCGACTAATGTTTGCGCAATCATGACTTGATGTTCTTGTAATAGAGTTCACACATTCACCCTAAAACGAGAGTTAGAGAAAGTCGATTTGAAACTAGAGAAAAATTAATGAGCATTAGTTTCGGATGGAAATATGACACAGAACAACAGGTCTAGGCTGTGATCCCTTGGAAGGGGTCATCCTTGTGATTTTTTACTATTAAACAAAATCTGCTTTTGAAGCCCTACTTATTTTTTTTCTTCCCTGTTAAGCAGCTTGTGACATTCTAACAATGAGGGAGTAAATAAAATAACATTGTCAGTGGAGGGCATTTGATTGATTGTTTTTTTTTTTGGTTTTTGAAAACACTTTTAGTGGATTTCTTAAATAATTTTATGTTGTTATTGTCAGGTTCTGGATCGTTTTGATAGTGATTCCATGTAATATACGGTCAGAGCCTGATTGATTTGGCCATGTCCACCACTAAACGAGAGGGAATGTGAAGGCTGTAGATTAAAGAGGTTTGCCACAAAAGTAGCTGCCAATCTGTTTCATTTTTATTTTTTTGGGGGTTCAGGGTTATATGTAGCAATTCATTCATCATTTTTTTTTGGCATTTTAATTTGTTTTTTTTTTTTTTTTTTAATATTTCTTTGTTCACTGATTTTGTACTCCTTGGAATTAAACAATATTGTTATTGAGTAAATGGCCACGAAATTAATTGTTAAAATTATTTTTGTAACCCTTTCGCTTCTCTCTTGAGCATTATCTAACTCATCAGCGTAATTAATGTAGGAAAAACTTAGGTATAGTTCATTTTAAAGTATTGTATCTTTGGTTTCTTGATTAAGTGTTTGTTTGGAATTTGTTTATTTTGCTAATACAGAAAATTTTTTACTGAATGTACTATAGATAAAGATAAAAATTAGCTGAAATAGTACAGTGAGACCTACGAATAGTACCAAAAAGTGCAGTGAAATTTATGAATAGTAGCAAAAATAAGTTGAGTAGTTAAATAAGTTGGTAAAAATAATCCATATCAAACAGACACTAAATTCAAAAGCATTGTTACATTTATCAATAAAGCACAAACAAACACTAAATGTTACAAACTTATGGGTAGAATACACTCTTGAAAACAAACTTGTAAGGGAAGGGTGCCTAAGAGCTTATAAACGCATGGTTAAGATCACACTTTACCAATGTAGGACACTAAAAAGAAGAGTCTGAATTTAGTAAGGATGTAGTGTAAAACATGAGTTTTACACTATTCAATAAAAGATTACCACATCAGCATTTTACTTAAAATTTAATATATCCTACCACATTTAATAACATCTTAATAAACTCATAATTTGGTTAGATTTATATATGAGTATTAGAATTGATTGGGTGTGGTTGTGCTTATTTTTAAATATGTAATAAGATGATGTGACTTGTTGGGACTAGAGGGGTAAAACATGAGTTTTACAGCATACCCTTACAAAATTTAATTTCATTAAAGAATAGACATATTCACACTCAATCAATTTTAATACTTATATGAAAGTCCAACCCAATTGGGAGTTATTGAGATGTTATCTAGGTGTGGTGTATTGAATTTTAAGTAAAAAATTGATATGACAATATCTTATTTGATGATATAAAACATGGATTTTACACCAAATCTTTACCAAATTCGGACACTTTTATGTTTGAATTTATTGGGTAATCTAATATGCTACACCTAATGAATTGTGCCGAAATTTTACCCATTATTGTTATGCTTTTGTTTGAATGTTGGTTAGTTAGTGTGGAGATAGTTAAAACTTTGATATCTATTTGATGCCAGTATATCCAATAATAGACAGTTTATATAAGATATAAATAAAAAAACATATAGGGAAGGCAAAGATTTACATAATTTGGTCTTAGGCCTACGTCCATAGACTTTGTCAAGAAGAAAATCTTACTATAATAATTGGGAGATTACAAAGGTTGCAATTGATCAAGCATTGTCTCTTTCGAATATGAGATCTAATAATCGAATGGTAGGAATAGTAATTCTGTAGTACGATGGCTTCTTGAATCTATTTTTGGTATGTTTCTTAGAACTTCTTCGACACTCCATTTTCTCACCCAAAATAGAGAAAAAAAGTACTTTCTATTTTATTTACCTTTTTTTTCAAACACACTTTACACATTTTTATTTTCTATTTCATTTAATTAGTATTTATTCATTCTTTCTTTATTCTTTTATATTGCTTCTTAAAATTTTCTTTATTCTTTATTAATTCTTTTGCAACAGCTATATTTTTCATATTTCCCAAATGGTAATGTTTTTGAAATTTTTCAACAGTCAGATTTCCCAACAATCACTTATTTTAACGGTCATATATTTCCAAGTCCCAACAATTATATTTTTCTAATTCACGATAAAATTGGAAATTGGAAACAATGAAAGTGATGAAACTCATTCCCAACTCCAATTAGATCCAAGATCATCAAGTTTTATTTTTATGCTCGTATTATTTATTTATATATATGTTTTTTTTTATTTATATATGTTAATCTTTGGTTTAATCTGAAATTTATCAAAAACTATGTTATTCTTGAAACTTTTTTTAAAAAAGAATATATGTAATTTGAAAGTCCAAACTAAACTACATAGGGAGCAACTGTCTCAAAAGTACACATATAGCTTTATCTTCTTAGCCCCCCCCCCCCCCCCCCCCCCCCCCCGACAGGCGGGCGCCCAAAAAAACATATATAGGTTTTTTTTTAGTGTTTTTTTTTTTTTTCAGAAAACATATAGTTTTTTTTTTAGATAATTTTAACCCGATCACTCTTAATAGTAGCTCTTTATCATCAGATCAAGATACCAATCGGTGAGGATTGAACCTTAAATTTTTTATTCAACCATCAAAGAGTTTACCAGTTGAGCCAACTGAAACCTATAAAAACACATATATCTTTAAGCTCTGTACACATATAGTTTCTTTTTTTTTTTTATTTTATTTTATTTTATCATGCTATTTTTCTTATTGCAATTATTCACGGCATTTAACTTAAAAGGTAAATAAGTAAAATAAGCCAACGACAAGTCAATATTCAGCAACCTATATATTGGGCTGCGCTTAATGCCCCCAAAAAGTGTACATTGCATATAAAATAATTTTACGTCATTATTGCCGAGTTTTGATAATTTTGTCAATAGTTAATGTTTATTTCACAATATTGTTGTACACACTTTCTTTTTACACCAAAATCGTGACTTGAAGTTGAGTAAAAGGATAATGAAATCTTTAAATAAATGGATTATAAAATATTTAGAAAAAAGTTTATCATTATAATTTCCATAATGAAACTTGAAAATTTTCATTTTTAATATAAATTATAAAATTTTCTACCAAAGTGAGTGATAAAATTTTAGTGGAACCAATGAAGTCTTCAAAGAAATGGATGATGCAAACTTCAATAGAAACAAGATCAATTTTACAATAAAAAAGGAAGATTGAGAACAACAAAATATCACCTTGTCACTAGCTGTAACTGCTTAAACTTGACCAGTTGGTCAATTCTTTTTTGGAAAATTTCATTTTAAGCTTGTAACAAATTAAACTCGATAGTTTTTAAAAGTAACAAATTAAACTTTGAAATTTTATAAAATAAAAAATTAAATCATAAGGTTTCAAAAGATAATAAAAACTTTGAATTTTGATAAACATAGAAAGTGTATTTTGCATTTTAGCGTTCTTGATACTAGATAGTTTAAGATGTTACACTTCGATCTTAGATTATTTTCTTAAGAGCACTGTTGTACTAACTAAATATTTTGTAGGTTAAATATTTAAATTGTTTCATAATTTTTTTAGGGAAGAATTTCAACCTATAGCGTCTGCTTCTGATAATTTTTTTTTTATTATCAAACCAAAACATTTAATTAGTTTTTAGTGTAGGTTGAATTATATATACTGGATTTTTAAATTTTGGAGGGCCATGACCCCACATCCTAGTGTAGTTTTGCCCACTAGAAAAGTTTAGATAGCTTAAAATAATTTTATATAGTTATTAATTTTTATAGTATCCCTATGCAGTGGGAAATGTGGAGGCCATAAAGGGGTTTGCCATTGCAACTACATATCAATTTTATTTTTAATATTATTATTATTAAGGTAAAATTTAGTTACAAAATTGGTTATAGTCTAAGACTACAACTTTTTTTAATAAAATTAATATTATTACATATTTTGAAAATTTAACCATTGAATTGTATGTTCTTTACACTTCTAATATACATGTCAAATTTTGTGCCAATTATATATTATTTACTATATAGTCTATAAGCTTATATTTTATGCATAATTTTAAACTACAAAAATATGCAATTTAAACAATTTATTAATGATATAACTATTGATCTTTAATTTTCTAGAAATTTTGCAAACATGAAGGATATAAGTTGAAAATATAATCTAATGGTGGATTTGTTCAAATTCACCTCCAATTAAAAGATATTAAGCAAGGTTGTCGCCATAAGCTACAAGTTTACAATCAATTTTATAGTTAAATTTTGTTATTATTATTATTTTATTTTGTAGTGATCCTTCAGTCCAATTTTTTTGGCATTAATTTTGGTTTTTTGATTTCTTTATTAATGGATTTTGAAAATTTATCTTGGATTTAAAAATCCAAGATAGAATGTCAAATGGCCACCACAAAACGCAATTGGTAGAATTATTTTGTGACCCTTTCTCTTTTTCTATTGAGGATTACTTTTGTGTTATTGTTGTGAATGCATCTAATAATAATGGTATGATGAAAAATAAATATAGAAAATAAAACAAACAATCATATATAAAGCACAAAGATTTACATAGTTTGGTCAGCTAATTGGGGGATCTAATAATATTTCTCCTGAATCTAATTTCCAATAATCTAACATTAAATCTGTTGCTGGACTTGACACCTTTGTATGTGAGGATATCACTTTTTTCTTAGGGTGTTTTCTCAGTCGACAAACTACTAGATCTTCTATCTGCAACATAAAAATGTAACAATGTCAAGGGCGTTACGTTAATCCAAAGCCTAGATAATAGTCACAATCAAGAAAATAATATAGGGAAAAAGAAAAAGTAGATCTATGTCAAGAAGATAAGAAAACAATATGTCAAGAGGGTAAGAAAAAACACATATATAAACCCTATAATCAAGAGGGATAACAAATTAAATTCCAAAATTTTATGTAAAAGAAAAAAAATTAATCCTTATAAATTGCAAAGATTATGAATTAAAAGATTTCATATAATAATAAATTAAACCATTGGTTTCATATACAAACTTCATATTTTAATTTGTTACTTATGATATTATAAGGTTTAATTTTTGAAACAGTAGGATCTATATCAAATACAATTTAGTAAAAAAATATAAAAAAATATAAAAAACCGAGGCTATATATATTTGGTAACTACTTTTGTTCATTGTTTTCAAAAAACTTGTTTTTAAGAAATAAACAAAAAGCAATTTTACTACGTTTGATTAGTTCAAAACAGCGCAAAATTGAGTGAGCATTTCTTGAGCCTATCAACTAGGCCTAGGCGATGTACCAATTTTTTTTTTCTCTTTCTTTCTAATCAGTAACACTTAAATAATAGTTAGAAGGCCAATGCATGTGTGTAAATCATCTTATACCAATTCAATTGGTTCATGCATGCACATTCTGCCATAACAAAAAGCTGAACGTGAATTCGAAATATAACCAGCGAGCATGAGTTTTTGATGGACTGGTGGTGCACATATAGGTTGATGGTTGGTTCAACAATGGCGGCGCTGATCGATAGGGAGTGGAGGAGGGAGAGTGTGGTGAGTTTGGCTGCACGTTTAAGAATTGTTGGTGTGATTTGATTTTACTTATTTATTTAACTGTTTTCGTGAATTTCTTTGAATATTGAGATTTCGAAAACAATTTTTGTTTTCTATATATTTTGAGTTATCAACCATGGTTTTTGTTTAGAAAATAGAAAATAATTTTTGAAAATAGAAAATTGAATTTTTTTTTTTTTTTTTTTACCTTAGCTTGCGACAGAAGAGATTTGTCCAAGGAAAGTTCATGCAAGATCCAACGATTGTTGTCTTCAGATTCATCATTCTTATAATGAAAAGTCTTTTTGAATCCAATTCTTGTCCTCGTCATTGTTTCCAAAACATCCTTAGCGTATTTTCCAGAAGCATCGCCCTTCCAACAACCATTGCCAATGGTTCGCTTGATACGAGAGTCGGTAGAGGAGACCCTCTTCAACCTTGTGAAAAACAACAGCTCAAGCTCTTCCTGGTTTTCCTCCAGATTTGGCCCTCCAAATGCTTCCCAGATTTTCCAAGGTTCAGTGTTGGGTGCGTAGAGATCATGTTCTGGAATACGACCTTCCTCATGGGTTTGTGTTCCTATCACCTTTGGGTAAAGGTAGTAAAGCACCAACTCTTCGTCCGTGGGACAAAACCTATAACCCTCAGGGATCATCGTGGGTGCCATTGTTATTTCTCTTGAATATGATCGCAAAAGTTCTAGCAAAAACTCTAACATCAAAGTTGTATTTTGACTTGTCTGACTTGATGCATGTGTGCTTGGGATTATCTCTTCTTTTTTAGGGTGTTTTCGCAGTCGACAAACTACCATGTCTCCTATCTACAACATAAGAATGTAACAATGTCAAGAACATAACCCTAGATAATAGCCACAACCAAGAAAATAATATTGGAAAAAAGAAAAATAAGATACATGTCAAGTAGGAAAGAAAACGGTATGTCAAGAAGGTAAGGACAAATACATATAAACCCTAATCAGGAGGATAACAAATTAAATTCTAAAATTTCATAAAAGAAAAAATTTAGATTGCAAAGATTATAAATTAAAATATTTCAAATAATAATAAATTAAACCATCAGATTCATACGCAAACTTCATATTTTAACGTTTCTTTTGATATTATATTGTTTAATTCCTGAAACAATAGGATCTAAATAGTTATAAATAAAAAAAAAAAAAACTGAGGATATATTAGTTTGGTTACTACTATTGCCTTTTGTTTTCGAAAATTTTGTTTAAGGATAAAAACAAAAGCTATTTTTATTTAAGTTTCAAAGTTAAAAACATGTTTGAACTGATTTGAGCATTTCATGAGCCTATTAACTAAGAGGTTAACCTAACTTTTTTCTTTCTTTCTTTCTATTCAGTATTAGTAACACTAAGAAAAGAACTCACTTTAAATTGTCACTTTAGTTTATTTCCTAAAATTAATAACACTATTGAAAAATCTCACTTTAAATTGTCGTCCTAGAATTAATTATAAATTTTCAAATTTTCAAGTTCTCCTATTATAAGTTTTCAAGTTTTTAATCTCTTCAATATTAATTACACTACGAAAAAAGCTCACTTTAAATTGTCGTCTTAGAATTATAAATTTTCAAGTTTTCAAGTTCTCATATCATAAGTTTTCAAGTTTTCAATCTCTTTCAATATTAATAACACTATGAAAAAAACCTCACTTTAAATTGTCATCTTAAAATTATAAATTTTCAAGTTTTCAAATTCTCTAAAAAGAAAGAAAGGAGAGAATGTTTACCTTAGCATGTCGTAGAAAAGACTCATCCAAGGAAAGCTCATGCAAGATCCAACTATTGCTGTCTTTAGACTGATCATTCTTATAATGGAAAGTCTTTTTGAATCCGATTCTTTTCATCGTTTTACTCTTTGTTTCCAAAACATTCTTAGCGGACTTTCCCGAGGCATCGCCTTTCCAACAGCCTCCGCCTATGGTTCGCTTGATGCGAGAGCCGGTGGAGGAGACCCTCTTCAACCTTGTGAAGAACAAGAGCTCGAGCTCTTCCTGGTTTTCTTCAAGATTTTGCCCTCCAAACTGTTTCCAAATTTTCGAAGGTTCAGTGTTGGTTGCGTAAAGATCGTGTTCTGGAATATCGTGTTTTGGAACAAGATCATGGGTTTGTGTTCCTGTTATTTTTGGGTAAAGGTAAGACCTCACTAACTCTTCATCTGTGGGACGAAATCTAAAACCCACAGGGAACATTGCAGCCATTGTTGTTATCGTTCTTGGTTTCTGATGCAAAACTATGCTCTAGTGTGTAGAACTGTAGGTATAGAAAGCATGCGTATAGTACGTATATATATATATTCTCAAGGTCGGTTACCAAAAGTAAATCGGTAGTCTTTTTTTAAGAAAGTAAATAAATAAAGTCGGTTATGGTTTATTTTTCTTTGTTTTTAAAAATATTTTATAAATTTTTTATTATTTAAATTTGTGATATATTTTTGTGTTAGAACCGCATCTCTATATATATATATATTTAAAACTATGACTGTAAATCACTTGTTAAACCAAAAAAGAAAAAGGAAAAGAAAAGAAAACTATGACTATTCAGCCAAAAAGAAAAAGAAAACAATGACTCGTATACGGGCCTATTTGATTGGAAATCACCAAACGTATATGACTCATAACACATGGAATGACTGGATAAAGCTTACACGACACACTGACACATTGAGGGAGCTGAATCATGAATGGTCAAGGGCGCATTATTAATACTTTAATTGAATACTTCCCTCTTTTCTTTCCAAGTACGAGGATGAAACTATCCAAATTTCAATGTAGTGTATAGGCTGAATCCCAGAAGAAACTGTACGTCGGACCTACCAAATATGGAAGAATTGGTATAAGCCATATGGGGTTATTGCACTGTTAAAAAAAGAAAAGAAAAATATGGGTCCTTACTTTTTATGTACATGCTGAGTCCTACGTGCTACGATAATGTATAATATGACCATTGGATTTTGACTAAGATAATCGCATCCCAGAAGAAACTGTACGTCGGACCTACCAAATATGGAAGAATTGGTATAAGCCATATGGGGTTATTGCACTATTAAAAAAAGAAAAGAAAAATATGGGTCCTTACTTTTTATATACATGCTGAGTCCTACGTGCTACGATAATGTATAATATGACCATTGGATTTTTACTAAGATAATCGCATGCACTTATTAAAATCTTCAAACTAGTTATATATAATATTATATGTTGCAGCTGTCCTTTGAATGTAATGTATAGGCTGAATCCCAGAAGAAACTGTACGTCGGACCTACCAAATATGGAAGAATTGGTATAAGCCATATGGGGTTATTGCACTGTTAAAAAAAGAAAAGAAAAATATGGGTCCTTACTTTTTATGTACATGCTGAGTCCTACGTGCTACGATAATGTATAATATGACCATTGGATTTTGACTAAGATAATCGCATGCACTTATTAAAATCTTCAAACTAGTTATATATAATATTATATGTTGCAGCTGTCCTTTGAGCTTACACTAGGGTTATGACCTTATGGGATCGTGATTGCGTGCTTTGTTGTTTGAATTATTTTTTTTTAAAAATGTATAGACAAAATTTGGATGCAAACTTAATTATAGCTAATGACTATAATTCTACTAAAAATATTTTTATTGGATATGAATTTTGATAAATTTATAATTAGATAATATTTTCTTTTTATATTAATTATGATTGCAAAATTTCTAAAAGATCAAAAATCAATAACTATGTTATTAATCAAATGTTTTAAATTTTAAATTTTTGTAGTTTAAATTTATACTTAAAAAATAAGTTTATTGATCGAATAGTAAATAGCATTTGATTGGCATGAAATTTGACATATGTATTAAGAATATATATACAATCCAAGTGTTAAATTTTTAAAATATATAATTATGTTAATATTTTTTTAGAGGTTGCAGTAGTTGGCTATAATTAAGTTTGTATCTAAACTTTATTTAAAATTATTTTCTTATTTATTTATATACCATTTTTCAAAACCTCATTCTCTTCTAGTTATAATTATTTTCTTAGCATGTCGTAGAAAAGACTCGTCCAAGGAAAGCTCATGCAAGATCCAACTATTGCCGTCTTTAGACTGATCATTCTTATAATGGAAAGTCTTTTTGAATCCTATTCTTTTCATCGTTTTACTCTTTGTTTCCAAAACATTCTTAGCGGACTTTCCGGAGGCATCGCCTTTCCAACAGCCTCCGCCGATAGTTCGCTTGATGCGTAAAAGAACAAAGATAATATATGAGGTAAATCTTATGCTCCCACACACTCAACGTTGGGAGTAGCTTTCATATATATAATTAGATTAGTTACATAGGATAAGAATACACTTGAAATACAAATTGCAGATGAGATAGACATTTAGATGAGATATGAAACTGTGCTGGCTTATCTTGAGCTGTTCTTATCTCTTGCAGTATTTGAATTTGAATTAATCTGATCTGCTGTAGTGTTTGAATCCTTATCAGATTGTTGTGCTTCAATATCCCCCCGCAAGCTCAACGGGGAAGGACATACGTGGAGCTTGGAAACAAGCCAGTGGAAACGGGACGAAACAAGCGGTTTGGTGAAAACATCCGCTAATTGATCCTTACCAGAAATGAACCGGACATCCAAGGCCTTAGTAGCAACCTTATCTCGAACAAAATGGAAATCAATTTCCACATGCTTGGTTCTTGCATGAAAGATTGGATTAGCAGCGAGATACGTTGCACCAATATTGTCACACCACAGCCGAGGAGGATGGGATTGATGGAGACCAAGATCACGCAACAGAAACTGCAGCCAGAGCAATTCAGCAGTGGTATTAGCAATAGCCTTGTATTTAGCCTCTGTGCTTGAGCGAGCCACAGTAGGCTGCTTCTTAGAGCTCCAAGAAATCAAGTTGTCACCAAGATAAACACAAAAGCCACTAGTGGACCGCCTATCATCTGGACATCCAGCCCAATCGGCATCAGAAAAGGCACTAAGGCGAGTGGATGAAGAGCGTTTTAGTAAGAGACCATGAGAGATAGTATGCTTAAGATATCTCAAAATTCTCTTTACTGCTTGCCAGTGAGTGGTAGTCGGTCTGTGCATAAATTGACATACACGATTAACTGCAAATGACAAATCGGGTCGAGTGATTGAAAGATATTGTAGAGAGCCAATAGTGCTGCGAAACAGAGTAAGATCAGGAAAGAGAGCACCATCAAACGCAGAAAGTGGCTTAGCATTTGACATTGGAGAGGAAATTGGCTTGGCATGCAACATATTTGTGCGGTTGAGAAGATCGATGATATAACGGCGTTGAGATAACAAAATACCATCAGGATGCTTAAGAACTTCAATGCCGAGAAAAAAATTTAACTCACCAAGATCTTTAACAGCAAAATCTCGCCGAAGTAGATTGAGAAGATCATCAATGGCCAAAGGATTTGAGCTGGTGATAATGATATCATCCACGTATATGAGCACGTACATAGTGAGGGTATTGGAGAGGAAAGTGAAGAGAGATGAGTCAGCTCTAGAGGTAGTAAAGCCAAGCTCCAACAATTTGCCACTCAAGCGCGAAAACCATGCACGAGGCGCTTGTTTGAGACCATAGATGGCCTTGTTCAATTTGCATATGTGGTTAGGCAGGGATGGATGATGAAAACCCGGAGGTTGGAGCATGTATACATCTTCAGATAAGTTGCCATGAAGAAAGGCATTTTGTATGTCAATTTGGCGCATAGACCAACCAGCTAAGATAGCAAGTGAGAGAACAACTCAAATAGTTGTGGGTTTGACTACGGGACTAAAAGTTTCACTAAAATCAATTCCGGCTTGTTGGTGAAATCCTTTGGCTACAAGGCGAGCTTTATAACGCTCAATTGTGCCATCAGCGATCCTTTTGATTCGGAAAACCCATTTACAACCCACTATTTTATGAGCTCTTGAAGGAGGAACAAGACTCCAAGTGTTATTTTTTAACAAGGCATCAAACTCAGCTTCCATAGCAGTGCGCCACTCAGGAAATTTTGCTGCTGTAGAGTAACAGGTGGGCTTAGATGGAGACATCAAAGACATCAGAGCTCGAGGAACCGGGTACTGGATACTCCCATCATGAAATTGTTTCAGTTTGGTGATCAAATTCTGTGACCGAGTTACCATTGGATGAGTACGAAGTGGAGCTGAAACTGAGGACTGAACTGATGGAGGTGCAGTGTGATTTGATGAGCTGTTGGTTGGAGAAGCATCACTGATTCGGGCACGATTAGAACATGACGGACTGGTATTGTTGGTTTGAGAGTTGAGATGTGAAGTAGAAGATGTTGTAGTAACCTGCAAAGATGTTAGTGGGACAGTAATAGAAAGTGGAACAATATTAGAAGTGTTGGTCTGTAAAGAAGTAGGTGAAAGTGTTTTATAGGCAAAGGGAAAAGTAAATTCATCAAAGAGCACATCACGTGATATATAAATGCGACCAGTGGGTATATGTAGACATTTATAACCTTTATGATGTGAACTATAGCCAAGAAAAATGCATTGAAGAGAGCGAAATTGAAGCTTGTTATTATTGTAGGGACGAAGATGAGGGTAACATGCACACCCAAAAACCTTTAAAAATTTGTAGTCAGGTTCTTGATGAAACAATTTGTGAAAAGGTGATTGATGGTTCAGATTAGGAGTAGGCATGCGATTAATGAGATAGCAGGCTGTAAGACAAGCATCATCCCAAAAGGAGGTAGGAAGAGAACTATGTGCAAGTAAAGCAAGGGCAGTTTCAATAATATGACGATGTTTTCTTTCAACACAACCATTTTGTTGATGAGTATGGGGGCATGAAACACGGTGAGTGATGCCAATTTTGTTAAACAAAGTGTTTAAAGATCTAAATTCACCTCCCCAATCAGTTTGAACACTAAAAATTTTAGCATTAAAGCGACGTTCAACTTGACTTTGAAATTGCTTAAAAACAAGAAAGACATCAGATTTTGCTTGAATGGGATACAACCAAGTGAATCGACTATAGGCATCAACAAAAGAGACATAATATTTATTGCCTGAAAAGGAAATAGTTGGGGATGGACCCCATACATCTGAAAATAGCAATTCTAAAGGCCTAGATGCAACAAAGGTAGAAGAATTAAAAGGTAACTGATGACTTTTGGCTTGGGAGCATGCTGGACACATTGCCAAAGTTTTATTTGTAGAAACTGGAAGTTGAAACTTGGATAACACTTGACGAACAATACGAAAGTTGGGATGTCCTAAACGAAGATGCCAATTTGTAGCAGAAGTTCTTTCTCCAAGCAGAGCATGTGGTGGAGTGGTTGGAGATGAACGTGAAAAGAGAGGATATAGCCCTTGCCTAAGAGGTCCGCGGTGGAGGATTCTCCCGGTTGTGAGATCCTTAATAAAAAAGAAGTTAGCATAGAACTCAAAAAATACAGAATTGTCTTTAGCAAATTGACTAACAGAGAGTAGATTTTTGCAAGCATTGGGAACATATAACACATGTTTTAAAGAAAATGAGTGATTAGGTGTAGAGAGAGAGGCATTTCCAATATGTGAAATAGGCAAACCTTCACCATTGCCGATCGTGATCTGATCAGTGCCAGAATATGCTTCAGAGCTCACATTGAGATTAGAGAAGTCTGGGGTAAGATGGTGTGAGGCACCAGTATCAGGATACCAGTTGTCATCCTGAATGGCAGATGGTGAGGAGTAAAAAGCTTGAGCAGTTGCAGGTGGATCAGCTTGATAAGAATGATCAAATCTTTGGTAGCAACTTACAGCAGCATGACCGGGTTTGTTGCAAACTTGGCAAACAACACGTGGAGTCCCAGAGGAAAAGGGATTGCTGGATGACTTGGAGGAACCACGACCACATCCTCTTGTGCCTCGACCATTTTGATTTGAAGAGGATCCACGTCCATAGGAACCACGACCACCTCGAGCACGATTTGTGTTATTTCGAGTTGCCATACTGGCAGTTGAGAATGCTAACTCAGCAGTTGATTGCTGCTGTTCCAAGCGCTGCTCATGAGCAAGGAGATGCCCATATAATTCATCAAGAGAAAGAGGGTCCACCCGAGTGGTGACAGAAGTGACAAATGGGTCGTATTCAATTCCTAAGCCAGCAAGAATATAGGAGCTCATTTCAGTATCTGATAGAGCTTGTCCAACTGCAGCGAGTGTGTCTCCAAGACTACGCATTCTCTGAAAATAATCAGTCACATTTAAGTTACCTTTCTTTGAGGTAGCTAATTGGTATTGGATTTGCATCACACGAGCCCGAGATTGGGAGATAAACATACGTTCAAGAGCCACCCATAGAGTGCGAGAAGTATTGCAGCCAAGAACCTGAGATAAAATGGACTCTGAGAGGGATGCAATCAATGTGCTGAGAATAAGTTGATCTTGTTGTTGCCAAGCAACATATTCAGGATTTGGAATAAGAATAGGCTGATTTGATCCGGTGACAGGATTAGAAATAGTAGAAGAAGGTGCTGTTTTGGATCCATCAATATAGCCAAATAAGTTTTGAGCATTGAGATGAGTAACAACTTGATATTTCCAAAGAAGATAGTTGTCTTTGGTGAGGGTAAGTCGAATTGGATGATTTGATAGTGTTTGAACAGGGAGAGAGAGAGCGGTGACAGTGGAGGAGTTGGTTTGATTTGTGGAGGAGTTGGAATTAGAGGAACTCATGACGTTAGTCGTAAATGCTCTGATACCATAAAAGAACAAAGATAATATATGAGGTAAATCTTATGCTCCCACACACTCAACGTTGGGAGTAGCTTTCATATATATAATCAGATTAGTTACATAGGATAAGAATACATTTGAAATACAAATTGCAGATGAGATAGACATTTAGATGAGATATGAAACTGTGCTGGCTTATCTTGAGCTGTTCTTATCTCTTGCAGTATTTGAATTTGAATTAATCTGATCTGCTGTAGTGTTTGAATCCTTATCAGATTGTTGTGCTTCAATCATGTGAGAGCCGGTGGAGGAGACCCTCTTCAACCTTGTGAAGAACAAGAGCTCGAGCTCTTCCTGGTTTTCTTCAAGATTTTGCCCTCCAAACTGTTTCCAAATTTTCGAAGGTTCAGTGTTGGGTGCGTAAAGATCGTGTTCTGGAATATCGTGTTTTGGAACAAGATCATGGGTTTGTGTTCCTGTTATTTTTGGGTAAAGGTAAGACCTCACTAACTCTTCATCTGTGGGACGAAATCTAAAACCCACAGGGAACATTGCAGCCATTGTAGTTATCGTTCTTGGTTTCTGATGCAAAACTATGCTCTAGTGTGTAGAACTGTAGGTATAGAAAGCATGCGTATAGTACGTATATATATATTCTCAAGGTCGGTTACCAAAAGTAAATCGGTAGTCTTTTTTTAAGAAAGTAAATACATAAAGTCGGTTAAGGTTAATTAGGTGAGAGTTTGTACTTAATTAAACTCGAACACTACTTTACTTAATTATCTCTGACATTATTTTTAATTTTAAGATAGAACTCCTACCTTAGCAAGGAGTAACACACGAACAGCCGGCCCTTTGTGTCCCAAACAATTTATAAAAGGTGTGATTTAACAATTTAGAAGGTTTCTAACAATTTAGAAAGATAATTGATTTTTTAAAATAAAAAAATATAGGTGAATTTTGCACTCTCTTTCACCTTTTAAAAGTCTTTCAAAATATTGAACTAATAGAAATTCAATGCAATTTAAACCTTAAACTGTTTCTTGACTAAAAAAAAATTATCAAGTGTGTCTAATAACTATTTTTATTTTAAAAAATTCAAAATAAATGATAATAAGAACTCAATTAGCACTTTTACATCTCATAAAACAAGAAGAACGATTTTTAGACCAAAATATATATAATATAGAAAGTTAAGTAAATAATATTCAAATATTAATAATACATTAAAATTTATTGTCTTAATTCCATAATATTTGGGAAAGGTCTTGCTACATACTTATATGTAGCAATTGCTGAATACATGATTAATTATGTGGTAGCAAAAAGAAAGTGGCCAGTGTCTAAGGGTCCACTTGATCATATACATTGCACATGACCTTTAGACACGTGTTGCTTTCTTTTTGCAACCACCTAATCTATTATGCAGCAATTGCCACATACAAGTATGTAGCAAAACCTTTCCCAAAATTTATTGATGAGTGAACAAACAAGAGCCACTGCTAGTATACATGTCTCCCGGTGTTATCTTAGCAATTTTATGTTTTCTAATAATTGATGGTGTTGGTTTGCATTTATATAACATCAATTATTTATTTGGGTAGTGATTATCACTTACTCGCTAATATTGTAGACTCACTATACACACGACCACGTAGATTGAAATTGTATTTTTTTAAAACACTATTTCAATTAAAATGGAGAAATTGTGTTTTCAATACATTATTTTGGTAGAGTTTGGGTAGCGTTTAGTAGCAAGCGTTGCATGTTTGCGTTTCCTTGGGTGGGTCCCGTGCATTGTTCACGGGACCCACAAACCTCTTTTTCTAGTAAATAATATAACTTTTAAACTGGGTCCCATGACACTATTTACACATTTAAAAATTATTTTGTTACAGTGTTTTCAGTTTTCAATAATAAGCGATATTTATACAGACCATTTACCATTTCACAATTTTAACTAAAATGAAAACAGGATTTCAAAGGAAATATGCAATAGTAGTAATTGTGTAACTTTATTTTCCCTATTTATTTTTATTTCAGCTACTGTGGTGGGGGGTAGACAATGAGGGTTGTCCAATAATGGTTGAAAATAGCAATGCTATCTCTTCTCACATAAATGATGGGTTGTACACTAATTTAATTAGTGAAATGTACAATTATGTGAAATGATATGGTATTGCTCTCAATTTGGAATGATTTTTGTTCCAAGTCATAAAGGTTATTAGGTTATGGTTTTCACTTTGAGATTATTGTGAATAGTCAAATTTTCTGCTTGGAAAATGTATACAACTGTTTGTGAATAGTCATGTTATAATCTTCTAAATTATTAGTCCTTATGAGTGTAGGAGTATGTGACTAAGACCATCATATTTATTATTTTATTATCAAATGTCATGTGTTGCTATCCCATTCCCAAGTTCAATGGTTTGATCGAAGGATGGTAGAAAATGCATGAGTATGAGCAACAGAAAAAAGAGGTACGTAATAATTTTGCTTTAGTAGGGCTTCTTTATTAGTTGGGAGATTTTTTTGGAAAGTCTAACTGTGTTCTAAATTTTCGAATGTGCTTCAATTCAGTCCTTTTTTTCCTGATAGTATGAACTCTGAATTCCTAATGGTTGAAAACTTGAAATCTAAATGTGTCGTATATTATAACTTAATTGTAATACGAGTCATGGTCCCTGTGCACAATGTTTGCAAGTTAATTATTTTCACGTATTGCAATATACGCGGCAGTGGGATATAGCATTAATTCGTGGGAAGTCTAAATTTCAATGACATTTTCAAATTGGTGTTTGTATGATTCATTTTGATCAGATCACTCTTGTTTGTTTATGAAAGTACACAATTTCTTTAAGTCTTTCAGGAATAGAGGAATATATAAAGGACAGTATCATATGTAGGCAATAACATGTGTTCTTGTTATCGAGTCGTACTTACACTCTATAAGAGTAAGAAAAATGAGAGTTTAACACTCTAGAAAAAAAAAATTATGTTTATTAGATGCATATTTTTTTTTTCTTGAGAAAAGTAAATTTCTTTAGAGCATGTTCTACACTAATTTAAATTAGATGGTTCAAGTTTTCAAGCCTTTGGTGGAGGCTTCCATTAAAATAACAGTTCTGGGAAATGGAGAAAAGAATAAGATGAAAGCTGCAGAAGTTTGTTCGTTCATGTTTTAGTGGTAGGTCTTAATTTAGTGGCCGGACCTATTTGATGACTCTGCAATTTAAGAGGAGAAAATCGATTAAAAAAAGAAGTAATCCCATATAATATATGATTAAAGCTGGATGAATTTGCAATGTCCCGAGAGGGTAATGTGGAAGCTATAGATTAAAGAGGTTTGACATTGCAACTGCATATCAATTTTTTTTTTTGGGATGGTTAACATTTTAATTTTGGTTTTTTGTTTTCTTTAATTGTTGATTTTGGACTCTGTCTTGGAAGTAAACACTCACTAATCATCACAAATTGTAATTGTAAAGTCACAATTTGCACCCGAACCCAACAGTATGAAGAAAACAGGCCCAAAAAGCCCAATACAATGAAATTTATAGAGAGTGGGCTTGAAACCTAGGTTCTATGGATGTTGGATAACAAAAATGATGGGCTAGATCCCCAATTCACTAGCAACGAACTGTTTATGTAACATAAATTCTCTTCGGACATATGCCGAGGACTGTTTGTATTGCTTTTTCTTGTTTTAAAGATAGATTACAATTGAGGGTGGTGTGTACAATGTTTCTCTCTTTCTTCTCCGATCCCCTTCCTTGAATGTCTTTCATTTCCTTTTATATCATCCTCCTTCTTCCCTCCATCTTTCACGTATAGATCAGATCATAGAACTAGATTCTTGTCCCATCCACCACTCTCTTGAAGTCTTCAAACAATAGTTGTAAGGCTGATCCCCACTGTTCAGATGTCATTTTCTCATTAATGCGGCCAGAGAGGTTGGTGCAGAGTCTTTAATGCGGTGGTAGCAGCTTTCTCTAATATATTTTTCATTTGTTCTTCCTCTCTGTGCCCTTATGGAACACATTGTCACCCATAAGACCTTCTAGAATATCATTTCTATCACCATGGTGTATCCTCTGATCTTCATGTTACTTAGTCGAGGAGTTGCCCCTCCGCGGATTATTTCTATCAGCCTCTTTCGCAACAGTTTGATTGTGGGCTTTTAAGTTCGGTATTGTTACTACCACTAAACCTTCCTCAGACAATTTAATACCCTCGGATTAGGCCCAAGGCCCAAAAACGTGCCTGGACCTTTTGTCCTCACAATAGCCCCTCAAAACTTCATTTTTCTCTTTCATCTGAGGAGAAAATTGCGATTTTGACCCAACGTGCCAACCTTCGCACATTTCTTAAACTGCTACATGTGAGAACGTCATTTCCTTCTTTAAAAACTGCTTCTAATGCCTCGAAATACACAATGCCCCTATTAATTGCTCTAAGTGACGCATTGTCACCCACGTCCAACAGTGGATGTAAATATAACAGTCTGGATTCTTTCTTTGAATTTTAAGCGGAATAACTACCATTCAGTTCCGCCTGTCGTATAAAACGCCTGAGAAGTTGCAATTTTTCCATTTACTCTGAAAATCGACCAGCTCTAAAGAGTTCCTCATCTTTTCTACTCCCAAGAAGTTCTTGAAGAGTCGTCTACTCCTTCTCTCGTAAGTTTTCATACTTTTAAGTTCTTTTTCTCCTTGGCTATAGTATTCGGCCATTAATTGTACCTCATTTTCTTTCTAAACTTTCACCTTTGCTCCAACCAAATGGGTAGATCCAAATGTTTAGTAGATATTGGCGCCAATATGGAGGGTTTCCGAACCAAATACCACATTCCTTAGGAAGTGGGTTTGAGGTACTGCCCTCTAGAAGCCATAACTAACGATAGAGAAGAAGGAGAAGTTGTCATTCCCATAATCACATTTTTAGAGGGCGGAATGGCACTTCCCATGAAGAACGTAACCAATGAATATTTGCGTAATCATAGATTATGCCCAGACCAATGTACACCTAACATATTTAGAATCTTAGGTTGTGTCGACGCTCTCAATGAGCAAATGAGTTTGAATCTTAGGTGGTAGCAGCTTTCTCTAATATATTTTTCATTTGTTCTTCCTCTCTGTGCCCTTGTGGAACACATTGTCACCCATAAGACCTTCTAGAATATCATTTCTATCACCATGGTGTATCCTCTGATCTTCACGTTACTTAGTCGAGGAGTTGCCTCTCCGCGGATTATTTCTATCAGCCTCTTTCGCAACAGTTTGATTGTGGGCTTTTAAGTTCGGTATTGTTACTACCACTAAACCTTCCTCAGACAAGTTAATACCCTCGGATCAGGCCCAATGCCCAAAAACGTGCCTGGACCTTTTGTCCTCACAATAGCCCCTCAAAACTTCATTTTTCTCTTCCATCTGAGGAGAAAATTGCGATTTTGACCCAACGTGCCAACCTTCGCACATTTCTTAAACTGCTACACGTGAGAACACCATTTCCTTCTTTAAAAACTACTTCTGACGCCTCGAAATCCACAATGCCCCTATTAATTGCTCTAAGCGATGCATTGTCACCCACATCAAACGGTGAGATGTAAATCTAATAGTCTGGATTCTTCCTTTGAATTTTGAGCAGGATAACTACCATTCGGTTCCGCCTCTCATATAAAACGCCTAGGAAGTTGCAATTTTTCCATTTACTCCGAAAATCGACCAACTCTAAAGAGTTCCTCATTTTTTCTACTCCCAAGAAGTTCTTGAAGAGTTATCTACTCCTTCTCTCATAAGTTTTCATGCTTTTTAGTTCTTTTTCTCCTTGGCTATAGTCCTCGGCCATTAATTGTACCTCATTTTCTTTCTAAACCCTCACCTTTACTCCAACCAAATGGGTAGATTCAAATGTTTAGTAGATATTGACGCCAATATGGAGGGTTTCCGAACCAAATACCACATTCTTCAGGAAGTGGGTTTGAGGTACTTCCCTCCAGAAGCCATAGCTGACGATAGGGAAGAAGGAGAAGTTGTCATTCCCATAATCGCATTTTTAGAAGGCAGAATGACACTTCCCATGAAGAACGTAATCAGTGAATATCTGCGTAATCATAGATTATGCCCAACCAATGTACACCTAACATGTTTAGAATCTTAGGTTGTGTCGACGCTCTCAATGAGCAAATGAGTTTGAATCTCACATGGCACAATGTTGTCCATATGTATGAGTGTCATAAACTTAAAGACATAGGGTATTACCTCAGGTCTCAGTTTAACATCATTAGACTCATATCATGTCTTCCCAAATCTAACAAAGGCATGAAGGACGACTACTTAATCGCTTTCGGGAAGTGGTGCGATGGTCCTCATTGTCCAGTAAAAAAGGGAAAACCAGGTGTGATTCCATAGGGTTTAGGTCCCTTGGCTTGGAGTTTAGTTCTTCTAATCTTATCACTTAGATTCACGTTGCATTTTACTTTCTCCTTGTTTCACATCTGTAATAAAGAAAAATGCATATTTTGCTAGGTTAGACAAAGGTAAAAGTTCTGATGTAGTTTCTAAATCTATGTCTAAACCTACTGTTAGAAAGCATAAGAAATTTGTTTTTGTGTCTACCTATCACCTTTGCGGTGTTGTTGGTCATATTAGACCAAATTGTTCTTTGTTGAGGCAAAAACCAAAATTTGAAATCAGATTTGCTGTTAGGAATACTGATGTTTCTAAATTTGTTACTATTTGTCAGTTTTGGGTTGTCTTTAGTCACATTCATCCTAATTGTCATAAATTGAAATTTAAACATTCTGTATTTCAATCTAGGATATGTGATGATATTTCTCTTGCCATAAGTCCATACAAATTGTTTCATATTCTTTTGAAAAAGTCCACAATTAATTTAAAGAACTAAATCAAGGACAAGTAAACAACACTTACCTTAGAGAATCATTTCTCACCTATAGAGCATGAATCTTTGGCTTTGTAGGTGAAAATTCATGTGAAGCAGAATGTATATAAAGGATTACACCAATCTTTTGAGAATGACTGAAATCCTGCAAATTCTTTTCACAAGCCATCATTTCTTATAGCTAACTAAAACTTAGAAGGAATAGCGGATTCAATAGGATTCATTCCTGTATCAATTATTGGACTATAAAGATTTCTGAATTGACATCATTTAACCATGTTCTCCGCATTTCTCATGTTTAAAATCATATTTCCCCATTCATTCAGGAAGATTCAGTGACATATGCTTGGTTTCAATTCGCATGCAACATATCGGCATCTAGATTTTCGTAAAATAAATAATTATAAATGTTTGGGCCTTAAATACTGCAGGCTTTGTCTTTCAAAAACGGCTTTTCTCACTCATGAAAATAAATATCTTTCTGAAAAAGATCTTGAACAATTGAATACCAAAACTTACGTGTCAATCTATGAATCTCATAATTTCATTTGTTTGAATTGTTTGAAGGTCAATAAAAATAAAATAAAATAAAAGTTTACTTCAACATCATCTATTATTCACATTATACCTTTCAAAAACATTAGAGATAGAGTGTTTTTTTTTTTTGAATTAAAAAATGAGAGGGGTTTAGGTGATAACCCAACAATGATGACATTTTTTGTCACGTTTGTGGTTCAAATCCCACATCCCTATTCCACGCTATTTACATATATATCTTCTTGTTTTTGCCCCCACCTTTTGTCTTTTTCATCTTTTTATTTTTTTGTTTCTTCTATCTTTTGTTTTTATCAATTTCTTTAATAGTTTCCTTCTTGTTCTTTTTTTTTTCCCCACCAGTTTTGGATCTGGCTTCTGCCTATTAAAATAATAATTAAAAAAAAGTGAAATGTCCATATATAATTTTTTAAAATAAATAAGTGTATAAAAAATTGTGTTATCTTTTTTGCTTTATTTAATAGGGACATAATTATAAATTTATATCAACTTCATTTTCCATAGTTTTTCATCTCTCTACTTTTCTATCCTCCCAACCAAACACGTATGAGAGAAAACTAAATTTTTTCTATTCTCTCACTTTTCTATCATTTCTTCATTTTTTATCTTCTCATTTTTCCATCACTCCAACCAAACAGACCCTTATTATTTTTTTATTTATATATTTGTATCTATTTTTCTTTCAAGTTATCTTCTTTTTTATATTTGTTTTGAAAATCTTTCTAAAGTTTATAACATTTTTCATAATCAATCTTATGTGTGAATGTTTACAGAGGCACTTTCACACAACATGTTGTATATCTCTAAAAGAAATTCCATAATTTTAATATGCTTTTTGTAAGTGCATAATTGCACCTGGCCCAAAGAACAGTTACAGGCTCAAGCCCAATGAGCCTTAAACAACACGAATTTGTAGAGTGTGGGCTTGAAACCCAGGTTAGAAGTGTTTGAGGATTATATGACAAGCTAAAGATTGTAAACACTCAAACAACAAGAAATATTGCAATTCAACCTCCTCGGACGTAAGCCGAGAACTGTTCTTATATTATTTCTCTTTCTTTTCTTTTTCTTTCTTTCTTTTTTAGGTTCCAAAAAAGGTCCCTCTACAATTGTTCTAGATTACTCCTTAAATACTCCTCACTTTGATACTTGGTACACGTGTTGCCCTCACTTCCCTTTGGCCTAGATATTTCATTTCTCAGTGCCTTCGAATAGTAACCAGAAGTTTCACCTCCACTGTTCAGGTGTCACTTCCTCATTAATGCGGCCAGGGTAGTAGGTGCAGAGTCTTTAATGTGGAGGTGACAGTCTTTAACTTGCGTATATCTCTAACATCGATGCTTCTAGGTTGTTCAGGGGCTAACCCCTTTTAACCGTTGGTCCTCACCGTGCCGTTCCTTAACCTTTACAACGGAATCCATGGTTCTTCTTTGTCCGTCCGAGGATCAATTCACCCTCGGACAGGTCCTTGGGTCCTCGGCGTATGGGCTGACCCATAATACTTACAAATGCTTAACCCAGGAGCAGGTCGGCTTTTCTTAACACGGCCCAAAGGCCCACATACCCGCCAAGGTCTTTTTACTCCCGACACTTTTCATTGTACTTTATTGGATAGAGCGGTTGCATCTTGCCGTCAGTGTTTCCAGTTGTTTTTATTTTATTTTTTTTATACTGAGAAGTCATTTTAGTTGCCAGTTTTTATTGTTCATACACTATTCACGAGACCCACTACCACTTTATTCAGAAAAAAAAAAATTAAAAATGAGTCTCATGACACTATTCACACATTTAAAAATTATTTTGCTATAGTGTTTTCAGTTTTCAGCTGTATTCAAACGAACCCAAAATGTTAACTCCTTTTTCTTGTGGTTAAAATTATTTTCCTTATCTTTTTGGGGGTGGCAAAGAATAACTTTGTCAATTAGTCACTATTAATAATTTCTAACCTAGAATGAGAAAAATGAAAGAAGTAAATTATAAATTGAAGGAAGAAGGAGAGGCACAGGACCGGCACAAGGCCAAGGCCTAAGGCCCCAACTACAAAACATTTCAACCCTTTCATAAAAAAATGTTCACCCTACATTATAAAAATGCCCAAATCTTATGAAAATTAAAAAAAAAAATAGTTGTGCACTATTTTTCTCATGAGTGAGGCTAAGGTTATTACAAATTTACTTCATAAAACTTACAAATAAATGTGCTACCAATCACAAAAAAAAGGTAATGCAAAAATCATTAATTAAATTGTTAAAGTTCATAATCACATTTATTGTTACATTAATTAGTAAACATTTTGTAGTAAAATTTGTAATAGATTTCATATTTTCTTTTTCTTATCTCCGTCAAAACCTCCAAAATACTAGACCAATAAAAACTTAAGCCAATTGAAATCTTATAATGTTTGGAGGAAATATCGATGAAAATGTGCTAGTTCATCAATGATGATTAATTTCTTCTAATAGTTTGAGACTTTAATTTTTATTAACTAATATCCTACACAGCCGACTATAAACATTAGCCACCTAATCTCCTAAATAGTCATGATACACCGAACAATCTTTACTTTCTTAATGCTAAAATTAAAAATTAAAAATTAGATTACAACTTTAATAAATCATGTGTTACCTTGTTAAATTTTATACTTGAACTATAATAATTAATTCTCTACATAAAGTTAACTTTAGTTCAGTTAGTATCTATTCATCAAATAATATATTTCACTCTTCAAATTAATCTTGACTTAATTAATATTAAATAAAATTATTTAATTTATATATATATATATTTTTATGAATAACTTATTTAATCTGTATTTAAATATAAAAGCCGTTATTTAAATTTATGGCCTCAATTCTCAAACTATATTGAGCCGACTCCAGAGGAGAAGAAGAAGAAGATTTCCCATACCTGTTACCAAGAAGCTTATGTAGGTCTGTCCATTTCCCTTCGGCATGGATTTTAATGTAGTTTTTGAGGATCGTAGTTCTTAAGGACCGATCCTCAAAAACTACATTAAAATCCATGGCGAGAGGAAGATAGCATGGCCTCCTTTCCATTTTTGCTCTCTCACAACACTTTTTTGTTTTATTTTTCTTTGCAGACCATGCTCCTCTGATTACACCTGTCAGATAGCATGGCCTCCTTTCCATTTCTGTTCTCTCACAACACTTTATATATACATATATGGCATGACATGACATGTGAGGAAGATTTGGACAAATTTGTCCTCTTAAAATAGGATGCAGCTGGCAGTGACTGAGGGCTCTTTTTTATTTGGACAAAATTGTCCTCTTAACCTATTTTCTACCTTTTTATTTTTTATTGTTCACCAAATCTTATTTTACTAATATTTTATAATTTATTTTCTTTTTCTTTATCAATAGCAAAAATTTAAAATTTAAAAAATTTATTTATAACATAATTATAGATGTTTAATTCATTTCTAATAAAAAAATATTAAAACTAATTTTGTAATATAAGGTTACAATTAATTTTATAACTAAACATTATCCTATAATAAAATGTGACAATATTTTTTATTTTTAATCGTGGTCAAGCATAATATAATATTTTATTATTTTATTTTCATATATAAAGATTTGACAATTTAACTTTTGTGAAAATTTCGTAATAATTTATTATATTATAATACAATTTGTAATTTTTATTTTATAAAATTAGGTACGTATCCCATCAAGTCATCTTTTACTTTAATTTATTTATTTTTACTTCTCTTTTTTTTTCAACCACACGTATCCCATCACCTTTACACTTATCTTCTTCTCCCATCTTTTCTGCTTTTTATTTGTAATTTTTATTTTGTAAAATTAAACACGTATCCCATCAATCCACCTTTTACTTTAATTTATTTATTTTTACTTCTCATTTTTTTCTCAACCATACGTATCCCATCACCATGACCTTTACACTTATCTTCCCCCATCTTTTTTGCTTCTCGTTTGTAATTTTTATTTTGTAAAATTAAACCCGTATCCCATTAAGCTACCTTTTAATTTAATTTATTTATTTTTACTTCACGTTTTTTTCTCAACCATACGTATTCCCATCACCTTTACACTTATCTTCTCCAATCATTTTTGCCTCTCCTTTCTCATCTTTTAAAATTTTTTTGTTCTCCCATTTGAAAGTACTCTTGGCTCAACTTCCCCTCAAAATTTTTTTTATGCTCTCCCATAAGTTCTTATGGGTTTTTTTTTTTTTTGGATGTACTGATGTTGGTTGTTTTTCTGTGAGATGGTTTTTTTTTTTTTTGGATGTATTGATGTTAATTGTTTCTTGTGAGATGGGGTTTTTTTTTTTTTTGGATCTATGGGCACTTTGTTGTTTCTTGAGTATTGTGATTTTAGTTTTTTTTTATTACTTTTTTTTTATGTTGGTTGTTTCCTGTGAGAGGATTGTGATTTCAGTTTTTTCTTTACGGTAAGATGTTTGGTGTTATTTTCCTGTTAAAGAAGCATGAGTTTTCAAATTTTCCTGTGTGAGACGCTTGACTAGGCTTGACTTTGTGAGAGACATGAAAGGGTATTTTGGTCTCTTTATTCTTTCTTTCTTTTCCTATAAAGCTGAAAAGACACATAAAACTGGGTAAAAGATTGCAAAAAAGCTGGGTAACACAATCCAATGTTATAATATAATAGTGCTTCAGCAGTGAATCACTGAATCAGTGATTCACGGGTTATTTGTTAAAGGGGCCCCTATAGTAATTATTATTATTGGGACCACCTATAATTCAGCCAAAAAAAAGAAGTTATTATTACAGGGACCACTTATATTTGATCTTTTTATTTATTTTTATTTTTATTTTTAATGAATAGGTTGTATTGATTTGTAGGAGTAATTTCTATAATACATAAAATATCATAATTTTTATCACAGTTATTTTACATGGCTGATTGTGACAGTTGTATATCACTTTTACATAAATTAGTTTTGAATCTGCGTGTTGCGTATAAAAATTATTTTTATGGTAATTTTATTAAATTTTTTATATAATTTAAATTAATTTAATAAAGAATAATGAATTTTGTAATTATATTTTTATTTATTATAAGAATAATCATAAATGTAATATATGAACAATCATAAATCATAAATTTAATAATTTTTGTCGTACTAAAATGAAAAAAAAAACACAAATTTTCTCAAAAATTCAAAAGGTAAGAAATAAAAGCTAGTTATAACATTTTGTGGATCATTAAAAAGAATATAAAATTTTAAAATTATTCTTTTAGTTTTAAACAAACTTTCACAAACTTATTTTTTCTGCCTATAATCCAAAACACTGAAAAAAGTAACTAAAAAAATTAATAAAACTTAATTATGATTAATTGGACCAATTAGGAAAACAATTTGTTGTTTATAATCTACTAAGATTATTTTCTTTGCAAAAATTGTAATTTTGTCCCCCCAAAACATATTATCAAATAAAAAATTATTAGAAAAATCTAAGAATTAAATTTCTATACATGCATTGTTATAAAATAATAATAATAATAAGTAAAATTGTGAAAGATAAAATTTGTTTCTCATCCAATAATTTTTGTTTAGCCAACCTTTGCTTTTCTCTAAATAAATGGCATTGTAAAGTACTCCTAATACAATTATTAAGAGTACTTTGTCTACCACAAATGATTAAAAAATAAAAAATAAATGATTAAAGCCTCATAGTTTAATATCTAAATTGAGCACTATAAAAATCATGTTATCAAATTACAATAACTACCAAATTAAATTATCCAAATCATGTTATGTAGTAGAATAATATTATATTTTTATATGCTATATTTAATCATTTATAATGCAATAGGATAACATTTAACAATCAAAGAGATAAAAAAAAAAAAACAAAATTAAATATATAAAAAAAAAAAAACTGAATCACATTAACCTAAAGTAGATTAAAGAATTTAAAAAATTATCAACCTAAAGCGAAGATGTAAGAAAAAAAAAAAAAATCCACTCAAAAATTGTGTGTGTGTGTGTGAGAGAGAGAGAGAGAGAGAGAGAACATTTTTTTGTAAGGAAAAACTATGCATAGAATGAAAGAGATAGTGACAAATTTATAGTAAGATGGTGTGAATAAGAAGAGACAAAAATAGAGGAAGATGAAGAGAAAGATGAAAAATGATATTAATGTAGAGGGTAGTGAAGAGATGAGAAGGTGGGGGAAGGAGAAAGGTTGGAAAAGCAGTGAGGAGATGAAAAGGTAAGGGATGGAGAAAAGTTGGAGAAATGTAAATATGAAATAAAAAACATTATAAGAAAATGGAAAGAAAAAAGATAATGATGTGGATGCTGATGTGGCTCAACGTAAGCGCAACAACATTAAACGCTACGCTTCAGTTTTTAGAAATATAATATATAGATTCTAATACAATTATTAAGAGTACTTTGTCCACCATAAATGATTAAAAAATAAACAAATATGATTAAAGTCTCATAGTATAACATTTAAATTGAGCACTATAAAAATCATGCTATCAAATTACAATAACTACCAAATTAAATTATCCAAATCATGCTATGCAGTAGAATAATATTATATTTTTATATGCTATATTTAATCCTTATAATGCAATAGTATAACAATTAACAATCAAAAAGAGAAAAAAAAACACAACAATTAAAAATAAAAAAAAAATACTGAATCGCATTAACCTAAAGTAGATTAGAGAATATAAAAAATTATCAACCTAAAGCGAAGATGCAAGAAAAGTAAAAAAATAAAAATCCACTCAAAAATGTGTGTGTGTGTGTGTGTGAGAGAGAGAGAGAGAGAGAGAACATTTTTTTGTAAGGAAAAACTATGCATAGAATGAAAGAGATAGTGACAAATTTATAGTAAGATGGTGTGAATAAGAAGAGACAAAAATAGAGGAAGATGAAGAGAAAGATGAAAAATGATATTAATGTAGAGGGTAGTGAAGAGATGAGAAGGTGGGGGAAGGAGAAAGGTTGGAAAAGCAGTGAGGAGATGAAAAGGTAAGGGATGGAGAAAAGTTGGAGAAATGTAAATATGAAATAAAAAACATTATAAGAAAATGGAAAGAAAAAAGATAATGATGTGGATGCTGATGTCGCTCAACGTAAGCGCAGCAACATTAAACGCTACGCTTCAATTTTTAGAAATATAATATATAGATTCTAATACAATTATTAAGAGTACTTTGTCCACCATAAATGATTAAAAAATAAACAAATATGATTAAAGTCTCATAGTATAACATTTAAATTGAGCACTATAAAAATCATGCTATCAAATTACAATAACTACCAAATTAAATTATCCAAATTATGCTATGCAGTAGAATAATATTATATTTTTATATGCTATATTTAATCCTTTATAATGCAATAGTATAACAATTAACAATCAAAAAGAGAAAAAAAAAACACAACAATTAAAAATAAAAAAAAAATACTGAATCGCATTAACCTAAAGTAGATTAGAGAATATAAAAAATTATCAACCTAAAGCGAAGATGCAAGAAAAGTAAAAAAATAAAAATCCACCCAAAAATTGTATGTGTGTGTGTGAGAGAGAGAGAGAGAGAGAGAGAGAGAGAGAACTTTTTTGTAAGGAAAAACTATGCATAAAATGAAAGAGATAATGACAAATTTATAGTAAGAGAGTGTAAATAAGAAGAGACAAAAATAGAAGAACATAAAGGAAAAGATGAAGAATTATATTAATGTAGATGGTAGTGGGGAGATGAGAAGGCGATGTAGGAGAAAAGTTAGAGAAGTAGTGGGGAGATGAAAATGTAAGAGAGGGAGAAATGTTGGAAAAATGTAAATATGAAAAAATAATAATTATAAGAAAATAGAAAGAAAAAAGATAATGACATGAACGCTGACATGACTCAACGTGAGTATAGCAGCATTAAACACTACGCTTCAGCTTTTAGTAATATATAAATTCACATTTTTTCTCTATTGAAGGACTGTCAAATGAACAATTATGACAAGAATGGTGGTTTATTAGGTGATATCATTTATCACTGTCTAATATTTTTGAAGAACATATAACCCAAATACTCCTCTTTTTAATATTGGGTTGTACTTTATAATTAATCATTAACTAGTAAATTACCCGTGCGATGCACGGATAATGTTATAATATTTTATGTAAGATAATTTTGAAGAATGTTGTACATGTATTATAACATAATTATTATAGAACTTTATTAATAATGAGTTTATCATAAAAAATAGCAATTATAAATTGCATACATATATTTGTTATAATTATTGAATTGAAATAATGAGAAATAAAAAAAATAAATTTAATATATAAAAAAACACTCCTATTTCAACATCAATGTTTAATCAAAACCTATTAAAGTTCAAAATTAAAAATAAAATTCTAGTGAGTGCCAAATTTGCCAACTTTAGAATTGAAAACACTCTGTTATTTTTTGTAAGTATCCCAAGCTAATATCAACATGACCATTTGCAATACGCAGTAATTTGAAATTCACAAACCACAATGGTTAAAAAGTAATTACAACATATAAATTTGGATGATCCCTTAAAGCTTTCAAATCTTCAATCCTTCATCATACATAAAAAAACTTCATTAATCTTGCATGCCTTAAAATTATAAATTATTATTAATTAAAAAAGAAAAGTTCCTTTTTGTTGAAAACATTAAAAATAACATCCCAAAAGAAACAACGGGGTAAAATAAAACTGGCCTCAAAGGAATACTCCAATTCTGATGATACATTTGTGATTTTGGCAAATGTGCAAACTGTGGAGAGAGCCATTGGATATGATAGGATCCTTTGCAAACTGGCAATAACGTGGCGTGGGTGACAATGGTGGAGATTTGGGCTATCTTGTGTCAGTGGTAGGTGGTTTAGGATTTCACTTTGGCTAAATAGTGGGTTTTAGGTTTTCAGTTTCTGCTGTGAAATTTTTTCAGTTTGGCTCAAGGGATGATGGTGAAGTTGTAGATTTGTTTGGCGATGGTGATGAAGATATGATGGTGATGTTGCAGAGTGAAGAGGAGAGGCAAGAAAGATGAAATTTTTTTTAGAAATTGTTGAGATTTTTGTTAAGACTCAGGGCTGGAAGTATGGTAAAGCCTAAAATGTAATTTGGATAATTGTAAGGGGTAGGCAAATGAAGGGTTAGACGTAGGGCTGAATTAATGGTATACTTGAAAGTTTAAACGTTAGAGGAATGAGGAGTAATAACAGATGAGGTGTAAAAATTTGAAAAAAAAAAAAAAACCAAAAAAGAAAAAAGATGGATGGATTAAATAAAAGAGTTATAGAAAGCGCCATTTGGCAGAACCTCATGCTCTCAAGCACTGTTATTTCTGAAGAACATATAACCCAATTACTCCTCTTTTTAATATTGGGTTGTGCTAACAGAGATACATTAAGAATTCGATTGCAAATTTTCTTTACTATACTCGTCAACTTCGCTCCAATCTGTGTCTTTTTAAAGAGATGATTAAGGAGAATTCTGTAGTTGAATGTTGGGAATGACAGTAACACTGTACATGGCCATTTTTTCATCTCAACCAACCAACAGCATATGTCTTCTATCTTCACAACTGTGTAAACTATTTTAACAATTTATGTTCTATACAATTCCCAGACAATGACTTCCCCAACTGCAAACTTATTTTCTATGCCCTGATGATGCCATAAGAACTCCAACAGCTACAACAAACATAAATAACATGCTGACAAGAAGTATATACGTTTTTCGTGATGATCTCCGATACTCTCCAAAGATAAGTATGGCCCAAAAGGTGCTCACAAGTGGAAGTGCCTGTGTATCACCGCAAAATTGATATGAGCATTCAGAATTTGGTAAACATGCTGTGTGATAGGTACATGTCTTTAAGCAGTCGTATGTTAGTAAAAAATGTCATAATTATCAGTATCATAATTGTATGTAACAATATGTATCCACATACTGACTTGTATAAGTAATAAAGCTAACCTGAACAGAATCTGCTGCTGCATATCCTGCTGCTTCACCTCCCATAAATTGAAGACCATTTCCAAACCCACACAAGAACCCAGCCAAAAAGGCCCAGCCTCGGCCATTCCAGTCTGACAAGTAAGCCTTGAGGGATGATTTGGGTAAGTTTAGTATAGGGTGGTAAAGGAAGATGATATTTAGAACAATGCCGACGACAAAACAAGAAACTGAGAAGTAGAAAAATGCAGTATAGACAGACAAGTGAGGAACCCCTTCCTTTAAAGTGTGCCATTGATCATTTGTTGCCAAATTGAACGCTGGAGAGAATAGAGAGAAGCAAATTCCAGCAAAGAATGTTATGGCCAGTCCAGTTATAGTGCTCTTACCAAACACCTGCAATTAGAATATTATAACCAGTAAATCCAAAGATATGTTGTCTATAGATGCAGGAAATTCATTCTAAAAAGCAAGGGGTGGACCACTAATTAGATGTAGGTTCAGTACAGTCATCATTTCATAACTTCATGTATAATGGGACCAAATTAATTGTGTGTGTGTTTGAAGGTATAAATGAAAATACCATAATTCTAGATTAAAATTTTAAAACTATCCATAATCAATCAAAACTGCCAACCTTAATCGATCTTCTGTTCTCAAGTTCTATGAGGAAACCTGCAGTTCCAGCTCTGGCCTTCTCTGCAGAACCACTTCCATTTTCGACATCACTGTCTCTAACTACTGATGTCCCATGTTGGAGAGAGAGAGAGTTAACAGTTTTATTGAATGAAGGAATCCCAAAGCTAGAAAACTAAGAGTCTAGAGAGTTACCATTGTTTTTAAGTGCTTCTTTATCCGTGGAAAAACCTGTAGCTCTGTCAAAAGGTTCAATTGTAGAAGCATTAGTGTTATATGATCCATAATGCATAAGAAGGAAGAAAAGATTTCCTGATGCAATTGAAATTTTACTAAAACATGACCTTAACCTAACAAACTCATAGCAAGGATTAGTTGAAAAACAACCATCAAGATAAGCATTAAGAAAGAAAATTAACAGCACTTCCTTTCAAGAAAACAGAACATACTTCTCAACAAATTTATTGTCTCCTCAAATGAAAGAATAAAAGGCTTCTTTCATTAAGTTTGAAGTTTTTGTACTTTTTTTTAATGCATTATTGGCAGCTACTTATCATAAATTGAGCTGTCCCTAGGCTTCTCATTCATGTTGTCCTATGCAGGTGCTTCATTATTCATTAACATAGCACAATGTAACAACTGTATTCTTCTTCTGAAGTTTTTTATGGGAACAAATACAGGCCAAAGGAAATAACAGAAGCGAATGGAAAATGAACCACACAGAAAGGTACCAGTTTAAAAATTGATTCAGATTTAAGATTCCATGGGTAATTTAGCTGATTTTCACTAATCAATTAAGCAACATTTATTATCAACAAAAGAAACCTTTAATCCAAATCAGAACATTTTCATTTTTAACTATGAAGGTTAGAGGTATACTCAGTGGACAAACTTTTGAGCTTTTCCTTATTGTCAGCTGCATTGGATGCATGAACAAAAGAGCCAAGACAAACCGCAATCAAGAAGCAACCAACACCAGGGAAAAGAATATCAGCTCTGTTGATTCTATCATCTAAAAAGTAATTCATGGTTGTGCCTGTTACAATCAAAACAAATACAATAATGAAAAATTACTATCTTGCCAAACTTTTACTTCATGCTTTTCAAAATGCATTTCCACACACAAATACATATACAAATTGGGGTTGTGTGCGTTTATTTGTATGTACATGTGCATGTTCATTTGCCTGTGTATGTTTAGAGAGAGAGAGAGAGAGAGAGAGACCTATAACAACAATTATGCTTGAAGTAATCACTTCTGTCACTGATAAACCAACTAAAGCCAAACTATACTGTGTAGACAGATTACCAATGCTGAGCACCACCCCACCCGCCATTGCAAATAACACGGAGGGCCAGTTATCCTGCATCAAGCACCCCAGAAGAATTATGAATCACTTTTAACCGATACAATGCCATTGCAACAAGATTCATGGCCAAGTATGCAGCATAAATCCCCCTTAGAAGATTCAAAACTACTTCCATTTGAAATAAAGCACAATTGAGATTTGTAATGCTACATAATTAAAACTAGATGAGGGACTAGGATGCTAGTTTACTTAAAAGTGAACGACCTACTATAGATTGAACCATTTAAGTGAACATCATCCCCAAGGCACAAGCGAATTCAGCATCCAATGACATTTCATTCAGCACCGTTAAAGAACTTATATGCATTCTCATCTCCAACAAGCTTCTCAATTATATCCAGGCATCCACAAATATTTAAAAAAATTTCCTAGATTTGATAAGTAAATTTGTTCAGAAATCGAACTGCCATAATTTAATTGCCTAAATACTAGAAAATCTAGAACATACGGCTTCGCAGTCTTTCACCTCCTTTTCATGGGCAATAGTCATATGTTAGTTTGCAAGTTTTAAGAGGCAAGATAGTGTTCAAGCATTCTGGACATCTTGAAACAAGGCCAAACTGCTAGTCTTTGACGGCAAATTTGCTGCTTTCATATATAATAATTGTTCTCACAATCATAGTTGCAGGAATTTGTCATATAATCGATTATTTCCCTTCAGGAAATGATTATGCAATTCCCGTCTCGAAAGGTTTGCAACTATCAAGATTAATGACAATAGTCGGTAATAATAGACGTTGTACCAGAAAATAGTGTACATTAGTCACAGAAAACAGAGCTCTACCATACTGTTTCAATCTGCATCAAACAATGTATCTGTTTTATTCATGCTTTTATTTGCGGTGTTCTTTCCAATTTTGGAAATGAAATTGTTATACCAATAAAGCTCTACCAAATTGTTTCAATCTGCATTGAAGAATCTATCTATTTTATTAATGCTTATATTGGTATAAGTATAACAACCTCAATTCCCCAAATGGAAAGAGCACCACCTTTCATATACAAAGGGAACTCACCTGAGAAAGTTGAGTTAAAAAATTTGGTGCACTAGGCGTGCCCTTGCCTATCTCCCCAAATGTCAAAGCAATAATGACAGCAGCCAAGAGATTAGTGATCGAGTAGTCAAGATAAGTATGTTGAGGAAGACGACCTCGCCTTTCTAGGAGATTCAGAACAGCAGGCCATGTGCCCAAGAATAACAAGGCAAGCAACATGCACACAATGGCACCTCCTTGCTCTCCACCATGTACATTTTTAAACTCCAGGAGATAATCCTCTGAGGTAATAAATTAAGCAAGGGAGATATACCAGAAAAATCCTGCAAAGTAGTAAATGAAACATGATAGAAATTCACTTGCTCCAAAAATCTGAAATGCAATGATGCCACTAAAGGACAAAAGAAAAGCATTGACTATAAATATCCTGATTGATTGCCTAAGGCTAAGGACCATATACATCAAGCTGACAAACTTGAGTCTAATAAAGTTCAGCATACATAAGTGGGAAATAAAATGAATCTTCACACAGAGGATATAAGAGACAAGGGGTGAGCTCAAAACCACAGATTCAGAAGATTTGACTAATGGCTACTTTTCACCATATTGAAGAAAAGAAGAAGACCAAAACGACACTCCCCCAATGGAGAAATGGGTAAAAATTAACAAACTTTGGTTTAATAAAGCTTAACATACATGAGTGGGAAACAAATGAATCTTCATACAAAGGAAAGGAGAGACAAAGGATGAGCTCAAAATCATAGATTCAAAAGCTTTTGCTAATTGCTGCTGCTCATCAAATTCAAGAAAAGAAGAAAACGAAACTCCCCCAATGGAGAAATGGGTGAAATTCTGTTAGTCAAAGGGTCCCTAAAACACTATATTGAACGAAATAACAAGCAAAATATTAGTTGCAATGGCATAGTATTAGTGAGAGAGTAATCAGAACACATACCATTACAGAGTAAAACCCAATTCGCAGAGTACAAATTTATAAAACTTTAGAAACCCAATTGTTCTTATCATTCACCATTCACCATTCACCAATTCCCGAAAACAGTGGAAGATAAGTAATAGAAAAACACACGCAAACACACGCAAAGACTCAAATTTTGACTAAGCGTCTAACAATCAACAATGAGAGTCAGAAAAAAAAAAAAAAAAAAACCCACTACCAATCAAACACGGATGCAAAAGCCACTATGTTTTGGGACACCAAGAGATCCCCACACACGTCACAGTCACAACTAAAAACCGCAGAATCTTTTTCCCAAAAGCTGGGAATACCTTACAAGTATGGAAGTGTCCTCTCAACAGTGAAAAACAAACTGCTTTATGTGACACATGGTTTCATAACTGAAGTGTCAGAAATGGAAGAAGAAGGACAGAGAGTAACTGAGTTGCTGGAGATAATCCTCTTGACTCTGAGGTAATAAATTATGCAGGGAAGATATACCAGAATAATCCCGAAAAGGAGTAAATGAAACATGATATAAATTCACTTTCTCCAAAAATCTGAAATGCAATGATGCCACTAAAGTACAAAAGAAAGGCATTGACTATCAATATCCTGATTGATTGTCTACCTTACAAATAAATGAAATAAAATGAATCTTCACATTGAGCTCAAAACCACAGATTCAGAAGATTTTACTAATGGCTACTTTTCATCATATTCAAGAAAAGAAGAAGATCAAAACAACACTCCCCCAATAGAGAAATGGGTCAAAAACTGAAAATTAACAAACTTTGGTAATGTTTTTCAAATTTTTCAATGGCCAGATTTCCCAACAATCACTTTTTTTAATTGCCGTATATTACCAAATCCCAACAATTATATTTTCCGATTCACGATAAAATTGGAAACAATGAAACTCAATCCCAATTCTAATCAGATTCTGAAAAGCACTTGTGACAGCGTATTATCTATTTATATATGTTAGTCTTTTTGTTATCAAAAAAAAAAAAAAATGTTAGTCTTTGGTGTGATCTGAAATTCATCAAAAACTATGTTATTCTTGAAATTTATAAAAAAAATATGTAATTTGAAAGTCCAAACTAAACTAGATAGGGAGCAACTGTTTCAAAAGTAGTTAAGTACACAGATAGCTTTATCTTAGCCGAAAAAAAAACATATAGCTTTTTTGTTTTTGTTTTTTAACATATACAACTTTAAGCTCACCTTCAAAAAAATTATAAAATAAAAATTTAAGCTCTGAACAAAGCAAAAAAGACCTTCTTTAAATAAGCCTATGACAAGTCAATATTCATCAACCTATCGGGCTGCACTTAATGCCCCACAAAAAATAAGTAATTTTATGTCATTATTGTCGAGTTTGGATATGGAAAATTTTTGAGTATTCTCGAAGTACGGAGGAATCGTGTTCACTTTTTTCACATTTATGAGAGAGTACCATTCTTTATACTCTGAAAGTACCTAAGAATTACTCATTTTGTTAATAGTCAATGTTTATGTCACAATGTTGTTGTTCACAATTGTATACACACTTTCTTTTTACACCAAAATCGTAACTTGTAGTTGAGTAAGAGGACAATGAAATCTTTAAAGAAATGGATAATAAAATTTATAGAAAAAAGTTTATCTTTACAATCTCCATATTGAGACTTGAAAATTTTCATTTTCATTTTCAATATAAATTATAAAATTTTCTAACAAAGTGAGTAATAAAATTTTAGTGGAACCAATGAAGCCTTCAAAGAAATGGGTGATGCAAACTTCAATAGAAACAAGATCAAATTTTACAATAAAAAATGAAAATTGAGAAAAAGAAAATATCACCTGGTCTCTAACTATAACGGCTTTAACTTGACCAGTTGGTCAATTCATTTTCGGAAAATTTCATTTTTAGCTTGTAACAAATTAAATCCTATATATAGGTTTCAAATGTAACAAATTAAACTTTGAAATTTTAAAAAATAAAAAAATAAAATCACAAGGCTTCAAAAGATAATAAAGTAAATCCTCAACTTATACAAACACAAAGGATTGAAGTTTAATTTGTTAATTCTTGAAACTACAAGTTTAATACTTTTTTAAAATTCAATTATTAATTCATTGTTCTTGATAGAATAAAATGCAAGTTTAATACTTTTTTAAAATGTACCCACCCTTTATGTTTCTCCAAAATTCATTTTAGTCCCCTAACTTTGCTTTTGCTCATTTAGTCCTCTAATTTTCAGTTTAATCCAATTAAGGCATTTTCATCAACTTTTGTTAATTTTTTTTTTTTTAAATCTAGAAAATATTTTTCAACCATTACTTGAATTTTTTTAATTAAAAATTTTTGAAGAAAAAATTTTAAAATTGGAAAATTAACCACAACATACAACAAAAGTTGATGAAAAAACTTTCATTGAATAAACTTGAAAATTAGAGGACTGAAATAAACAAAAGTAAAGTTAAAGAATTGAAATGAATTTTGATAAACACAAAAAGTGTGTTTTGCATTTTACCCTTCTTGATACTATGTAGTTTAAGTTGTTACACTTCTTAGATTATAAGTTTTTAAATAATAATTTTCTTTTTTTTCTTAAGAGCACCGTTGTACTAACTAAATATTTTGTAGGTTAAATCTTTAAATTGTTTCATAATTTTTTTTTGGAGAGAATTTTGACTTATAGCATCCGCTCCTGAATTGCCTTTTATTATCGAACCAAAACACTTGATTATTTTTATTGTAGGCAGAATTATATATACTATAAAAAGGATTTTAAAATTTTGGAGGGCCATGGCCCCCACACCCTAGTGTAGTTCCAACCCGCCAGAAAAGTTTAGATAGCTTAAAATAATTTTATACAATTATTTTAATTTTTATAATTAAAATATTATTATTATTATTATTATTATTATTATTATTATTATTTAGTAGTGATCATTTGGTCCAATTTTTTTGGTTTTAATTTTGGTTTTTTGATTTTTTTATTAATGGATTTTGAAATTTTATCTTGGATTTAAAAATCAAAGATAGAATGTCAAATGGCCACCGCAAAACGCAATCGGTAGCATTATTTTGTGACCCTTTCTCTTTTCCATTGAGAATTACTTTTGTGGTATTCTTGTGAATGCATCTAATAATAATGATACGATGAAAAATAAAAATAGAAAATAAAACAAACAATCACGTATAAAACACACAAATATTTACATAGTTAATTTGTTCAACTAATTGGGGGATCAAATAATAATTCTCCAAAATCTAATTTCGAATAATCTAACAACATCAAATCTGTAGCTGGACTTGACACCTTTGTATGTGGGGTTATGTCTTCTTTCTTAAGGTGTTTTCTTAGCCGGCAAACTACCAGATCTTTTATCTGCAACATAAAAATATAACAAAGTCAAGGACGTTACCTTAATCCAAAGCAAAGATAATAGTCAAGAAAATAATATAATAATAATAAAAAGAGGATCTATGTCAAGAAGAAAAGAAAATATTATGTCAAGAGGGTAAGAAAAAATACATATAAACCCTGTAATCAGGGGGATAACAAATTAAATTCTAAAATTTTATATAAAAGAAAAAAAAATCCTTATAGATTGCAAAGATTATAAATTAAAAGATTTCATATAATTATAATAAATTAAACCATCAATTTCATATACAAACTTTATATTTTAATTTGTTACTTTTAATATTACAAGGTGTAAAGTTGTTATTTACAACTATTTTGTGTTGGCTTTAATTATGTGCTAATTTTGATTGTATTTTTGTTCAATCATATGGACTTGTATTTTATGTGAGATTTTATTGTATGGGTTGTGTGTGTGAGAGAGTGTTAAGACTCAAGCGCCTATTAAAAACAAAGTGGATTTCGCAAGAAGCCTTCCTGCAAAGTGAGCCATGTGCAGAACACATGATTGGAATGAAAAGAGTTGTGGCAGCTGGTTTTCGTGAGTAATTCGCCTTCCTGCTAAACATTCTATTTTGCTATTTTGGCATATCTGCTACACTAGGTCTTCACCCATACTATATAGACCCACATTACCCACATATTGTAAGGAGTGTTTTTTCAAATAGAAAACTCTAGATATTGTTAGGACATATGTGAATCATGTTAAAAATATATGTCATTTAGAATTAGCTAATCTTTTGACAAAATGCATTTTACTTGTAATTGGATAGATCTAGGATGTGTTTAATACTTCAAGGAACAAGAGTTTAAATCCAAATGTTAAAGCAATGCAAATCTATCCAAGAAACGAGTGAAGAAGTGCTGAATTTTAAAGCTCGACAGCTAACTCTATAGATAGCCTCTATCGAGGTTTAAAAGGGATATTCAACCCGATACTCGACAGCTACTCGATATATAACTTATCTATCGAGATTTACGAAAATCAGTTTTTTAGATCTAATTTCACACATATTCAGGTATACATGTTTAGGCTTTCTTTTCTTACAACCCTAAACAAATATAAGGATTATTTTAAGGGCCATCGCTAAAGATATAAGGGAGTGCAACTTGATGCAAAGGTCTTTCATAAGCATATTGTGACCGGAGACATATGCCCTAGTTCATCTTTTTTTTGAAGAAGTTGTTGCGTTTATATGCCGTAGGGTTTTGCAACCAAGGAGTTTCGTGATCTTCATCGTGTTAATGATTTGAAGAACTTTGCATCCAACATCCTTCTCAAGTTGGTGGTTAGTCACGTACTTGAATCCGTGCATCGATTGGTTAGTCAAGTATTGGAAGCCATGCATTGAAAATGAGAGATTATCACTATAGAACAAGTCCAATTGTGTATTGGGGTAAGGGTTCAACTGTAGGTTGGTATAAGGTACTAAGATTCTTTTACTTGTAACTGCTTGTTGTGATAATAGTGGATTCTCGGAAGTAGTGACCTTAAATTCACCCGATGAGGTTTTGCCTCAGTGGTTTTCCCCATTCGTAAACAAATCACCTATGTCAAATTTATTTTCCGCTGCATTTAATTTAGTTGGTGATTTGTTTGTGCTACCCTGCATATTGCATGTTAATTGAATTAATTAATTAACTTGGCTAATTAATTGATTAATTTATCATAAGGGGTCAATACATTCTTGGCCTATCACATATTACCCTTGAGAGTTAGAGATTGCTATACCCACAATCCTCTAAATAATCATTTGTGGTTTTTCTCAACTCTTACCTTTCTATATCCAAATCCTCGAGAGGTTGATAGCCCAAATTTTACCACACCCATTTTGAGTGTAAAGTGAGGTTTTGTGCTGCTGGGAAGCATTAGAAAAAGCCAATCGTTTGGCGGATGCAATCGGGCTGAATTGCGTGATCCGAAAAGTTAGAGAAGACAAGGCTTCGTCAAGTCAGTTGGTAGGGAAGACTCAAGTACATGCGGTAAACTAGGCTTGGAGGGTCTTTTGTTATTCGTGTACTCTAACTTATTCTCTAGTGGATTGATTTACCGCTTGGAGGGCGGTGGAGAGGTTTTTTGCTGAGTTTTTTAGTTTCTTCTTCGATAACACATCGTGGTGTTAACTTCTGTTTGCATCATTCTTTCCTACTCTTTTAGCTTTCATTTTATTGCTGTTATTTGATAAAAATGGCTTAGAGTAGTTTTATTGTTTGTTCATTCGCATTTACTCTTATTCCGCACTTTGTTAAGTTAAAGTAAAATCAACCGAGTCATAATTTTTAATGATAGGCCAAGAATGTATTGACTCCTTATGATGAATTAACTAATTAATTAGCCAAGTTGATTAATTAATCAAATTAATATACAATATGCGTGGCAGCACAAACAAATCACCAACTAATTAATTAATCAAATTAAAATATTTGATATTTAATTCTCAATATATATATATATATATAAAATGGTCCACAAGAGCTTCTCAAAAAAAAAAAAAATGGTCCACAAGCTATATTCAATAGATGAATTAAAAATGCTTTTTTTGGGGGGGGGGGGGGGGGGGTGTTATCGCAAAGTGATTCTAGCATGTTCTAGGAATTACTTAATGAAAATATTCTTTATATGAGAACAAAATGTAGCAATGACTTTGGAAAAATATAGAAGAAAAGTATAAAAATACTAATTTAACAGTGGTTGGCATAGCAGTGCCAACTTAGTGGAATAATTTGGTTTCAAAGAAATTCTTTGACTCATGGTGGTTCTCTTTAAGATCCAGCTTATGTAGTGCAACAAAGTCTTAAATTGCTGCATGATTTCCAGTCTTGTCTTAGATTGCTTGCTTTGGTTAGAGGATTTACTAGATGTTATTTCCGGATGTGTCACGTTTCAATTGCATTGGGGCTTAAACTCTAGCGTTGGGGTAATTCCTTGACTTTGTCTCATGTGTCTAGAACGAGTTTTAGTTCTTGGCTGTGTGCTTTGTTGGGTTTAGTAGCTCTAGCTATTGGCTAATGCTATGTGCCTACTGCAGTTGAGGGCTGTGTGATGTCTGTTTGAGACTGCCTCATTTTTCTTTGTACCATTTGTTAGCTTAATACAATTCTAAGTTTCTAACTGATTCACACACCACACACACACACACACACACAAAACAAAACGTTCATCATTTTGTAAATTATGTAAATATTTCATTCACGTAGGTTTGGCTCAATTGTAATCAAGATTGCCAGGCTGAGGTCATGGTTCCTCACATAATTCAATATTTTAAATTTCGTTCCATACTAATCGTTCCTATCGTGTGCAATGCACATGAATTACTTAAAATGATTATATACAATCACTGAATAACACGACTCTCCTCTTTATTGTGACTGAATTTGATCACAAAGAGTCTACCTGTCTATGTGACATCAGAGACACAAAAAATGACAAGAATGTAAATGGATTTTGCAACACATACCCTGAATAGTCTTAGAAACTTACAGTTGAACCCTTACCCCAATACCCAATTGGACTTGTTCAGTAGTGAAAATCTCTCCTTGTATTGCACGACTCCCAGTACATGACTAACCAATAGATGCACAAATCCCAATACGCAACTTGATCACCGACTTGATCACTAATTTGAGAAGGATGTTGGCTGCAAAGTTCTTCTGTTCATCACACGATAAAGATCATAAATTTGCTTGGTCACAAAAACCTATGGTGTAAAAACACAACAGTTTCTTCAAAATGAACTAGGGCAAATTCTGTCTCTAGTCACAATTTGTATAAACAAGACTTTGCTCAATACTCGTGCCACCTTAGACAACCCTTAAAATAACCCTTATATATGTTTAGGGTTGTGAGAAAAGAAAGCCCAAACATACATTCACGGATTGAATAAAAATCAGCTTTGAAAAAATGAACTTCATAAATCTTGACAGATACCCTAGTTGTCAAGCAGTTGTTGAGTCTTGAGCTGAAACAGTTCTTTTAAACCTCGATAGATACTAATTGTCAAACTAATTGTCAAAATTTAATGAACAACACTTCTTCACTTGATTCTTGGACAGATTTGCATAGTTTTAACACTTGAATTTGAAACCTTGTTTCTTGAAGCATTAAACACATCCTAGATCTACCAAATTACAAGTAAAGTGCGTTTTGTCAAAGGATTAGTCAATACATAAAATGTTGACATATGTTTCTAACATGAATCACATATATCCTAACAATCTCCCCTTTTGACAATCCGTGAAAAAACCACAACAAGCAAATGAACATATGAGAGAAGTCAAAATCACTCAACTCATACTCACTTGTTAAGTACAAATCTATCCTAACACAAACTCTTGAAAAAATTTGCAAGAAAGGAGTTCATGGCAAGAAGACTTTGACAACCTATATTTCTGAAACACTTTAAACAAAACTCATCAAGACATCTTAGTGTGAAACAAAAATAAAAGATTGCATACAATATATGAGAAACATGTGCATAAATAGAGAAAAAAACCAACACATGTAAAGACAGGTGAAAGAACTATAATAACAACCTCAAATATATATATATCATCAACAAGTATAAGGTTTGCTATCACACTATGAGAGCTTCGTATTTTGGTATTGTAGACAGGTTGCGTATTTTAACTTATTTCCTTCTGAGGACTTGAGTAAAACTTTAATCCCTCTTGCATATAATGTGGATAAGCCATCTACATTGATGACCCACCTTTGAACTCCATCCCCTTCATCTAGCTCATCTTAGACGGGAGTGAAATCCACAATGAAATCTATCAATGCTTGTGCTTTTATCGCGTTTCTTGATTGGTACCTGACATCAAACTCACAAAGTTCTACGGCCCATTGGATTAGTTGTCCTACAGCTTCCAACTTGTTCATCGCCTTCTTTAGTAGATGGTCATCAAGACATTGATGACATGAGCTTGAAAGTAATGCCTTAGCATCCTAGAAGTAGTGACCAAAGCAAAAGCTAGCTTTTCCATCATTGGATATCGTCATTCCACTCCTCTTAGCGCCTGGCTTGTATAGTAAACTTGTATCCTCCCTTCTTCTCTAATCAATGCCGAACTCACTGCGTGTGGGGACACCGCTAAATACAAATATAATTCTTCACCTAGTATGGACGAGCTCAATAGAAGAGTAGTAGTGAGGTAGGTCTTGGAAGACCTTCTGACACTCGTCCGTCCATTCAAATCCCTTCTTTAGAACTTTAAAGAATGACAAACACTTGTCAGTAGCTTTTAAGACAAACTTATTAAGGGCAGCAACTCGTCCAGTGAGAGATTGGACTTCTTTGATATTCCTTGGTAGCTCCATGTTCAGTATTACTTGGATTTAATCAAGATTCGCTTCAATGCCCCTGTGTGAAATCATGAACCCAAGAAACTTACCTGACAAAACTCCAAAGGAGCATTTACTCGGATTCAATTTCATGTTATATCGCCTAAGCGTATCAAAGGTCTCTTGAAGGTCGTCTAGATGCTTTTCCTTGTCCAAACTCTTTACCAGCATATCATTTATAAACTTCTATATTTCATCCAATCTGTGGACGAAACATGTGGTTAACCAATCTTTGATAAGGTACCCCCTCGTTCTTCAAACTGAAGGGCATCACTTTGGCTGGTGATGAATTGTTGGGGTTATACCCTAAAATCCAATTTATTGGCATGTCATAAATAATTAAATTGTTCAATTATATGAGATTATTTATAAATGAACTAATGAGACATTATTATAGTCTATGAGATGCATTGTATGTGGTTTATGTGATTTAGTCAAAGAAGATGTAAATCACAAGTTCCTTGTAAACCCAAAATGATGTTCATAGTCAGTGATGAAATTTGGCGTTTCATCTACGAAGACTATAACATATCAACTAAGATGATTTGTCTTGATCATGGAAGTGGAGACTTCTAGTTGATGTGTTGATGTGTCTTAAGAGTTAAGACATATTGAACTGGACCGTTGTGAGATTAATTATTCAATCAACAACTGTCACCAGAATAATTAATCTCACGACTTATAATTTCATAGACTCTTAATCTTGAAAGGGTAGTGGACCTGATTATAAAATGTAGGTTACTTTGATATATCAAGAGTGAGATCTAATATTCACAGTCAAAACCTTAGTATGTTGGGTAACCACACGTAGTGTTAAGAGAACACATATTCTCAAGATGGAATCCTTAATCCCTTTTAGTAGAGACACAAAATATTCCCTTGAGATAAGTTTAATGAGAAATGGTTATTCAGGGCGCCAACTTTAGTAAGAAGTTACTAGAGCTTATATTTATTGAAGTTAGATTTCAATAAATGTGAATAGCTAAAAGATTAAATTGGGTACTCAATGATAAAATAATTGTTTACAAAGTGACAGTTTATTATGACTTTGTTCACTATGGATATTTCATGGAGAGGTCAAATGATATCATTAGAGTCTTGGGATATAATTTATTAATAAGGCCTAGAATGCAATTATATTTATATAGTGATATTAAATATAATTAATGGTAGCTTTAGACTTGTCAAGAGTTAACAGAAAAGCGCAAGGCCAATTGGAGCTAGTGTCTTATTGGTCCATTTTGGTTCCACTTCAAGTCACACACTAAAACCCAATTGGAAAGACATAATAAGTCAGCCCAATTAGATAATCAGTTAGTTATAAAGAGAGAAACATATAGAATTTTTTATTAGAAAAAAAAAAAAAAGATACATTATTTGTGAAATGGTGTGTATGTATGAGTGAAACCACTCAATTATTTTCCCTTGAAAATTGATTGAGAGACCACACTTATTAGGCATAAAGTGGAATTGGATTGAATATTAAAAGTGTTCCCAAGTACTTCTAATATTTTATTTTGAATTTCACCATACCAAGATTTTCTCTACAAGGAGAAGAAGAAAGATTTTTCTTTGAGAATCAATGTACATAAAGATTGATTAAGAGACCACTCTTCTCAGGCACCATGTGGAATTGAGATGAAGATTAAAAGTATTCTCAAGTCTTGGTTTTGAATTTCACTGCATCAAGGTAAACTTTCTATTCTTTGTTCTAAAATTCAAGGTTACATGTTATCTCTCATGAATGAAGTAGATCCATGATTGTTGCTTTCACTATGTGTTTTGTATTAAATACAAAACTAGTTTTTCTAACATGAAGGTTGTCTTCTCTTGATCCACCTCGTCATCCTTATCTGAATATAACTTGAGAAGGTGTCCATGAAACTTAGCAATTTATGACTCGCAGTAGAACCCACCAGCTGGTTGATGCGTGGCAAACGGATAGCTATCCTTGGGGCAGGCCTTATTTAAATCGGTGAAGTCCACACACATCCTCTATTTGTCATTAGCCTTCTTAACCATCACCACATTAGCCAACCAGTCGGGGTAATAAACTTCCCGAATATATTTCGTTGTAGTCAACTTTTGGACTTCTTCTTTAATCACATTATCTTGCTCAAGAGCAAAAACTCTTCTCTTTTGATGTACGGGCTTAGAAGAAGGATATACGTTCAGATGATGGGTAATGATGCTTGGATCAATACTTGGCATATCCTCATAACTCCAGGAAAACACATCAATGCTCTTCTTTAAAAATTAGACAAGGTCTTGCTTTGTCTTCTTTTCAATGCTTGCTCCAATTCTCGTAAATTTTTTGGGGTTACCCTTATCCAAAGGAATATCTTCTAGAACTTTCGTGGGCTTTGTAGCAACCCTTCTCCCGTCTATGTTCATCGTTTGCACGTGTTCGTCCATGGCCAACATGGCTAGATAACATTCTCTGGCGGCCAATTGGTCTCTTTGCACTTTTCCTACTCCGCACCCTGTTGGGAACTGAACAGAAAAATGGTAGGTAGACATTACCACCTTTCAACTGTTTAAAGTTGGTCTCCCAATGATAGCGTTGTATGACGATGAATAGTCAATAATAAGGAAGTTTACTTCTTTGGTTATCTATTGCGAAAATGCTCTTTCCACCACAGGTAAAGTAATGGTACCAACGGGTTGCACTTATCTTACCAAAGGAGAGTTTACTGGACGAAGTTAATCTCGTCCGAGCTTCATTTTTTGGAAGGCAGGGTAATATAAGATGTCCGCCGAACTTCCATTGTCTACCAACACTCTTCTAGTCATATAAACATCAATGAGCAAGGTGATGACGATCATGTCGTCATGTGGGTGGTGAACCCTCTCAGTATCCTCGTCCATGAACGTAATGGTTTGTTTGTCCGCGCTTCTCGTCCTTGCAGATTGTCCAGAAAGCTAGACGTTTTGCACCTTAATGTAAGTCTTCCTTGACTTGGAAGACTGCCCTGTCAAGATTCCTCCAATAATAACTCTTATTTCTCCCAGTGGTGGCCGAGACGACTCTTCTACCTTTCCCTTCAACTTCTCATCCTTGTGGTCTCATCCGAGAGAATTTCTCAATTTTCCTTGCTTGATGAGGTTCTCTATCTGTTACTTCAAATCAAAACATTCGTCTGTATCATGCTCGTGGTCTCTATGAAAGCAACAATATTTGTTCCTATTGCGCTTGTTGGGATTTTCTTTCATTTTTTCCAGCCACTTCAAGGAGGGTTCGTCCTTGATTTGCGTAAGCACTTGTTCAAGTGGCATATTCAAAGACGTATATTATTAACTCCTTGCTGAAGAACTTGCCTTCTTGTTATCACTGTCTTTCTTCTCTTCTGCCCGGACCTTCTTTGGATGAGGACCTTGCTTAGGATGGTGTTGGAGATCTACTTCCATGCACTCTACTCTCTTCCTCTCTTGGCTATGGATGCATCCTCTACGTTCATGAAGTTCTGGGCTGAATGGACGAGTTCAACCATAGTTTGAGGTTCTTGTTCATAGAGCTTATAGATGAATAAATCTGAATTAACTCCATTATGGAAGGCCGCCAATAACAACTTGTCGTCCATCTCATCCACCATCAAGGCTTCTCCATTAAACTGGGTGATAAAGGACCACAAGCTTTCATTGTCCCCTTGTTCTATGGTTAACAAGCTGAATGAGGAACGTTTATGCCTTTGTCCTCCAATAAAGTTGTTGATGAACAACTTACTTAATTCTTCGAACTATCCCACAGTGTTTAAGGGTATCTTGCTGAACCATACTCGTGCTAGCCCCTTGAGGGTAGTAAGGAAAGCCCTATACATAATCTTATCTGGAACCCCTTATAGGTGCATAGTAGTCTTGAAGGTGGCGATATGATCACACAGGTCGCATGTTCCATCATATGAGTCTAAGAAAGGCATTTTGAACTTAGAAGGTAAAGGGTGAGTGAAAGGGGATTCTGTTCGATGAACTAAATCATCTACGGGATTCATCCTTCTCATGTTTTCCCTCATCTCGTTCATAGCATTTCTCATTTGATATATCTCCCTCTCCAAGTGCGGCACCCTTCTTGAAGCGTTATCCCTTGATTGGTTCTCGAGCTCAGCATTTTCTCCTTTACCTTCTCGACTCTAGGCTTGCCCTTCTGCGTGGCTTCATGGTGTTGCCTCCTTAGACTAATCTCCCTAGTTAACTCTTGGTTCTGACAGGTTCATTCCATCATGGTGGCTACCATGGATTGTATGTGCTGGATGGAAGCTGGTTGCATGATAGGTGCTGACTGACGATCACGATGGGGATTACTAAAAGCATCCCTACTCTCCTGGTGGTCTGGGCTAGTGGCCCTTGATCTTGTCCGAACCATTCAGCCTTTTATCAAGGAAAGTTAAATTGCAAAACACAATCAATCGAACTCCCCACAGACGACACCAATTGATGATGGAAAGAAAATCAGTAGGCTGAATGCTCCGGGCTTCAAAGGGCTAGTGATTGTTTAGAAGGCCTGAAAAAGAACAACACATGATCAAAGATGACTGGGATGAACAGGCCAAAAACTCTCCAATGGTTAAGTTAGTTTCTCACTCAAATTTTAGAGTTCCAACTTTTTAGGAGTTGTCAAAAACTTACCCTCGTTCGATGTCAATTGGTGTTTTTATAGTGTGCTCTTGAAGTAATTACTTGTCTCATAACTTCTCCTATATTTGAGGAGGTCAAAAGGTTCAAGGCTAACTCGCATAACTACCGTAGGAGTTAGAATACGTTATCCTTATTTTTCATAACTGTTGTTGGGAGTTTTGCACTTAGGAGGAAGTTATAGCGATGAACCAAGACTTAACTCACGCCTCAGAGTTATAACACATGGTAGATTAATCTCTGAAATTCCTCCCAAATGTCGAGGGTCGTCTTGGGGTTTTCCTCATGGATGACCCACACGTCCATGGACGAACACCCTGATAGGTACATAGACGGCCATCTTGATAGTCATGACCATGCTCATCTTCCTAAGATGGACGACTCTCGTGGACAAATTGGAGTTCAAGTTTCAGCTCACCATTAATAAGTTTTCAAGTTTTTAATCTCTTCAATATTAATAATACTAAAGAAAAAAGCTCACTTTAAATTGTCATCCTTGATAAATTTTCAAGTTTTCAAGTTCTCTAGACTAAAATGAAAAGTTTTCAAGTTTTCAATCTCTTCGGTATTAATAAGACTAAGAAAAAACTTCACTTTAAATTGTCACCCTAGAATTATAAATTTTCAAGTTCTTTAAAAAGGAGACTAAAATTATAAGTTTATAAGTTTTCAATTTCTTCAATATTTTCAAGTTTTCAAGTTCTCTAGACTAAAATGATAAGTTTTCAAGTTTTCAATCTCTTCAGTATTAATAAGACTAAGAAAAAACTTCACTTTAAATTGTCACCCTAGAATTATAAATTTTCAAGTTCTTTAAAAAGGAGACTAAAATTATAAGTTTATATATAAGTTTTAAATTTCTTCAATATTAATAACACTAAGAAAAAATCTCACTTTAAATTGTCGCCCTAGAATTATTAATTTTCAAGTTTTCAATTTCTTTAAAAAGGAGAGACTAAAATTATAAGTTTTTAATCTCTTCAGAATTAATAACACTAAGAAAAAACATCACTTTAAATTGCTGCCTTAGAATTATAAATTTTCAAGTTTTCAAGATTTCTAAAGAGGAGAGACAAAAAAAAAAAAGGAGAGAAGGTTTACCTTAGCATGTCTTAGAAAAGACTCGTCCAAGGAAAGCTCATGCAAAATCCAACGATTGTTTTCTTTAGAATCATCATTCTTATAATGAAAAGTCTTTTTGAATCCTATTCTTCTCATCGTTTTACTCTTTGTTTCCAAAACATTCTTAGCGGACTTTCCCGAAGCATCGCCTTTCCAACAGCCTCCGCCGATGGTTTGCTTGATGCGAGAGCCGTTGGAGGAGACCCTCTTCAACCTTGTGAAGAACAAGAGCTCGAGCTCTTCCTGGTTTTCTTCAAGATTTTGCCCTCCAAACTGTTTCCAAATTTTCGAAGGTTCAGTGTTGGGTGCGTAAAGATCCTGTTCTGGAATATCGTGTTTTGGAACAAGATCATGGGTTTGTGTTCCTGTTACTTTTGGGTAAAGGTAAGACCTCACCAACTCTTTGTCTGTGGGACGAAATCTAAAACCCACAGGGAACATTGCAGCCATTGTTGTTATCTTTCTTGGTTTCTGATGCAAAACTCTGCTCTAGTGTGTACTGTGTAGAACTGTTGGTATAGAAAGTGTGCGTATAGTACGTACCAAAAGTAAATCGGTTAAGTCTTTTTTTTAAAAGAAAGAAAATAAATAAAGTCGGCTAAGGTTAATTAGGTAGTGAGAGTTTGTACTTAATTAAACTCGAACACTTCTTTATTATTTAGCAATAAGGCAATAACAGTTTGATTTGCTAAAGTGTTTTATCTCTAACATTATTTTTAATTTTAAGATAGAACTCCCACCTTAGCAAGGAGTAACACACATACAGCCGGCCCTTTGTGTCCCAAACAATTTATAAAAGGTGTGATTTAACAATTTAGAAGGTTTCTAACGATTTAGAAAGATAAGTAATTTTTTAAAATAAAAAAATATAGGTGAATTTTGCATTCTTTATTACACCTTTTAGAAGTCTTCCAAAATATTGAGCTAATAGAAATTCCATCCAATTTAAACCTTAAACTGCTTCATGACTAAAAAAAAATTATCAAGTGTGTCTAATAACTATTTTTTTTTTTTTAAAAAAAAAATCAAAATAAATGTTAATAAGAACTCAATTAACACTTTTACATCTCATAAAACAAGAAGAATGATTTTTAGACCAAAATATATATAATATAGAAAGTTAAGAGAAATAATATTTAAATATTAATAATAAATTAAAATGAATTGTCTTAGGTCCAAAATATATGGGAAAGGTTTTGCTGCATATTTATATGTAGCAATTGCTACATACAAGATTAATAATGTGGCAGCAAAAAGAAAGTGGCAAATGTCTAAGGGTCCTCTTGATCATGTGTATTGCACATGACCTTTGGACACATATTGCTTTATTTCTGCTACCACCTAACCTATTATGCAGCTGTGGGGAGTAAAAGGACCCAAGCGGGCATTTGGGGCCTTTAGGCTCTAGCAAGGAGGGCCGATCTGTTCTTGAGCTAATAAGTTGTTAGTACTGCGAATCGGCCCATACGCCGAGAGTTCAAGGACACTTCCGAGGGTGAGTTTCTCCTCGGACAGACCCAAGAGAACTCAAAGATTCACTACAAAAGTCAAGGCAGAATTCCGGAAAGACTGTTGGTTAAGAGGGGGAAACCCTGAACCTTCTAGATACACTGATGTTAGAAAAATATCATGAGCAAAGGCTGTCACCTCCACATTAAAGACTTTGCACCTACCTCCCTAGCCGCATTAATGGGGAAGTGACCCATGAACAGTAGAACTGAAACTTCTGGTTACTATTCAAAGGCACTAAGAGAAGAAATATCTAGAGGGGAGGGGATTTGAGCAACACGTGGATAAAGCATCAGGAAAAGAAGTATTTAAGGGAGGCAGTTTGTAACCAAAAAGGAGGATGAAGAATTGTAATCTTTAAGAAAGAAAGAGAAATAATACAGAAGTAGTCATCGGCTCACGTCCAAGGAGGTCCATCTGCAATTATCATTCATTATTTACAAGTGTTTGCACACCATAGCCTGTTATCAAGTTCTCAGTACCTCTAATCTAGATTTCAAGCCCACACTCTACAAATTTCATTGTTTAAGGCTCATTGGGCCTGAGCCCATAATTGTCTTTGGGTCCAGGTACAATTATGCACTTACAACAGCAATTGCTACATACAAGGATGCAGCAAAACCTTTCCCAAAATGTATAAACGAGTGTGAACAAACGGGAGCCACTGCTAGCATACATGTCTCCTGGTGTTTTCTTATCAATTTTATGTTTTCAAATAATTGATGGTGTTGGTTTTATTTATTTGGGTAGTGATTATCACCTACTTGCTAATATCACTGACTCACTATACACACGACCACATAGATTGAAATTGTATTTTTTTTAAACTCGATTTCAATTAAAATGAAGAAATTGTGTTTTCAATACATTATTTTACCATTTCATAAGGAAATATGCAACAGTGATTGTGTAACTTTATTTTCCCTATTTATTTTTATTGTAGCTACTGTGGTGGGGGGTAGACAATGAGGGTTGTCCAATAATGGTTGAAAATAGCAATGCTATCTCCTTTCACATAAATGATGGGTTGTACACTAATTTAATTAATAGAATGTACAATTATGTGAAATGACATCGTATCGCTCTCAAAATACAGATAATTACTTGTAATGATGGTTGTAGCTAGGGGCACGTTTCTTGCTATGATCGATGTCTCAATTTTGGAATGATTTGTGTTCCAAGTCATAAAGGTAATTAGGTTATGGCTTTCACTTTGAGATTATTGTGAATAGTCAAATTTTCTGCTTGGAAAATGTATACAACTGTTTGTGAATAGTCATGTTATAATCTTCTAAATTATTAGTCCTTCTGAGTGTAGGAGTATGTGACTAAGATCATCATATTTATTATCAAATGTCATGTGTTGCTATCCCATTCCCAAGTTCAATGGTTCGATTGAAGGATGGTAGAAAATGCATGAGTATGAGCAACAGAAAAAAGAGGTACGTAATAATTTTGCTATAGTAGGGCTTCTTTATTAGTTGGGAGATTTTTTTGGAAAGTCTAACTGTGTTCTAAATTTTCGAATGTACTTCAATTCAGTCCTTCCTTTCCTGATAGTATGAACTCTGAATTTCTAATGGTTGAAAACTTGAAATCTAAATGTGCCATACATTATAACTTAACTGTAATACGAGTCATGGTCCCTGTGCACAATGTTAATTTGTAAGTTAATTATTTTCACGTATTGTAATGTACGCGGCAGTGGGATATAGCATTTATTCGTGGGAACTCTAAATTTCGATGACATTTTCAAATTGGTGTTTGAATGATTTATTTTCAGATCACTCTTGTTTGTTTATGAAAGTACACAATTTCTGAAGTATTTCAGAATCATATGTAGGCAATAACATAATGTTCTTGTTATCGAGTCATACATACACGTACTCTATAAGAGTAAGAAAAATGTGAGTTTAAGACTAAAAAAAAACTAATTTATGTTCATTAGATGCATTTTTTTTTTCTTGAGAAAACTAAATTTCTTTAGAGCATGTTCTACACTAATTTAAATTGGATGGTTCAAGTTTTCAAGCCTCTGGTGGAGGCTTCCATTTAAAATAACAGTTCTGGGCATTGTTTTAAAAACCGGATCAGACCGGCCGTCTGACCGGTTCAACCGGGAATTGAGAGCCAATCCAGTCCGGTTAAAAGCCTCAAAATCGGTCAACAACTAGGGTTGAACCGGAAATTTAAAGAAAAAACAATTCAATAATCGGTTCGGTTTTTAAAACCATGGTTCTGGGAAATGGAGAAGATGAAAGCAGAAGTTTGTTTACAAATTCTAAAAGCTCATTTTGTGTTTCTATTCTTTGAACTGTTTCAAAATTGTATCATTCCAATTTTGAAAGTGTCTTAAGAAGAATGCACTATTGTAATTGAAAAGCTTCAATTTGGCCTATCACACACACAACTCAGTTCATTCATGTTTTAGTGGTAGGGGCCAAAATGGGCATTTGCCCTTTTTGCCCAAAACAAGTAACAAAATGCCCCTGTTTTGAAACTATTTAGTCATATGCCCTTATTTTAAACTCGATTTTCTAAAAATCGAGTTTTAATGGAAAAACTCGATTTTAGAAAATCGAGCTATAGGCAAAAAAACTTTTAAAAAAAATTACATGAAACTCGAGTTTCATGTAACATTTTGCAAGTAGCTCGATTTTCAAAACAAATGCATTTTGCTAGATAATTTCAGGACATGGGTATTTTGCTACTTGTTTTGGGCGAAAGGGGCAAATGCCCATTTTGGCCTACTAATAGGTCATAATTTAGTGGACCTAATTAATGACTCAGCAATTTAAGAGGAGAAAATCGAATAAAAAAAAAAGTAATTCCATATGATATATGATTAGAGCTTGATGAATTTGCGATGTCCCGAGAGAGCAACGTGGAAGCTATAGGATTAAAGAGATTAGACATTGCAACTGCATATCAATTTTTTTTTTTTTTTTTGTGTGGATGGTTAACATTTTAATTTTGGTTTTTTGTTTTCTTTACTAATTGATTTTGGACTCTTTGTCTTGGAAGTAAACACTCGCTAATCATCACAAAATCGTAATTGTTAGAATTATTCGAATAATTTTTGTAACCCTTTTTCTTCTCCTTTGTGCATTATTTTTATGTTATTGTTGTGAATATATCTAATTGTTTTGTGTTATTATTGTAACTAGTGTGTAGTCCTATACATATATACGAATATAATAAAAAATAATCACAATTATACGGTTCAAATTATAAATTTTTTTTATCATAGAAAATGTTCAAATTATGCATGGTATTAGCTTATACTTTTTTACAACCATACATTTCTAAAATATGTAATAGTTTCTCATTATATATATATATATATGATTTAGAGTTTAATTGGTTTTAGACTTTTCTGCTTTTGCACCCAATAACCACAAAAATTAAAAACTTAGATGATCACGTGACGGAAAATTAGACTCCAATTAAAATTCAATTTAAATCTAATTGTATTTGTATTTTTTAAGATTTTTACACTCAATAATTCACTTGGCACAAAAGTAAAAATTAAATAGGACACGTGGTGCAACATTGAGAATCCATTAAAATTTAATTAAATTTTCCCTAAGCTTTGGCTATCAATATATACTAGTATGTAAGTCGTACTTACGCATGAGAATGATGAATTGTAGGGGTGCTATTAATATTGGTTTGAGTTATTAAACATATAGGATAGTAAGATCAGGACATTTGAAGGTACTAAAATAGCTTTTCTTTGCAATTTTCATGATATTAGTTAGGACAAGTTTCTAATTACATTACTATTATATATATAATTTTGAAAATCACTATTGGATACTACATATACAATATCAATTCACAATTATTGTCTATGAATGTCTACTAAATACAACACAAAATAAAATAATAAATTGGTCAAATAGTATTTCCTAAATCGAATGGGGATGGGATCATTTAGCTCAATTATAGTTTATTGCATTCAATACATTTGCATGCAAAATATCTGAATAGAAATAGTATAAAAAATATACCAATTAATTCAGAGAAGAAATAACAACTATGAAAAGTTAACAAAAGCAAAATCCAATTATGATTCTAATTGAATATTCCCTAAATACATATACATACATATATATATATATGTGTGTGTGGTGTGTGTGTGTGTGTGTGTGTGTAGCTTATAAATTTAAATTGTTTTTAGTTATACAAAAAAAAAACTCATAAATATAAAATCATTCAAACTTCCTCTAATTTTATATATAGTGTTAGATATATAATTAGGTTTTTATGGTTTATTTATATTAGAGTTTTCGTTTTCTACACTAAATAAACTCATTTGGCACAAAATTAAATAATTATATTAAATGGGACATGTGGTGTAAAATTAAACTCTAATTGAAATCCAATTTTTACACTGAATTAACTCACTTGGCACAAAAATTTAAAAATTTAGATTAGATAGGACATGTAGCGCAAAACTAGACTCTAATTGAATTCTAATTTAAAATCTAATTAAATTTTCTCTTAGTTTTATCCATTAATATATATATATGAGTTTCTGCGAAAATAAAAATAGAAAATAAAATAAACCATCAATATAGAATACAAAGATGTAAGTGGTTCGGTCTAAGGCCTACATCCGTAGGCAATGTAGAGAAGTTTTTACTATCAAGATTGTGAGATTACAAAGGTCGTGTTAGGTTTTATGAATCCCATTAATTGTTATTTCTCCTGAGTCTGTCATCGAAAAATCCAACCAATATTCTCCTATTTGATCTAGCATATCTGTACTCTGATTTTGACTGTTCCACCAATATTTTCCTATTTGATTTGATACATTCGAAATCTCAGTGGACATATTTGTAGTTTGATCTAGAGTATGATTTGGTATACCTATAACGTGATCTGACAAAATTGTAGTATGATTTATCATAGTTATACTCTGATTGCTTGACACATTCATAAATGGAAGAGATTTAGAATGCCTTCTGAGTCTACAAATTACCAGATCTCCTGTCTGCACAAAAAAATGAGAATTAAGAAAATAATATTAAAAATAGAAAGAAAAAGAAGATATATAAGACACAAATAAAGAAATAGACAAACAACATCAAGAATGTAACTTTAAACCAAACCCTAAATAATATTCATAAATAAAAAATAATAATAATATTGGAAAAAAATAGAAAAGAAGACATATGAGACACAAATACAAACAAAGAAATAGAAAAATAGTATGTCAAGAATTTTTTTTTAAAGAAAAGTATGTTAAGAAAGTAAGAAACTAAACTTAAATCAAACCCAAAGATTTTTTTAAAAGCAAGATAAAATTATAAATCAAATACTTTAATATGTCAAGAATATAATTTTTTTTTTTAGAAACATCACTTAAAATTGTCACTTTAGGTCTAAAATAATTTGTACCTAAATTCTATATTTACAAGTTTTCTAAAAAGGAAAGACGTACAAATTTTAATCTTAATCGGTTAAACTATTTACAAACATATAAGAAATGACCTCATTTAAAATTGAACCCACCTCACTTAAAATCGAACATGGCTCACTTTAAATTATCACTTTACTTCTAATACTCCATATTTAGAAGTTTTCTAGAAAGAAAAGACAAAGAAAGAAAAGGAAATTAGAGATGGTTAATAAGTACCTTTGCGTGTTGTAGCAAAGACTCGTCAAGGCTAATCTCATGCAATATCCAGCTAGCGATAGTGGTTATTGTTATCGTCGTCGTTGGACTTGGACTTATCGTTCTTGACGTTGTTTTTCTCATAATGGTAAGTCTTTTTTATTCCGATTCTTTTTCTTTAGTTATGGTCGGTACAATAAAAAATATGGCTGGAATTACCATCGCCTTTCCAACAACCTTTGCAAATGCTTCTCTTGCAACGGTTGGACTTGAAAGAGACCTTCTTCAATCTTGTGAAGAAGAGCATCTCTTCTTTGTTTCATACACAGTTATTAGCTTTTTCCATCTTCTCCCAAATCTGCCGTGGTTCTTCAGTGCCGTAAAGATCGCATTCAGGGATTACTTCAGGGCATTTACAGTTGGAAATTTCCGTGGCCTTGGGATGAAGATAATGAAGATCACTAGCACTTCGTCTAGTGGATCAAACACGAACCCGCCTCCATTCAAGCATCGATGAGAATGAACATGATGATGCAGCCTCCATTGTTTGATTCTTGCTCTCTGTGTTTCTACAAATGTGCTTTGTGTGAGCATAGGATAGATTTAACACGGTATTTGTATATATTTTTGCAAGTCCGATCCTTTTCTGTACGGATACGGATTCCTTGCCAAAAAGAAGGGGGGGAAAGGGAACTTGAGTCAGCCCTAAATCTTAACTGACTTTAATTAGAGTTTGAAAGTATACGATTAGTCACATATCCCATGACACAAACCCTTAAACCTACACTAGCCTCTGAGCATGCGCTCACGCGTATGTTCAGAGGCTCTTCTATTTTTTAGGTAAGAGTTAATTTAGAGCATTTATTATAATTTGATATTACTACATTTTTTAATTACAAAAAAAAAAAAAAAAACCTAGGGGTGTGATGAAAAATCATTTCACCACACATAATACTCATCACACCCCTAGGTTTTTTTTTTTTTTTTTGTGATTGGAAAATATAGTAATCTCAAATTATAATAAATACTCTAAATTAACTCTTATCCAAAAAATAGAAGAGCCTCTGAGCACGCGCGTGAGCATGTGCTCAGATGCTAGTTTTATCTTTACTATTGTCTTCATAATATTTAAAAATAAATCCTTCTATAAAAAAAATTTTGCATGTATTTTTTTGCAAGAAGTTATAAATGGTTTTTCATGGTTCTTTTTTTTAAAAAAAATATGATGTTGGTAGTTTTTTTTTTTTTTTGTTTTGGTGGAAGTCTTTTCTTTTTTGAAGTAAAAAATCCTCTGAGCACACGCGGGGCTCTTCTATTTTTTGGGTAAGGTTAATTTAGAGCATTTATTATAATTTAGGTGTACTACATTTTTCAATCACAAAAAAACCTAAGGATATGATGAAAAATTATTTCATCTGCTAACGCATAATATTCATCACACCCCTATGGTTTTTTTGTGATTGAAAAATGTAGTACTCTCAAATTATAATAAATGCTCTAAATTAACCCTTACCCAAAAAATAGAAGAGCCTCTGAGCACGCGCGTGAGCATGTGCTCAGATGCTAGTTTTATCTTTACTATTGTCTTCATAATATTTAAAAATAAATCCTTCTATAAAAAAAATTTTGCATGTATTTTTTTGCAAGAAGTTATAAATGGTTTTTCATGGTTCTTTTTTTTAAAAAAAATATGATGTTGGTAGTTTTTTTTTTTTTTTGTTTTGGTGGAAGTCTTTTTCTTTTTTGGAAGTAAAAAATCCTCTGAGCACACGCGTGGGGCTCTTCTATTTTTTGGGTAAGGGTTAATTTAGAGCATTTATTATAATTTAGGTGTACTACATTTTTCAATCACAAAAAAACCTAAGGATATGATGAAAAATTATTTCATCTGCTAACGCATAATATTCATCACACCCCTATGGTTTTTTTGTGATTGAAAAATGTAGTACTCTCAAATTATAATAAATGCTCTAAATTAACCCTTACCCAAAAAATAGAAGAGCTTCTCACGCGCGTGCTCAGAGGCTAGTATTCCGTAATTATCATCATTTTTTGGCAATTTTGTTAATGCAGTGATTGATGTTTTTTTTTTTTTTTGAGGGTCCAATGATTGATGTTTTGATAATTTGAAGATAATAGGAACATAGTTATATTACAAAATTATGTGTTTATGGTGTGATGAGTATTGTGTGTTTCATCACACCCCTAGATTTTTTTATGATAAAAAAATATAGTAATTACAAATTATAATTAATGAAAATTATTAACATTTACCCAAATCAGAGGCTAGTATCTATTTAGTTTTTTTTTTTTTTTTTTTTGGATAAACTTGGGGATGTTAAAAAAAAATTATGATAGGAAGATAAACGTATATATCTATTCAGTTTTTTTGTTTGGATAAACTTGAGGATGTTTTTTTTTTTAAAAAATAGATAGGAAGATAATTTTGAGGATGATTTTTTTTTTAAGGAAAAAAAAAAAAAACAACAGCAGCAACGTGAGGTTGTTTAACTTTTTTTTTCTTTGAAAAAGTGGGTTAGTGGGAGAGTGATCCTAATTTACATTTATTATAATTTGGGATTACTATAGTAATATATATTGCTATTGTTTGAGTCTCTATGAGTATTTGCTTCAATTTTTATTTACTTACAAATTTTTTGGCCTCAAATGTACATCCTAAATTGCTAATTTTTCACCATTGGAAATTCTTTTATTGGTGAGCCTCTAAAATTTATGACATTATAAGTGATGAATAAATAAAAAAAATTATTATACTGTACCCAAAAACTAAAAAGAAAAAAAGAGCCTCATTGCATGAGAAAAATGCGTACGATGAGGATTTTTTATTTTATTTTATGTCTTCAATATTTTCTTTTCTCAAAAAAAAAATTGTGAACTGTTTACACATGTGACAATTCCATCTGAAGGGGAAAAAAACAGAAGAGGCATTTAGTTGGTAATCTAGTGGAGCCCCAAAAATATTGCCAAATTCATATCGAAAGAAAAAATTTCTAGATCCCTAGCATGTTGCCTTATTTTGAAAATTGAAATATATACACTGTTACAACTTGCAATTTATACATCCCAATCATTCTTCTTAATCTTCTAGATCAACCTGTTGAAAGAAAAAAAAAATCATAACTTATAAATAAAAAGAACTACAATTTTGTTTTCCTTACGAAATCCAACAAAGAATATAAGTCAACAATAGTAGATGACGATATAAAAAAAAAAAAAATTGGATGTCTCATACTCCTTTACATTCAAGAATGAATAATTCCTTCCAAATATTATGAAAAATCCATTGAGAAACCGTTTTTTGCTAATGGTACTCAAATGAAAATCAAATATGAATTAAATAATGCTCATGTATGCCATGACAACGTTTGTTTTAAAATTCCTTCTGTTCTTGTTAAAAACATGATTGACAAAGTGATTCTTGGCATTTCCTTCATAAATTCTTCGTATCATTTTCTTACTAAACATGATGGTATTACTACTAACCCTTTAAGGTAGAAAATCAAATTTAAATTTGCTTCAAAATTTGAAATTGATACTGATACTTCTTTAAACCTAATTCATGCTAAAACCAAATATCTAAATTTTCTTAAGCAAGAGGGTAGATATAAAAAGATTGCTAAACAACTTTCCGATAAATTATTACAATCCAAAATTGATAACTTTCATAATATATTGATCAATGATGTTTGGCATAGGAAAAGGCATATTGTTAATTTACCCTATCTTAAAGATTTTAATGAAAAAAAAATTCCTACAAAGGCTCATCCCATTCAAATGAATGTAGAAATTATTGAATTTTGCAAAAAGGAAATTCATAATTTGCTTATGAAAAAGCTGATTAGGAATAGTAAGTCCCCCCTTGGTCTTGTGTTGCTTTCTATGTTAAAAAAACTGTTGAAATTGAAAGAGGGACTCCTCACTTAGTTATTACTTACAAGCCTCTGAATAAAGTATTAGAATGGATTTGGTATTTTATCCCTAACAAGAATGACCTAGTATATAGGCTAAGTGATGCTGTCGTATTTTCTAAATTCAATATGAAATCTAGATTTTGGCAAGTCCAAATCAATGAAGCTAATAAGTACAAAACTGCTTTCACCACCCCTTTTGGGGATTATGAGTGGAATGGCATGCATTTTGGTCTTAAGAATGCCCCTAGTGAATTCCAAAACATTATGAACAATATTTTTTGTTCTTTTAGTCATTTCACCATTGTTTACTTTGATGAAGTTCTTGTCTATTTTAAATCCATTGATGAACATTAGAAACATTTGCATTCATTCCTTGATACCATCAAACGTAATGGTCTTGTTGTCTCTGCTAAGAAAATCAAGCTATTTCAAACAAAAGTTTGTTTCCTTGGCTATGACATTTCGGAAGGACAAATTCGTTCCATTGATAGAGTCATTTAGTTTGCCGATAAGTTTCCTGAGGTCATTATTGGTAAAACACAACTATAAAGATTCCTTGGATCTTTAAACTACATTGATGACTTCTGCAAGGACTTAAGGAAGCAATGTAAGCCTCTATTTGATCAATTACAGAATAATCATCCGCCTTGGACTGATATTCATACTTCTTTTGTCAAACAAATCAAGTCCCATGTTAAAACTTTGCTTTGTCTTGATGTACCTACTATTAATGCTTTCAAAATTGTTGAAACTGATGCCTCTGACATTGGTTATGGAGGTATTCTGAAACAACATGTTTCACCAAACTCATATGAACAATTGTTTGTTTCCATGTAGGAATTTGGAATAATGTACAAATAAATTATAGTATTATTAAAAAAGAAATCTTATCTGTGGTATTATGTATTTCCAAATTTCAAAGTGATTTGCTAAATCAAAAGTTTTTGTTACGAATTGATTGCAAAAGTGCTAAATATGTTATAGAAAAATATGGTAAAAATATTGCTTCAAAACATATTTTTGCTCGATGGCTTGCTATTTTAAGTGTTTTTTATTTTGATATTAAATATATTAAAGGTTCTCAAAATATTATCCTTGATTTCCTTACCCATGAACTCTTGTAGTGCTGAAATTACAACTAGAAGGTCTAAAGACAAACACCCTGCTACAAATACTACTAAACAACTTGTCAAACAAGAACTTGCTTCCCCTGTTGCCATTGCTAACCGTTTTACAACCTTAGGTACTATCCCCACATCAAACTACTCCATTGTGTTAGCATCCTCTTACGATCCTTATGCTTTGGTCCCTGGTAAACAATCTATTAAAGCTAGCCACCTTCTCCAAAAACCCCAATGCTTCTCAATATGTTAAAAATATATATATTTCCCAAACCTATTCTCCATTGAACCCAATAGAGCTATGATCAAAGACCCCCTTAAACTTGCTACAGATTATTTTCCCCTGAACTTCCACTAGATACCAAAACACAATGGTAAAAATTTAAGTTATTACTCTGCTATCCTGTTTCATGAAAAATCAGTCCTTATCAAATCCATACCTAATAATATTGATAAATAAAAAATTATTTACCATTGTATTTTCATCCTTAATGTGGTTATTGAAGAAAAATGGGGACTTCATCATGTTGCTACAAAACCTTTACCTAGTTCAGCTATTCCATATTCATACCATGATTATATTCAGGCATGGTTCAAGTTCATGTTACACCAAGATGCTACTATGACCCACTCCTGGTTTGTTAAGTTTGATAAAGATTTCAATTCTTAGCTTCCTTTGTGGTTCATCTGTTGATGGACACAGTTTGGCCCTATTACTGACATTTTCCTAGGGCCTCTGACTAGCTCCCTCAAGTATTTTTCAAGTGTTTTTAAGACAGACACATATGGTGCTAACTTTCCTGCAACCCTACATTTTGCTAAAAAATATAAAAGTGCCCTAGATCCTAAAATGGCAATATGTCAAGGAAGGAGATGTTCTTACTCGGCAATAGTTTGTTAAATGGTGGGAAAATTTTCCCACACCCAAGATGTTATTGATAATGTTACCCGAGAATTTCCAGCTAATCCTCAAAGTGTTATTAACACTAGTACTCAGGTTAAAACTCAAGCATTGGCATACCCACTGGGCCAACCCACTACACCTGCTACCACATATGCTACTAAACATGCTAAGTCCTCTGCTAAGACCAAAAAGAAAAACTCTGCTTTTGATGATCTTAGCAGTTATGATATATTTGCACTATGGAGACAAAAAAATAAGGATGAAGAAGAAGCAACAAATGCTAATTCAGAAGGAGAAGAGAAAGACCAAGATTCCAAGGTGTATGTTTTTAGACCCCTTAAACACAACTAGTTTAACCTAGTTATTTAGCCAAGTGATTAATTTAGGTAAATTACGCATATCTAGGTTAACACATATAAATCATATTATTGTAAAGTGTGGAAAATAAAGAACACAACAATATGATAACCCAGGAAAACCAAATCGGTAAAAAACCTGGGGAAGATTTAACCCAACTATTCTCAAGGTAAAATTGAATCCACTATGAAAGAATTGAAATTTACACAATAGCAATTTAGATCAGTAACATCCTATTGCTACCTCGAGTAGGAAACTTACTACCACGACCACGTGACAGCTTCGAGTCCATGGACTATTTCCTTCTTGGATTCCTAGCAAGCACAAGCACTCTCGCTTGTATATCTTTAAGCTCTTGAATCTGCAACTGAATTGATCACCAAGCTCTTGACATCAATTTAGATCTTGATAACCCTGAGTGTATGTGAAGGCAAATGCCTCTAGATCTCACAAAAGATTCACACACATAGCATAAAGAGCCTTAGAGAGCTTTTGGGTACAAAACCCTAGATCTGCAAAAGAGGCACACTCTTCTTTCTCTAAAAGCTCTTTTAAAAACATGCTTAGGGTTTCCTTTATATATAAGAAGAAATAGATCTGAAACCCTAATCCTTATGAACTGCTGTTTGGGCCGACTTAAAATTCTGCAGAAAATTCCTGATCCACGACTCTCAATTGATCGAGTCTATTCTTCAATCGATAGACTCGATTGATCAAGCCTTACAGAAATAGAATAGTAATTTCCTGCAATTACTCAATTCCAAAATTACATTAAACCAAACTTTGAGCAAGTCTAAACTTAGACTAAATGTTTTGATTATGGTTTGCCAACATAATACACATTGAAGTTCTAATACATTAGTCATAAGGTCTTGGAACCTAACACAAGGCATCCTCAAAAGCCTATGTTACTAATAATGATCCTTATTACCCTTACAATCCGGAACTATTTGGGCATCAAGAAGCCTCCACTCCAGATTTAGGTGAGGATTAAATATGTTGGCATAAACTCCAAAATTGCTAAGTGAAAGAATCTCCTATTAAAGCTATTGATCTGCTAGGATTCCTAGCTATTGGCATTGATTCCCTGATGATGTTACTAAAGTTGTTTTGATTCCCTGATAAGGGTATGGCTATTGGTCTGGCTATTCTCCACGAGGGATGATTCCCTCCAGACAGCACATGTTGACAACCTTGCTCAATTTTACTGTTCACTATTCACTATTTAAATAGTGTCTTATTTTGCCTATAAAAGGGAGATGTCCCTTTCAGAAAAACCACCACAAAATTTTCCTAATTTAAAATCCCATCTAAGTTTCAGATTGTTATCTAAGCTTGTAACCTTTCCTTTTCCAGTTCCAAGCCTTGTAACCACTATTATCCTTTCCAAGCTTTGTAACTACTATTATCCTGTCAGTATTTTAACCTATTATTGAAGCTAAATTTTGTTAAAATCTCAACTACTTTTACTTTACTAATTTTATCTTCACTATTTACATTAGTTAATATTTTCTTTTAACTTAATATATTGTGCACTTCCGCGCATCTTATGGTATATATATAGCCATGAATTGATGAAGAAGCTAATGGGGAAAATTTTTTGTATGAATAGATTCTATAAATAAATTGAATATATATATATGGGGAAAAACTATACAAAGGTTGCACTTGTATGGAATTCTAAACCTTGAAATATGTTGCAATATGTATATATGAATCATAGATAATTAAGAGAGAAAAAAAAAATTCAATGCTTACTTTTATTAGAAATAATGATTTTTTTTGGTCTTGTACTCATACATACAAGACTATTCACCGTATATACAAACAAAAATATACATCACTACTGATTCAAACGAAATTTGAAATTATCCGCCTCATACTATATAAATTTGTTTAAAATTAAATAGCGTAAATCCATATATTATTTCTAATCCTTTTTTACAGGTTTTGTTTTTCCAGTCTGGAAACATAGAACATTCAATTATTTTCATTCTCAAAAATGAAGCTCACAATGAGTTATACATTTCACCCAAATTCTCACGGTCTTACCTCACCTCCATATCATAACCTCTTTGCATTATGTGTTGTAAAGAAATGTAATCTTAATTGAATGGGGTTAATACGATATATATATGCCATTATAGATTAGGAATAATTATACATTTCATATGGGTTAAAACTTAGGAAAAATTATTTAAGTATTGTAACTTAGATTCACCCATTTCTTTGAAGGCTTCATTGGTTCCACTAAAATTTTATTACTCACTTTGGTAGAAAATTTTATAATTTATATTAAAAATGAAAATTTTCAAGTTTCACTATGGAGATTGTAAAGATAAACTTTTTTCTATAAATTTTATTATCCATTTCTTTAAAGATTTCATTGTCCTTTTTTTTTTTTTTGCTGAATAGATTTCATTGTCCTTTTACTCAACTACAAGTCACGATTTCGGTGTAAAAAGAAAGTGTGTATACGATTGTGTACAACAACATTGTGACATAAACATTGACAATTAACAAAATTATCAAAACTCGGCAATAATGACATAAAATTACTTTTTTGTGGGGCATTAAGTGCTGCCCAATAGGTTGATGAATATTGACTTGTCATAGGCTTATTTAAAGAAAGTGCACCTTCTTTGCTTTGTACAGAGCTTAATTTTTTTTTTTTTTGAGGGTGAGCTTAAAGTTATATATGTTAAAAAACAAAAACAAAAAAGCTGTATGTTTTTTTTTCGGCTAAGAAAAAGCTAGAGCCCTCATTTGAGAGAACATGAGATTTTGCCATATGGCTCTCTCCTTGAGGATTCTTTTGCAAAAAAAGATATGGACTTTTAGGTTCTCAAAAAAAAAAAAAAGATATGGACTTTTTGTTTTCTTTGATTGATCCTTTCAAGACTATTTATCTATCTCTCACCTAGATAAGTACTCTTTTTTTACTAAATAAACACCAATTAAAAGATAATGACTATTTATTTTCTTAGGTACATCATTTCAAGACTATTTTTTCTTCTTTAGGTTTTCACCTCTTATACTTCTACTCCTTTATATATCCCTGCCCGTAGTCTTTTACATTATCCTAACTCAAATGCACATATAAGATTCTCCAAACTAGGAAAGATGTAAACGACTTGTGGTTTTGATGCGGAAGTCAGAGGTCATGTGGATTTTGTGAGGGTTGTGATTGGATATGAGCCTTTGGTTGTTTGAGATTTTTGGAGTTGGAGCTTTTGTGCTGGGTTTACGATGATATGTGACTATATTTTGGCCAACAGGCTAAAGCCATGAAGAACCTTTTTTGGGCTTTGAGACTTTTGATTTGATAAATATGTCACTGTATACTATTTTATCAACCTTCAACCCTTATTTCACTTCTTTTTTCTTTTTCTTTTTCACTTATTCTCTACATTAGTCTTTTTGTAATTTTTTTCTTATTCTCTACAATAGTCTTTTTGTATTTTTTTTTTTTTTACTTTTACGTTGATACTAATGTATTGTATTGCACACGCATAAATGAAATAATTTTTTTCCCTTATTAGTGTGAGTTGTTAGAATTGTATTCAAAATTATGAATGAGGTTTATGATTTAATAGATTTGAGAAATTTTGTTAATAGTTAACATGAAGTTATTGTATATGAATTTAAAAAATCGTACGAAGACTTTTAGATTTTTTTTTTTTGCAATTTTCCTTACCCTATATATAGGGTCTGTTTGGATAGAACTTATTGCTGAAAACTAAAAACTGAAAACTGAAAATACTGTAGCAAAATAATTTTTAAATGTGTGAATAGTACTGCGGAACCCATTTTTAATAAAAAAATTGCTAAAAAAGTACATGAACAGTATGCGCACAGTGCACGCACAGTGCACTTGTCCCCGCAGCAGAGGAAAAAAAAAAAAAAAAAAAAAAAACCAAAACATGGACGCAGCTAAAAAAAGTTGGATCCAAACGTCCTCATATTGCTGAATTTCTTTATACTACATTTGAATGCTTGGGAGCTTGCTTCACAAATATATTAAATACTAAAAATATTTTGAATATGAACATTGAGGAAAATTCCCCGAATACTCTAACAAAGCAAATTAAAGAAAAAGGCATACCATCAGTTTGGAAAGTAAGTATTTTCATTATTCCTTATTCTGTATACTATAACTGCAATTTAGAACCAATTTTTCTATATATTATTGTTAATATTAAATTTATAATATGATATGGTCTCCTAGGAATGCCTAATAACTATACAATTTCAATCCTATATACCAATATTAGTAAACAAAAGCCAATCAATAGTTTGAAACTACTTCTAGAATAAGGAAAATTATAAATATGAATCAATAGTTTGAAACTACTTCTAGAATAAGGAAAATTATAAATATGAATTAAGAAAAGGGAGCTAAAGCATTCGACAATAGTTTAGGAAAACATAAATACTATATACAATAGAAAACATAAAAATTATTTCTAAATAAAATTGCGAAGTGTCCACGCATCGCGCGGGAAATTATCTAGTTATTTATTAATGCACCACATTTTTGTAAAAACAATTAAATTCAATCATGTGATTTATCAATCAATGCAACTACATAATAAAACTAATTAAAAATCTAAGATATAACACATAAGAAGTTGTAACCAAGTTTTATCTTTTCATATGATCAACCAATTTCTCGCATCATAGCCACACATCATAACATCATAAACATATAGCATGGAAGTTAAACTAATTTGAAGAAAAAGAAAGGAAGAAAAAAAAATGATGCATATTGTTATGTCCAGCAACTTACCAATTCAGACTGATGAAGTCTGAAGTTTAAATAATTAACCGATTATATATTAGGATATTCTTTTAGATTCTATTTAGTTTTGTTTTATTTTCAATTTGTATTTAAATAGGAGTTGATTCCTATTTTTTTAGGACTAGATTGTGATGAGATTTTCTCATCCTTGACCATTTATATACCTTGAATGCATTCAACACATTAATCACAATCAAGCAGAAAATTAACCAAAAAATCTATTTCCCCCTCAAGTTTAGGAGGCTAGTCATCTCGAATTGAATAATTTATCTTTCTTTTACCCCAGTTCACAACACATATTATAAAGATCAAAATAAGAGGAGGTAAGGAGGGGAGGGGGTTTCTATTTTTATTGGTTGAAATAAAGAACATTATGCAATTCACTTATTTTATTGAAAAGAAAAAAATAAAAACGTAGAAACAGATTTAAGTTACAGGTATTGGCAGTGTGTAAATCAACCACTGCATGCTAACAGAGATACATTAAGAATTTGATTGCAATGTTTATTTACTATACTCATCAACCTCGCTCCAATTTGTGTCTTTTTAAAGAGATGACTAAGGAGAATTCTGTAGTTGAATATTGGGAATGACAGTGACACTGTACATGGCCATTTTTGCGTCTCAATTAACCAACAGCATATGTCTTCTATCTTCACAACTGTGTCAACTATTTTAACAATTTATGATTTATACAATTTCCAGACAATGACTTCCCCAACTGCAAACTTATTTTCTATGCCCTGATGATCCCATAAGAACTCCAACAGCTACAACAAACATAAACAACATGCTGACAAGAAGTATATAAGTTTTTCGTGATGATCTCCGATACTCTCCAAAGATAAGTATGCCCCAAAAGGTGCTCACAAGTGGAAGTGCCTGTGTATCACCGCAAATTGATATGAGCATTGAGAATTCGGTAAACATGCATGTGTGATAGGTACATGTCTCTAAGCAGTCGTATGTTAGTAAAAAATGTCGTATAATTATCAGTATCATAATTGTATGTAATAATATGTATCCACATACTGACTTGTATAAGTAATAAAGCTAACCTGAACAGCATCTGCTGCTGCATATCCTGCTGCTTCACCTCCCATAAATTGAAGACCATTTCCAAACCCACACAAGAACCCAGCCAAAAAGGCCCAGCCTCGGCCATTCCAGTCTGACAAGTAAGCCTTAAGGGATGATTTGGGTAAGTTTAGTATAGGGTGGTAAAGGAAGATGATATTTAGAACGATGCCGACGACAAAACAAGAAACTGAGAAGTAGAAAAATGCAGTATAGACAGACAAGTGAGGGACCCCTTCCTTTAAAGTGTGCCATTGATCATTTGTTGCCAAATTGAACGCTGGTGAGAACAGAGAGAAGCAAATACCAGCAAAGAATGTTATGGCCAGTCCAATTATAGTGCTCTTACCAAACACCTGCAATTAGAATATTATAACCAGTAAATCCAAAGATATGTTGTCTATAGATGCAGGAAATTCATTCTAAGAAGCAAGGGGTGGACCACTAATTAGATGTAGGTTCAGTACAGTCATCATTTCATAACTTCATGTATAATGGGACCAAATTAATTGTGTGTGTGTGTTGAAGGTATAAATGAAAATACCATAATTCTAGATTAAACTTTGAAAACTATCCATAATCAATCAAAACTTCCAACCTTAATTGATCTTCTATTCTCAAGTTCTATGAGGAAACCTGCAGTTCCAGCTCTCGCCTTCTCTGCAGAACTGCTTCCATTTTCGACATCACCCTCTCTAACTACTGATGTCCCATGTTGGAGAGATAGAGTTAACAGTTTTATTGAATGAAGGAATCCCAAAGGTAGAAACTAAGAGTCTAGAGAGTTACCATCGTTTGTATGTGTTTCTTTAGAAGTGGAAAAACCTGTAGCTCTGTCAAAAGATTCAATTGTAGAAGCATTAGTGTTATATAATCCATAATGCGTATGAAGGAAGAAAAGATTTCCTGATGAAATTGAAATTTTACTAAAACATGACCTTATCCTAACAAACTCATAGCAAGGAAAATCTTAGAGAGAACAAAGATTAGTTGAAAAACAACCATCAAGATAAGCATTAAGAAAGAAAATTAACAGCTGTACTTCCATTCAAGAAAACAGAACATACTTCTCAACAAATTTATTGTCTCCCCAAATGGAAAAATAAAAGGCTTCTTTCATTAAGTTAGAGGTTTTTGTACTTTTTTTTTAATGCATTATTGGCAACTGCTTATCATAAATTGGGCTGTCCCTATGCAGTTGCTTCATTATTCATTAACATAGCACAATGTACCAACTGTATTCTTCTTCTGAAGTTTTCTATGGGAACAAATACAGGCAAAAGGAAATAACAGAAGAGAATGGAAAATGAACCACAAAGAAAGGAACGAGTTTAAAAATTAATTCAGATTTAAGATTCCATAAGTAATTTAGCCGATTTTCACTAAGCAATTAAGCAGCCCTTATTATCAACAAAAGAAACCTTTAGTGCAAATCAGAACATTTTCATTTTTAACTATGAAGGTTAGAGGTATACTCAGTGGACAAACTTTTGAGCTTTTCCTTATTGTCAGCTGCATTGGATGCATGAACAAAAGAGCCAAGACAAACCGCAATCAAGAAGCAACCAACACCGGGGAAAAGAATTTCAGCTCTGTTGATTTTATCATCTAAAAAGTAATTCATGGTTGTGCCTGTTACAATCAGAACAAATACAATACTGAAAAATTACTGTCTTCCCAAGGTTTTACTTCATCCTTTTCAAAATGCATTTCCACACACAAATACATGCACAAATTGGGGTTGTGTGTTTATTTGTATGTACATGTGCATGTTCATTTGCCTGTGTACGTTTAGAGAGAGAGAGAGACCTATAACAACAGTTAAGCTTGAAGAAATCACTTCTGTCACTGATAAACCAACTAAAGCCCAACTATACTGTGTAGACAGATTACCAACGCTGAGCACCACCCCACCCGCCATTGCAAATAAAACAGAGGGCCAGTTATCCTGCATCAAGCACCCCAGAAGAATTATGAATCACTTTTAACTGATACAATGCCATTGCAACAAGATTCATGGCCAAGTATGCAGCATAAATCCCCCTTGGAAGATTCAAAACTACTTCCATTTGAAGCACAATTGAGATTTATAATGCTACATAATTAAAACTAGATGAGGGACTAGGACGCTAGTTGACTCAAAAGTGAACAACCTACTATAGATTGAACCATTTAAGCAACATCATCCCCAAGCCACAAAGCGAACTCAGCATCAAATGACATTTCATTCAGCACCCTTAAAGAACTTATATGCATTCTCATCTCCAACAAGCGTCTCAATCATATCCCGGCATCAACAAATATTTAAAATGTTTTCCTAGATTTGATAAGTAAACATGTTCAGAAATCAAACTGCCAAAATTTAATTGCCTAAATACTAGAAAATCTAGAACATACGGCTTCTCAGTCAGTCTCCAACATCATTTACTGAAAACTATGGTTGAGTCTTTTCACCTCTTTCTCATGGGCAACAGTCATATGTTAGTTTGCAAGTTTTAAGAGGCAAGATAGTGATCAAGCAGTCTAGACATCTTGAAATCAGGCCAAACTGCTAGTCTTTGATGGCAAATTTGCTGCTATCATATATACTAATTGTTCTCACAATCATAGTTGCAGGAATTTCTCATATAATCAATTATTTACCTCCAGGAAATGATTATGCAATTCTCACCTCGAAAGGTTTGCAACTATCAAGATTAATGACAAAGCTTTACACTAAATAAAGACATACAGTTACCTTAACGTAGAAACTAGGCATATCATACTTTATTTCACCATCGACATAAGGGTTTTGTTGAACAGTATATAAAGAATGGACCAAAAATTACAAACGTGGGCTATCAATCCAAACTTTCAGATGGAAATTTGGTTAATTGGTCATAGTTACAGCTGAAGAAAATTTTACAGTCATTAAGGTTCCTGGTCCACATAAGGATGGAAATTTTTGTTTTCATTTTTTGCCCATATACTGGTGTTAGATGGTACTTGTGCCTATGGCCAAACAATGAGAACAGGTCTTAACACCTTGTGCAGTGGTCTCATCTAATGAAATGTCATTGGATATATGTCCATGGTTGTAGTCGCTCAGTTCCTCAACATAGGTCGATAATTCTAGTTATGGCATTTAACCACAGTGGAAGCCACTAAAATGGGCTGAGTTCTAATTAAACATATGCCTAATTTAAAGAACAGCTAGTCGGTAATAATAGAAGTTGTACCAGAAAATAGTGTACATTAGTCACAGACAACAGAGCTCTACCATACTGTTTCAATCTGCATCAAACAATATATCTGTTTTGGAAATATAATCATGCTTTTATTTGTGGTGTTCTTTCCAATTTTGGAAATGAAATTGTTATACCAACAAAGCTCTAACAAATTTTTTCAATCTGCATTGAAGAATCTATCTATTTTATTCATGCTTATATTGGTATAAGTATAACAACTTCAATTCCCCAAATGAAAAGAACACCACCTTTCATATACAAAGGGAACTCACCTGAGAAAGTTGAGTAAAAAAATTTGGTGCACTAGGCGTGCCCTTGCCTATCTCCCCAAATGTCAAAGCAATAATGACCGCAGCCAAGAGATTAGTGATCGAATAGTCAAGATAAGTATGTTGAGGAAGACGACCTCGCCTTTCTAGGAGAGTCATAACAGCAGGCCATGTGCCCAAGAATAACAAGGCAAGCAACATGCACACAATGGCACCTCCTTTGCTCTCCACCACATACATTTTTAAACTCCAGGAGATAATCCTCTGACTCTGAGGTAATAAATTAAGCAAGGGAGATATACCAGAAAAATCCTGCAAAGGAGTAAATGAATCATGATATAAATTCACTTGCTCCAAAAATCTGAAATGCAATGATGCCACTAAAGGACAAAAGAAAAGCATTGACTATCAATATCCTGATTGATTGCCTAACGCTAAGGACCACATACATCACACTGACAAACTTGGGTCTAATAAAGTTCAGCACATATACATAAGTGGGAAATAAAATGAATCTTCACACAGAGGAAATAAGAGACAAGGGATGAGCTCAAAACCACAGATTCAGAAGATATGACTAATGGCTACTTGTCATCATATTCAAGAAAAGAAGAAGACCAAAACAACACTCCCCCAATAGAGAAATGGGTAAAAATTAACAAACTTTGGTTTAATAAAGCTCAACATACATGAGTGGTAAACAAAATGAATCTTCACACAAAGGTAAGGAGAGACAAAGGATGAGCTCAAATCCATAGATTCAAAAGCTTTTGCTAATTTCTGCTGCTCATCAAATTCAAGAAAAGAAGAAAACAAACTCCCCCAATGGAGAAATGGGTGAAATTCTGTTAGTCAAAGGGTCCCTAAAACACTATATTGAACGAAATAACAAGCAAAATATTAGTTGCAATGGCATAGTATTAGTGGGAGAGTAATCAGAACACATACCATTACAGAGAAAAACTCAATTCTCAGATTACAAATTTACAAAACTTTAGAAACCCAATTGTTCTTATCATTCACCATTCACCATTTCCGAAAAACAATGGAAGATAAGTAATAAAAAAAAACACACGCAAACACACACAAAGACTCAATTTTTCTAAGCGTCTAAAAATCAACAATGAGAGTCAGAAAAAGAAAACCCACCTACCAATCAAACACGGATGCAAAAGCCACTATTTTTTGGGACACCAAGAGATCCCCACTCACATCACAGTAATAACTAACAACCGCAGAATCTTTTTCATAAAAAGCTGGGAAAGCCTTACGAATATGGAATGTCCCCTCAACAGAGAAAAACAATCTGCTTTATGTGACGCATGGTTTCATAACTCATTAAGTGTCAGAAATGGAAGAAGAGGGACAAAGAGAGTAGCTGAGTTGCTGAAAGCACATAGAAACCAAAGCAAAAAGGACGCAGTTTTGGCAAGTAACAAATAGTTGAAAATGCAGGCCGTTTTAGTTGGAATCTTGAAAATATATATATATATATATATATGGAGGATTTCCTTTTATACGTATAATGTTGTTGTCTCCTTATTGCTTTCCACGTTGCGTCCTTTTTGGCACTTTTAACAAGGAAAGAGTTCTGTCTGTTCACGCCTTAGTAAATTACTAAATTTACAGCTGTAGTTAATGGTGGACTTTGGGATTAATAAAAATTTTTAAATCAGATTAATGAAAAAGATAATAAGTTCTTAAAAAAATCAACTCTTTTTTTTTTATATAGAAAGTTTTTAAAGATATCATTTAAACCAATGCTTTACAACATCGATTAACATTTCTCATTTAGAAAATATTTAGGATTATATCTTTTATGACACAATTTTGTCACAACCTTGTAGGTGTGGTAGATTATAAGTAGAAAAAAAAAATAGTGTATATTTGTATAAAATAACAGTCAGTCAATTACAATCTACTATATAAAATAATTGTGAAAAAAAGAGTAGTAAAAGATGTGATTTTACAATTACTTGTCTATTTATTATGAAAATGTGATGAAATTTTGTTGTGATGGTATAAGACTTGTTTTTTTTTTATATATATACAAGATAAAAAATTCTACTCTAATATAATTTAAGTGTATATATATATATATATGAAAGTCTCTATTGAAAACTTAAACTCCAATCCTTGTCCCCACACTCTACAAACACCAATATTTATGAAGTGATTATTGCATCAAGTGTGTGCTATGATAATGGTATAAGACTTCTAAAAGAAAAGAATTCTTTTGGTTATTAATTATTTTTTCCTCAGTCAATATATCGTGAGACTTTGATGTCGACCTTTAGAAAATATGAATAGCACCCATTTGAAAATATGGCACAAAGATGGAAAACACATGCAAATAATTAATTAGATGGGGTCTAATGATTTGCCAGCCTTATGTGATCCATCACAATCAGATCATGGGTTCAAATATCTTAACAATATGATTAAAATGCGTGAGAAGAAACATTGCGTGCACCAAATAAGAAAATTATTTTATCAAAAAAAAAATAAGGAAATTATAACACTGTTTCTATGTTTGGCATGTTTGATAACAGTGAGAGAAGAGGAAATTTCAGCACGAGAGAGAGAGAGAGGAGAGAGAGAGAGAGGAAAAGGAAAAAGATATAAGGAGCGGCCAAGAAAGGAAAAAAGAAATGATTTTATATATTTTTTTAGTATGTCGGTTAAGATAAAAGGAGAAAAAGAAAGGTGGAAAGGAAAAAAGGTTTTATATTCCCATGTTTGGTTTGCATGGAAAAGAAAAAAGAAATTACAATAGGAGAGAAATTATTTGAATTCAGAACTCTTCCATCAGAAATATCAAAATGAAAATTAAGTTATAAAACTTTTGGAATAACCCACATTTCAAATAGTAAACAGATAAAAATAGGTATTACTCAAAATGTATATTAATTTCCTTTCTTTCCGTACTTTCCCTTCAATCAAACAAAGAATTTGCTTTCCTTTCCTCCTACAGCTATAAATGAACCAAATCATTCATAAATAACTCGGGCTCAATTCAATAAAGAGCTCGATCATGTTTGTTTGTTTATAAATAAATCAAACTTGAACCTTAGTTTTAGGCTTATTTAGTAAACAAGCCGAGCCCAAACAAAACTATTTGTTCATAAACAAGCTCATAAACTATAAGGCTCGATACAAAACAAGTCAAGTATAAACTCATTTATAGGCTTTATATGTGCTTTCTAAATAAACTAATTACACATATCTTAATAATAAAATGTCTCATATTGGACCACTACCCTTTACCTTAATTTTCCACTTCCCTCTAAACTGATTAAGCACCACTTTAGACTTTAGTTACCTTTTTAAAAAAATTTATAAGTGGGCCACATATGGTCCTTCCTTATCCATTATCTAATGTAAAGTTATATAACATGTTAATCATTTCTCATTCACAATAGTTACAAACAAGTCTTTTTCTACTTTTTATCATCTAATGTGGATGTAAAAATTATTTTTTAAACAATTGATGAAGTTATAGGCAATAAAGGATGAATGGATGGATTTAATTTTGTAAAGTTGTAATTTGAACAATGGCTAATCATAGATCGGAAGCATGATAAAATGAGTGTGCTATTTTCTTATTTTTGTTTACTTGATTTTGGGAGATTCAAGCATTTGATAAGATAATTTTGTTGGATCTCAAGCTCAAAAGCTTGATCTGAGCTCGAGTTTGAGCTTGATATTAAGCTCAAGCTTGGCTTGAGTAATGAATCAAGCCAAGCCAAGCTAAGCTCAAACTTTTTGTTTTTCCCACAAGCTCAAGCTTAAACAATATTTTAGGCTTGTCTCAAGCTCAAGCCAAGCTTGAGCTTTTGAATTTTATCGACGAGCTAAGCTTGAACATGCACTATTTAGTAAAGCTCTGCTTGTTCACAGCCCTATTTCCTCCCATTGTTTTCCTTCTCTCCACTTGCCTCTTAGCCACAACACACTCTAGTGTGTCCAGAGACTAGGATTCTTTCTAGAGACTTTTACTATAAAGATTTTACCGACAAGCCAATTTTGAACATGCACTACTCAGTAAAGCTCTGTTTGTTTACCGCCCTATTTCCTCCCATTGTTTTCCTTCTCTCCACTTGCCTCTTAGCCACAACACACTCTAGTGTGAATAGAGAATAGGATTCTTTCTAGAGACTTTTACTATAAAGATTATGATTATATATATAAAATAAGATGTATGGTGCCACGTTTATGAATTTTTAGTTGATGTAAAACTAAATATATCTTTTAATTAAGTGGTAATATTTAATTTAATTCTCTTGTAAACACATGATCAAAATGTGTGCAAGAGGGGACATCACGCATATGAATTAATAAACTGATCATATATAATGGTGGACGGTGGACACCGGCCAAGATCTTCTCTATATACATCTATGTCATAGTAAAGACCTTTTTTTTCTTAATAATTTAATAATATACACGGTGTCATGTTACTTAAAATTACTTTTTAAAAAAATTTGTTACTTAAAATTTTAAATGATGCAATAATGAACACACTTTTAAACTTGTAACATGTTTAATTCAAATATTTTTAATAATGTTATCAAAATGTATGAGAGGAGACATTACAAACACAAATTAATAAAATGATATATAAGGGTCGACACAAAGTAGGATATTCGATTGAAGTCTATTTCATTGTAAATATTTTCAACTTTTTATATATATTAGTTTAAATGATGTTACGTTATTCAAAATTTTAAATAACATAATACTAGATTCAAAAGCTTTTGCTAATTGCTGCTGCTCATCAAATTCAAGAAAAGAAGAAAACACATACCATTACAGATAAAAACCCGATTCTCAGATTACAAATTTACAAAACTGTAGAAAACCAATTGTTCTTATCATCCACCACTCACCAATTCCAAAAAATGATGGAAGATAAGTAATAAAAACACACACAAACAGTCAAACACACAAAGACTCAGCCCGTTTGGTAGGGCATTTCAAGCTCACTTTTGAGCATTTTAAATACACTTATACATATTTTTATATATTTTTTAACTACATATATATCAAAAACACCCAAATAATGTTACCGAAAAATGAGAGTCAGAAAGAGCTCACCTACCAATCAAACGCTGATGCAAAAGCCACTATTTTTTGGGACACCAAGAGATCCCCACACAAATCACAGTCACAACTCACAACCGCAGAATCTTTTTCCCATGAAGCTGGGAGAACCTTACAAATACGAAATGTCCCCTCAACAGCAGCTGCGTTGCTAAAAGCACATAGAAACCAAAGCAAAAAGGAAGCAGTTTTGGGAAGTAACAAATAGTTGGAAATGTAGGCCGTTTTAGTTGGAATCTTGAATATATATATTTACATATATGGAAGAGTTCCTTTGGATTCGTAAGGAATCCAAATATTCTGTTACACTCTCCAGCACATACTCTATAAATTCTCCAGCACATACTCCATAAATAAAATGTGTTATATATTTATCTATTTTATTAAATGTTAAATTTAAGTCTTTCATTATTTTCTTTTCCTAAAATAAATAAATTACTCATCATATTTAGATAATTGAAATAATAGTCGGCATAAATTTAACATTTAATAAAATAAATGGACATGTGACATGTTTTTATTTGTGAAGAATATAGTGGAAAGTGAGACAAGAGATTTAGACTTATTAAATATGATGGATTATTTATTTATTTATTTTAGAAAATTGAAATAATAGTCGGCATAAATTTAACATTTATTTATTTTATGCCTTCTATTTATTTATTTTAGGAAATTTATGCCTTCTATTATTTCAATTACCTAAATATGATGGATTATTTATTTATTTATTTTAGAAAATTGAAATAATAGTCGGCATAAATTTAACATTTATTTATTTTATGCCTTCTATTTATTTATTTTAGGAAATTTATGCCTTCTATTATTTCAATTACCTAAATATGATGGATTATTTATTTATTTATTTTAGGAAATTGAAATAATAGAATGCATAAATTAAGCATTAAATAAAATATATGAACATGTGACATGTTTTTATCTGTGGAGTTTACAGTAGAGTGGGAAGAGTGGGATAGAAGATTTGGATTCCATTATATACACCATAAATAAAAACATGTCACGTGTCTATATATTTTATTAAATGCTAAATTTATGTCTTCTATTATTACAATTTCCTAAAATAAACAAATAAATAATCCATCATATTTAGGAAATTGAAATAATAGAAGACATAAAATTAGCATTCAATAAAATAGATGGACATGTGACATGCATGGTTTTAAAACACAAACCGTTCAATGAATCGGAAGAGAGAGGGGTTCAAGATTTTTGATGTTGGACCGAAGTTGACGTCATAATTAATTTAATAATTATTTTAAATATAAATTAATATAAGTAGAAAAATGAACTAAAATAGTCCAAATAAATATAAAAATCTAATTTTCAAATGTATTTTTTATATCATAACTTTCATAAGGCAAATAAGAAATATTAAATCTTAAGCAAAAATAAATATTTTTTTTTTTTTTGTTGATAAAACTCAATATTGTACTCTTTTAATCTTTTTATGAGAACTTATGTCGAAATTTTCTCAAGTTATGCTCAAGCCTATATGACTATCCAATAAATTGTTTTATGCCAAAGCCCATTTGAATATTCAACTATTTATGAAAATTTAAAAAAAAAAAAAAAAAAAAAAAAAAAGCTAAACTACTAAAGGAGTGGCCAGATAAAGCATTAAAAAATTGATTAAATAGGTTCAGTTAATGTATGCCCTTAGGGCATATGTTAACAAATCTGTTTTTAGAAAAATTTTATCAAGAATTAAAAAAGCTGTTAAAACCTTTTCAATTCCCGATAAATTTTTTTCCAAAAATAGTATACTATTGTGTGCCTTTAGGGCACATGTTAATAAAATCTAAATTTTAAAAATAAAAAATAAACAAAGCGAAAAGAGTGGTCAGCCAAACCATTAAACAATTGATTAATCCTATAAACTTTAAAGAAGAGTATTTGACAACTTGCATTTAGTGGGTGACAGAAAAGTTGTCAGTCACCTTCAAAGAGTCCAGAAGACTCTAGAGTTCGTTCAAAGGAAAAACACAGAAGGGAGAGAATGTAGAAACAACAAACGAAAAAAATGTAGAGAAAGAAAAAAAAAAAAAAAAAAAAAGCAGAAACAGCAGTCGGCAAAAACGTAGAGAGAGAGGGCGAGCGAGACTGAAAAGAAGAATAAGAACAAATAGTGGTGCGATCTTAATGTCTGAGGTTGAAGCTTCATCAATGGCTAAGTTGTAAGTACCCAAAAAAAAAAGACTCTGAATCACTAAACCCGTGAGGTTGAACCATGGCTCGGACGGTTGACTAAGTTTTTCATATATGCTGGTTTTTGAGGTTAAAATAACTGTTTTGGTGAATAGTTTCCGGTTAACCCAGTCGGACCGTACGGTTTAGTCTAGGTTTCACAACCTTGGTGACATGTTTTATTTGTGGAGTATATAGTGGAGTAGGAAGAGTGGAACAGAAAATTTAAACTTGCAGGAAGAGTGGGATAGAAGATTTGAACTCATTTATGTTGGGCGTAAATGCACTTTTGGTCCCTATTTTTAGACTTTTTTCCATTTTGGTCCTTACATTTTCATTTTACTACTTTTAGTTCCTAAACTAATTAATTCATGACATTTAAGTCTTATCGTCATCCAATTAACTGAAAAAGTTGATGTGGTAAACAGAGTTTACTGTTGGTACACTAAAGGCTGAAATGGGCAATAAAATAATATTTAAAAATTCCATGTCGGCATAAAATAGTAATTAAAAAAGACACATCAGCATCCTCACAACCTTTGATTTTTTTAAATTAATTTATCAATTTAAACAAAATGAAAAATGAAAAAAAAACAAAAACAAAAACAAAACAATCTTAGAACCCAAAATAAGGCGTAAATGCATCTAATTTTTAAAAAAATTAATCAATCAAATTCAACAAATTGAAAAAGAAAATAACAAAATTAAAATTCAATACATAAATTTAGATCTGGGCTCATCTTCAACAAGAGCACAATGAACACATACCCAGATTTAAATATAAGAATCACACACCCAAATTTTCTAGGATTTTCTTGCTCTTTCTTGTCAACCAAACACAAAAACACAAACCTGGCAATTGATCTTTCTTGTCAACCAAACACAAACCCAAACTCCAACAAGAATTCAGTTTCGGAGAGAAGCTTCTAGATCCGTTCGATTAAATAACAATCACTTGATGGAATACAATATCTTCTCAACGATGTCTTTGGACCTTGTAGTGGCGGTGGCAGATCGAACCTTGTGGTGGCAAATCGGACCCACCACCACTTCCACTAGTAAAAACCCATTACTCTCTTTTACTCCATCACTCATTTCACTCCTCACTTTCTTCACATTCCACCTCTCACAGCTCCACTTCTTTGCTTCTCTCTCATTCATCTCCTCGCCCTATCCCCATTCCCCTGCTTACCCTTTTGAGCTCTTTCTCAACCTCGTTCGATTCTTTCTCGTTTTGGACTCTTCGGCTTCGGTATCGCCGGATTTTTGGACCCAGGCTGAGGTTTCTCTAAGCTTTGTGTTGTTTGTGGCAGCCTGTGCTGTGTTTGGGTTTGTGGGGTTAGCGTCTGTATTCTAGGTTCTAATTTTGTTTTGTTTTGTTTTTTCATTTTGTTTAAATTGATAAATAAATTTTAAAAAAATCAAAGGTTGTGTGGATGTTGATGTGTCTTTTTTAATTACTATTTTATACTGACGTGGCATTTTTTAATATTATTTTATTGGCCATGTCAGCCTTTAATGTACCAATAGTAAACTATGTTTGTCACGTCTGCTTTTTCAGTTAGTTGGGTGACAGTAAGGACTTAAATGTCACGTGCTAATTGGTTTAGGGACTAAAAGCGGTAAAATAAAAATGTAAGGACCAAATGGAAAAAAGCCAAAATATAGGGACCAAAAGTGCACTTATGCCTTTATGTTGTTGTCTTCTTATTGCTTTCCACGTTGCGTCCTTTTGGCACTTCTAATAAGGAAAGAGTTATGCCAGTACAAGTAAATTTTCGGTTGTAATTAATAGTTGTCATTGGGGTATTTGTTAATGAATTATTTTATGAAATTTTTAATATCAATTTCATGAGAAATATAAAAAGCTCTTAAAAAATCAGTTGTTTTTTTTCATAGAAAGTTTTTAAAGATATCTTTTAAACCAATGCCTTAGAGCATCAATTAACATTTCTCATTTAGAAAATATTTAGAATTATATCTTTTGTGACACAACTTTGTCACAACTCTAATATGGTAGATTGTAAGTGAAAAAAATAAATAGTGGGTGATTGTAAAAATAACAGTCAATTGATTGCAATTACTTATCAATTTAACGTGAAAATGTGATGAAATTTTGTTGCGGGGTATAGGTATAAGACTTCTCAAAGAAAAGGATTCTTTTGGTTATTAATTATTTTTTCCTCAGTCAATATATCGTGAGACTTTGATGTCAACCTTTAGAAAATATGAATAGCACCCTTTTGAAAATAAGGCACAAAGATTGAAAACACATGCAAATAATTAATTAAACGGGGTCTAATGATTTGCCGGCCTTATGTGATCGATCACAATCAGATCATGGCTTCAAGTCTATTAACAACATGGCGTGCACCAAATAAGAAATTAATAACACACTGTTTTTGTGTTTGGTATGTTTGGTAACAGTGAGAGAAGCGGAAATTTCAGCAAGAGAGAGAGAGAGAGAGAAAAGGAAGAAGATATGAGGAGTGGCCAAGAAAGGAAAAAAGAAATGATTTTACATTTTTTTTTAGTATGTCAGTTAGGATATAAAAGGAGAAAAAGAAAAGTGGAAAGGAAAAAAAGTTTTATATTCCCTTGTTTGATTTGCATTGAGAAGAAAAAAGAAATTACAATAGGAGAAAAATTATTTGAACTCTAAACTCTTTAATCAAAAATATCAAGAAATGACAATTGAATTATAAAACTTTTAGAATAATCCATATTTCAAATAGTAAATGGATAAAAATAGGTATCACCCAAAATGCTGAAAAATTTATATTAATTTGTATTCCTTCTTTACTTTCCCTTCAATCAACAAAAAGAAGTTGTTTTCCTTTCCTCCCGTTGTTTTCCTTCTTTCCACTTGCCTCTTAACCACAACACACTCTAGTGTGAACAGAAACTAGGATTCTTTCTAGAGACTTCTACAATAAAGATTATATATATATATATATATATATATATATATATAAAAGATGTATGGTGTCACGTTTTTTGAATTTTTAGTTGATGTGAAACTAAATATTGAATGTTCAATTAGTGTGTAAAACACTAATGAATGTTTAGACCCCCCAATTTTGACAATACCAACACAAGCTTATGCACAAACAATATATGTGCAGAATGATAAATATAAGTTATATCCAAATTGGTAAAACACTCTAAACCATAATTAATCACAAGCACAGCAACAATTAAAAGGTAAAGAGTAAGAGAAGAGAGATTCAAATACAAAGATAACACCAGCACGTGTTATAGAAGAGAAAACCGAAGAACTCGGCAAAAAATCTCTCCGCCGCCCTCCAAGTGGTCAAATGATCCACTAAAAAATAAAGTTGGGATACATGAATAGTAGAAGACCCTCCAAGCCTAATCTATCCAATGCACCTAAGCTCTCCAAGCTTCTTGCTCCAACAGGGTTAAGCCTAACCATGTCTTCTTTAGTTTCTTGGATCCTGCAATAAGCCCATTGCATCAACCAAGTAAATTGGTCATCTCCGAACTATTTCCCACGCACCAAAATACCTTCTCACTAATATGGGTATAGTGAAATAAAGATTTGGCAAATGTACCTCTCAAAGGTATGTCAATGGAGAGGGTGAGAATAAAGGAATTTGGAGAATCAAATATCAAAGATTGTGGATGAGTCAATCTTGTTTTTCTCTAGGGTTTCTCTCTCAAAATTCTCTCTAGAAGCTCTTTACATTTCGTGGGTATAAGGGTATTTATGATAGTGTATGTGAAGAATGTGAAAAGTCATTTTTCTACATAACAGGGCATTCTGGCAACTCAGTCTCGTGAGTAGGACAAGTTGCAAGTTTGAGTCGCAAGATAACTGTCTGGCCAGACTGTACATTTTGTCCTGTAATGCTCCAACTGTCGTGCCCTTCAGTTCCCTACATGCTTCACACGTGTGCCACTTTGGCAACTTGCCAGTCGCGAGTCAGTCGCGAGATCTAGTCGCGAGGCTCCTCTATATGCATACATTTTGAGTTTCTTCACATTCTCTTACACACAACCCTTACATAATTCTCACCTCAATACATGGTATCTAATTGCTAAAATACAAGCAAATTTGGCACGGAATCTCCCCCTTTAGCTATTCCGTGACAAAACCCTAAAACAAACTCTAGACTTAAAATGTGAGTTGGGAACAGTTGCCAAAACTCACTCACACCGAACTCTAGATACTGTGAAGCTTTTGAACCATATGAGCAAGTTTTCTTAGAAAACAATAACACAAGATGATCATTGTAAGCAGAAATCTTGAAATACAGATGGATCAAGCATAATGCGATCAAGCAATAAAGACTATAGCAATAAAGCATGGCTTGACCAAACATGAACAATCACTATAAATAGTGATCAAAATGATCATTCACACAAGAAATGAACATCCGAACATGCAAGTTAAGAAGTTCAATGCAAAGTATCATTTGCATGTCCAACACTCAACCGATACAAAAACACTAAGGTAGATGCATCAAGGATACAAGATCCAACATGGGCACAAGAGAATAGTACTAAAGATAGTGCATACGTAATCTAAAAGTGCTAGAAGCTACAAAGCAAAGGTACATAAAAAACATGGTATAAATAGCTAAAACATTCAAGCATTCATACCACATCATGTCCAAAAATTTTAAAACCAAGAACTAAAGGTATAAAACACTTAAAAACCAAACCAAAGTACTAATATAAGTGCTATGAAATCTTATAATAGAAACTAAAACAACTTAAACCATAAAAGCTATAAAAACTTATAAAATTTCTCCCCCTCAAGGTAAGGCTCCCCCTCAAAAGCTACTCCATCTACTCCCCCTTTTTCACCGGAATGGCCAAAGGGCTACAACTGGTCAGTGAAGCTATCAAACTTGGCTGTAAGCAAGTATATTTGTTCTTGAATGGTGGTCAACCTTTCGGAGTGCTCATTTTGGACTTCTCTCAAGCTGTCAATCCTTTCAAGAATAATTTGAATCGCATCAAGAGGCACTGCTGAGGATGATGAGGCTCTGCTCCTTGCTCTACCACCAACCCTTAGAGATGAAGATGGTTGTCCTTCTGCTTCAGTCTCGGTTTCCATAGACTATTCTTGTGCAGGATGAACCTCCTTCTCATCACTTGGATATTGAACTTTGCTCTTTGTGATTGTTAGAGCATTGATAGTAGGAGGTGTAGGCATGAGGTTGATGTCTTAGGGAGTCTCCACACCCTCTTCATGAAGGATCCTCATGATTAGACTAGGGAGGATAAGCTTAGGTCTTGAGGTTGCCCTTGTTTCATCAACAAGAATGGATAATAGATGGGCACTAATGGCAATGTAGGTATTCTCCCAAAGTTCCATAAGTAAGATGGCTCTTGCATTGTTAATGGTGGTCAACTTCCTTGCTGGATATAGGTTAAACACCATGATGTAGGTAAGACATCGCAAATTTGGTGGGAAAGCAGTTGTGTTGAGACATCTCCCTTCTTTAACGCCACCATTATGAGATTGAACCGTCTCTATGGAGAGCATTCAGTCCTTGAAGTGAATGAAGTCATAATCTACATCTTCAAATCCAAGAATCTCATCAACGTCCTCCACTTCAATGGTGAATTCATAGCCTCTTACCCAACAGTCTATAACATCATCTCGTAGGATGGTATTGGCGTAGAACTCCTGAATCAATGGTTCACAAACTCCTGGTAGATCACTAAGAAGCCTGTCCCAACCTCTTTCTGCAAAGCAACTTGGGATAAAGTAGTCGCTGAGATCACAAGATCCACAGACCGCTCTTGAATGATTGGAGCTTTCATAAAGTGCTGGGTGTATCACTCAAAATGTTGGGTGGAGCAAAACAAAGACGCATCCATGCTTTTCCTCTTGTCAACACGCTAAGCAGAGGTTTTCCTTGGAGCCATCTGCAAAACAGAGCAGCAAAGTTCACAAAATAAAGCACAAAATATGAAAACAAACTTGATTAGTAACAAGTTAGTCCCAAATTAGAATTTTGAATTAAAACCCTAAAAACATAAATTAATAAAGGTAATTCAAAAACAAATTGACATGAGAGAACATATAGTATCAATAAAATGATAAAAACATGGCAATAAGCACTCAAAACATGTCAAAGTATGTGTGTGTGTGCATGAAATGAAAAATGTGCAAACTAGGTCAAAGTGTAAAAACACATAACCATATAATTTTTCAAAATCAAAGACACATGATTATCCCTACAACCTCTGTATTCTATGGAATCCAAAGAGACACACAAAAATATCTAAGAAATATTTTATCATGAACATGATATGCATAACACAACACAAACATGGTACAATGCATGAAAATGAAGCATAAACATGTAGAATAGGCATTATACTAACGAAAACAACAAAACCCATAAAAGAATCTCAACAAAACATCAATAAAAACCGTGTTCAAACATCATATTTTCAAATCTCAACATAAACACAAAATCCAAGAAATCTAAGGCTAGAAACATGAAATACTTTAAGAATAAGAGAAAACCCATACCTTTTCTTGAAGATTGATGAAGGGTTGATGAAGAAAATTGAGTTTTTATGAGAGAAAATGGAGGTTTTAAAGAGAGAGAGGCGGACAAAACAATGAAAATGCACGTGATACAAGGGAAAATTGAAAAGTTTTTGAAAATCGTCTTGGATTTAACCCTATTTGTACAAAACACGCTTTTTTCATGACTGGAATGAGTCGTGAACAAGTTGCCAAGTCAAGTCGCCAAAATCCCTTGACACAAATTTTGAAAAAAATTTCTAAGTGTTTTTTGAGACTAGGAAGTCCACTCGTGAGCAAGTCGCGAAGAAAGTCACGAATCATTCTGAGTAAACTCGCAATTGGAGCTTTTACTCACGAACTAGTCGCCAAACTGAGTCGCGAAAATGCTAAAAACCCTGAAATTTTGAAAATTTTCTAAGTCTTTTTTACGACTGGGGGATTGACTCACCAAAGAGTCACGAGAGCTTTTGAGTAAGCTCGCAACTGGGGTCTTACGACTAAGGTGACCCGCGAGAATGAGTTGCCAAAATAGACTTGCACAATTTTTGAAAATTTTCAAAATAAAAACACTTTCCAAAAACAATTAAAATACTCAAAAATCTTTTTGTGTTTAATCAACATATGATTGAGTAAGTGCAACACATTTAATCAAGTATAATCATACAAATGAATAAGGCATTCATTGAACACAGACATGTGTGATGTGTATGGGTATCAAAAATGAGATAGTCTTTAGTCTAATGTGAAACTTCAATGATCAATTCAACCAAGACATACACAATTAGCACTAAGTAGAGTGACCAATCTCAATTATAGAAGTATGCACATATGACCTCCCACAAAACTTGATTACATAATTTCGAAGCTTTTCATTTGGTTTCATACACTGCATAACATTTGATCATTTTGGAACAATACATCTCATTTTGATATCGATGCTTGAAATTTTTAATATTTCAATTTGATGAGTAAGTCTTTGGCTTTTGGGCACTATACATTTTCATATAAGTCGCTTTCCCTTTTTCCTAGTTGAATACTAGTATGTGCAACGGCTTTTACATCTCATTATCTCTTTTCATTTTGAGATCTAACATTGGTTGAGCTCTTTAAGCAAAAAAATAAAAAAGTGGGAAGATATATAGTCACAAGTCTATGCAAGTCTCAAGATCAAAAAAACCATTAACTAATCATTCATGACAAGTTTGAAGATCTATTTACAACAGTCACATAAATTTTTTCCAACAATGATATGAGTGCATAGAGAACAAGCTACGCTCGTAAATGCACAAAGCTATTTGTACAAAGGTACAAGGCAAAACATGCGTGTGACAAAACACAATAATGCCAATCAAACTTTTTGATTTTCTACTTTTTATGTGTTTTTGGATTTTTGACCCAAAAGTAAGTAAAGATTGATCAAAAAGAAAACATTCAAAGCTATTAAAAACAAACAAAAGTTGTCAAAACATGCTAGAATGATAACTAAGCAAATAACCAAACAAAGTCACAACATATAGAAAGAATTGATGCATGGAATTATTCTAATGCTTATGCATGTGTGACCTTTTTCACCTACACGGCACGTGCGTTTGGAGTGATATCCTTAGAGGATTGGGTACTTGAGTTAGAATTCTCAAATCTTAGGGTAAAGTTTGCCAAACAAAACGTGATGGTGTCTATCATCTTCATTGCATCACCAATATTAGAATCAACTTCTCTCCCTTTTGATTGCTTGAGGTTGCCCTTGCCATTTCTTTGTCCCCTTTGCCTTTGAGAGCTAGCATTCTTTTAATGCCTGAAGCTTGTGGCAATTAGGTCTAGTGTGTCCCTGGATTCCACAATGGTGGCAAAAATGTTAAGTTTATGGTCCTCTTTTTGACTTCAGAAGAGATTTTCCTTTAGTCTTGGTTTTCGCCACTACTGGGTTTGAAGGCTTTGTCAAAACCCTTTAAGCAATCACCTTTGGCTTCTTCTCAAACTTCACTTTCTCAACAGTTGGAATTGCTACCATTGGTTCCTTTGCTTTAACAAACTTCATTTCTTTGGACACATTAGCGCTTGAACTACTTTCTTCGGTGAATCCTAGGCCGCTTTTGCCTAAAAAGGGCTTTTGATGGGCAAGCACTTCATCAAGCTTTTTGAAGGCAACCCGCGCCACTTTAGCATTAGCTTGAATTTCAAGCTCAAGAAACCTGATCTTAGAATAGGCTTCGGTTAGTTCTCCATTCAGTGTCTCAACTTAGCATTTAGTCTCCTTGTACCGCACTAGAAGACTTTTGTAATCTTGCTCTACTCTCTTAATTTTTCTTATGGATGCCTTAGCCACTCTTGCATACTCTCTGATCTTCTCAAGAAGAGAATTATAAGTGTCTTGCAATCCCTTTGTTCCTTCATAGACACATTGTTCATCTTCATCATTGGATTCCTCCCTAACTCCCATTGACTCCACTTCGGTGTGCTCACCAAACTCTTCCACTAGTGCATGCAAATCTTCTAGAGAGTCCACGAGTGCAATGGTCATAAATGTGAAGTAGTTTCCTTCTCCATCACAACTTTCTTCTGAATTTGAATTTGAACTATGTGAGTCACTAAGGGTAATGGCAAATACTTTACCCTTTGCCTTTCAATAAGTGGGGCATTCTTTCTTTACATGCCCATGCCCTTTGCACTCAAAGAAATTGACCATTTGAGATGGAGAGGAGTCTTTTGAATCCTTCTTCTTGAAGTCTTTCTTGTCCTTCTTAAAATTCAAGAATTTACCCTTCTTAAAAGACTTCCCATCTCTCTTGAACTTTAAGAACTTGCGAAAGTTCTTAGCAAGGTATGCTACTTCTTTTTCAACTTCATCCTTATCTGAGGAGTCTTGAGCTTCCACTTTCTCATTGATTGTCTTTAGAGCAAGAGATTTGCCCTTCCTTATGATGGTAGAGATAGCTCATAGGTTTGAAGAGAACCAATGAGTTCTTGAATTTTAATCTTATCAAGTTTTTTGCTTTCTTCGATGGCAGTGACTTTTGCACAGGAGCTCTCCGGTAATGATCATAGAATCTTCCTCACAATCTTGGAGTCCTCCATCTTTTCTCCCAAGTTGAATTTCCCAATCACCACTTCATTTAGCTTCCCATAAAATGAGTTGAATGACTCATCTTCAGCTCCTCGAAGCGTGTGGTAAGCATTTGTAACTTAGTGTCCTTCACCTTTTTGGTGCCTTCATAGGTCGTCTCCCAGATTTGTCATGCTTCCTTGGCAATTGTAACATGAGAAATCTTGTGAAATTCCTCAGGAGAAACACTACAAAAAATAGCATTTAGAGCCTTGCTATTAGCATTAACTGCTGCAAGAGCTACTTTATCCTATGTGGATTTGGCGGCCTCCGGCCTAGTCCATCCTATCTTAACAGCATCCCAAACACTATCATCAATGGAACATAGAAATGCCCTCATACGGGCTTTTTAAAAAGCAGAGTTGCTCCCATCAAAGTAAGGAGGAGCATTGAGCGATTGAGATCAATCCATCTCAAAAACGGTCTAGGATCACACTTAGGTAATGAAACCACAACAAGTGCACCCACTCTAATACCAATTGAATGTTCAATTAGTGTGTAAAACACTAATGAATGTTTAGACCCCCAATTTCGGCAATACCAACACAAGCTTATACACAAAAACATATGTGTAGAATGATGAATATAGGCTATATCCGAATTGGTAAAACACTCTAAACCATAATTAATCACAAACACAGTAGCAATTAAAAGGTAAAGAGAAAGGAAAGAGAGATGCAAACACAAAGATAACATCGACACGTGTTATTGAAGAGGAAATCGAAGAACTCGGCAAAAGACCTCTCCGCCGCTCTCCAAGCGGTCAAATGATCCACTAAAAAATAAAGTTGGGATACATGAATAGCAAAAAACCCTCCAAGCCTAATCTACGCAATGCACCTAAGCCCTCAAAGCTTCTTGCTCCAACAGGGTTAAGCCTAACCGTCTCTTCTTTAGCTTCTTGAATCCCGCAATAAGCCCATTGCATCAACTAAGTAAATTGGTTATCTCCAAACTGCTTCCCAAGCACCAAAATACCTCCTCACTGATATGGGTATGGTGAGATAAGGATTTGGCAAATGTACCTCTCAATGATATGTCAATGGAGAGGGTGAAAGTAAAGGAATTTGGAGAATCAAATATCAAAGATTGTGGATGAGTCAATCTTGTTTTTCTCTAGGGTTTCACTCTCAAAATTCTCTCTGGAACATTTCTACATTTCGTGAGTATAAGGGTATTTATAGTAGTGTATGTGAGGAATGTGAAAAGTCATTTTTCTGCATAACAGGGCATTTTGGCGACTCAATCTCGCGAGTGGGACAAGTCGCGAGTTTGAGTCACAAGCTAACTATCTGGCCAAACTGTACATTTTGTCCTATAGTGCTTCAGCTGTCGTGACCCTTTAGTTCCTTGCGTGCTTCACACGTGTGCTATTTTGGCGACTTGCCAGTCACGAGTCAATCATGAAATCCAGTCGCGAGGCTCCTTTGTATGCATAAATCTTGAGTTTCTTCACATTCTTTCACACACAACCCTTACATAATTCCCACCTAAATACAAGGTATCTAATTGCTAAAATACAAGTAAATTTGACACGGAATAAAGCCAATACATGATTAAATAAATTCAACCTCACAAATATATCTTTTAATTAAGTGGTAATATTTAATTTAAGTCTCTTATAAACCATGATCAAAATGTGCAAGAGGGGACATTGCTCATATGAATTAATAAACTGATCATATATAAGGGTGGACGGTGGGCACCAGCTAAGATCTTCTCTATATGCATCCATGTCATAATAAAGATTTTTTTTTCTTAATATTTTAATAAAATACACGGTGTCACGATACTTAAAATTACCTTTTGAAAAAAAGTGTTACTTAAAATTTTAAGTGATGTAACAATGAACACATACACTTTTAGACTTGTAGTATGTTTAATTCAAATATTTTTAACAATGTTATCAAAATGTATGAGAGGAGACATTATGAACATATATATAAATATATATATATATATATATATATATATATATTTATATTTATATAAGGGTCGCGCGACACAAAGTAGGATATTTGATTGGAGTCTATTTCACTATAAATATATTTAACTTTTTATATATGTTAGTTTAAATAATGTTACGTTATTCAAAATTTTAAATAATATAATATTAAATATATTTTTAAATTTAAAATATGAGATAGATGTATTTGAAAAGAAATGATTTTTTTTTCCAAACACACCAGGCCACCACAATCAAAGAAAATTGATGATATTTCAAAGACCTAAAACTTAAAAGGGGTAGCTCCTGGTTTGGGGACCCATTCCCGTGGAAAAATCTCCAACTTCTTTGTATTCAAATGTATCTTTTGCTGATGTATAACCTTGTCCTCCTGCTTGTGCTGTGCCCATCACTTTCAAGTAAAAGAAAATTTTATTACGTTGAGCCTTTTTTTCAAAGATTCAAATCAAAAAGGCTTTTGGACTAGGACCCATTCCTGCATGTGGTCTTTGACTATCTCCCACTTCTTGTAATGTAAAAGATACCACTTGCTGATGCCAAATTCTTGTTCTTTAGCGAGGCAATTTGGTCAGGCAAAGCAAAGAAAGATTGAAATGTATTCGGAATGATTACTGTTTAATAATGAGAATGGACTGATGGAGTATATTTTAGTGATAGCATTGTAATTTGAAACACTTACAATTGACGCATTTCATTAGTATTTTATTGCGTTTAATTTCATACGGCGCTGACCAGTGTGGTGTAATTCTTATCTTATATATCTTTTATTTCGTAATGACTTAGTAATTCTTACGTGCACTGGCATAAACTACAGTGTAGTATACCTTGGCCGTATGAGCTCTTTTATTTCTTTATATAATCTTGGTAGAGTTAGAGTGGTTCGAGGCTTTGAGCGGTGGCACTTCAATGGGTGTGTTGTGCCCACAACAATGATTATATCAAAGCTCCGAAAATATATTCTTGGGCCTATTTGAAATCTGTTTATTTTGTAAAAATTGTAAACATTTTGGTGAAAGTACTGTAGATAAATGTAAAAGTTAGTTGAAAGAGTACAGTGAGACCTATAAATAGTACCCAAAAAGTGAAATGAGACTCATAAATAATAGCAAAAATAAATTGAATAATAAAATAAGTTGGCAAAAATAATTTTTGCCAAACAGACACTTAGTATTACCCTTATCATTACATGACATATGATCAATGAGTCCACACACCAAAGACCCCATTTTTTATTCAAAAAAAAAAAAAACATATACTAACAATCTTACTCAAATTATAAATTTAACTAGTAAGTTACCCGTGCAATGCACAAATAATGTTATAATATTTTATATATAATAGTTTTGGAGAATTTTATATATGTTTTATAGTATAATTGTTATAAAACTTTATTAGAAATGATTTTATCATAAAAAGTAGCAATTATAAACTGCACACACATATTCATTATAATCATTCAATTGAAGTAATGACAAATTTAAAAATTATAAAAAAAAAACATTTGAGGAATATTATAGAATAAAAATTGATATAGAATATGTTTTTCTTTTTCTCCTTAATTCTAAAACAAAATACATATCTCAAACACTCACAGTCAATCACATCATTTACAAAACTCACAAATTCACAAGATCCGACCTTAACATCAAAATCGTAATTGCCATTGTCATTCAATATAAAATGCAAGAGTCTCTCTTCCTTTGTTGTAGCCAACTCATATGGGTTAGGATTAAATGAGAAAACAATATTGGAACTAAGTAGGTATCGTCGAAAGATTGAAGGTAAATGATATCATTTTTTGTCTGTGTATTTGACATGGGGTGACATGAATGACTATGGATAAGTATATATAAAGGGGTAGAAGTGCAAGAGGTGAAAATAGTGAATTAAAATACAAAGAGTTTTGTGTGTATGTCTAAGGGATGAAAAATTTTGAAATATTAAACCAAAAGATATAAAGAATATTTATTTGTTAATTAGAAAAGTCTTGAAACATTGAACTAAATAAAACAAAAAATCAATATTTAATTTGTTCTTATCTCTGATGTGACACTTGAAAATATTTCAATTATCTTTGCATAAAATGCACTACTTAGCAGAATCTTATACTTTCTTACACGAGTTGTTTGTGTGTTTATATATATACTGAAATTCTCTCTGGCATAATGTAGTACTCTCACACTATTTGTTTATACTTTATAGAAACTGTCACACCTCCCTACTTCTATTTTATTTATTTATTAATATATGGGATAAACACTTAACATGGCTTACGTTATTATATTACGTTTAAATTCATAAGGCGAAAGGTAAGAAGGTAACAACTAACCACGTTTTTTTCAATATGGAACTCAACTTAACAAGTTTTAAATTAAAAATAAATATATAAATAAAATCGAATAGATCCAATGGTCAAATATTTTTCGTTGTAATTAATATTTGATATATATATATATATATATATATATATATATATATATATTGCTGAATTTATATATATATATATATTGCTGAATGAGAAGGGAGGGCAAGGGCGACCATTGTGACTCAACCTCCTAAGGGCGACCATTGTGACTCAACTCCCTAGGGGTGACCATAGGGACACTCTCGCTAGAGAATGTTGAATTGAGTCATAATTACTGTGGTCCGAGGTGACAACAGATCTCACCTTACCACCTCGAGAAAGCTAGTAATTAGGGGCTACTCAGCAGAAATACCCACACTCCTCCCCAAGTACTCGCCCAGGATCGAACGAGGGACCTCAAAGCTGATTCACAGATCCCAACCACCAGGCCACCCCTCTTGGGGCAATTAATATTTGATAATTTTATTAAACCTAATGTCATCTGATTAATATAACGTCCAGTGTGCTCTACAATTGCTTGACGTGTTATATATCTAAATAAAACCCCCTAGCTTTTTGAAGATATTTTTATGGCCAAAATGCAAAATTCATCTACTATATTTTACTAGAATTCATTTCAATCTATCAACTTTATTTTTGTTCATTTCATTCTTCTAAGTTTCAAGTTATTTAATTAAGACCTCTCCATCAAATTCTGTTAAATGTGTGGTTAATTGTCCAAATTTGTAATTTTTTGTCTTCAAATTTTTTTAATTAAAATAAATAAATAATGGTTGAAAAATATTTTCCATAATTTTTTTTATAAAAAAAATTTACCAGAAGTTGACTAGGAGGTATTAATTGAATAAACTTGAAATTTAGATAACTGAAATGAATTATGGTGAAACTTTGAGGATGAGTTTTGCATTTTAGACTATTTTTGTTATACTTTTTAGTTTTTCCAACTCATATTTTTCAAATATTTTGTTGATATCTTCTATATGTGAGCATATATATTTATTGAGATATATTGTAGATTTTAGTTAATTTAATTGGTAAATTTTCTTATTGTCGAATAAGAGACCTGTATTCGAATTCCATCTATACCAACACTAATTAGTGTCTTGTCCTTATGAGAAAGAGATTCTCATAAAGTGGCATCATAAGTTAAAATCCTATCATATTTATAAAAAAAAATTGAGATATTGACTTTAAGCCCTTCAGCCTAAGAATGGACCCATTTGAACTCTCGTACAGTCGTACTAAAACCCACCCTCCTCAGGTAACGAATCTCACTCATGCAATGTGATCAATAATGAACCGAACAGAGCACCAATACATTAATAAGACCCATCTCCAATATCCAACCTCAACCACCACCCATGTTGACTCAGCCTAATCTTCATAAGTAAACTTAACTCCCCTAAAGATTAGGTTCAATATCAAGGAATCTCACCCACAATGATAACCTTTGAGTACTAACAAACTTTCCTCCCCTCAACATTAATTGCACTTCACTCACCTTCAATCACATCAAATATGAATGAACTTATGCCTCGATTGCATCCTGAGAAACGTCGTCTTGAGGCACATCCCATAAATGGACCAAAGGAGGTAGCTCTAGCCTCTAGGCATATTTAAAAACCCAAATTTAAGGTGTGATTTACATTTTAAAAAAATATACATATATTATAGGGGAAAGCGTTAGATCCAGTATCTAGTTATACTAAACTGTTAAGGTAGTGACATGTGTCCACTTTTAATTACGTGTCATCATCTCGATGAGTTCAATACATAGAATGCACTAAACCCAAGCCAAGTCTCATATAAAAACCTAATAGTCCCACTAGCTAGGGTATGCAACTTGTCTCCCAAGAATAGAACAATATCCTGGATATTACATCCCCATATACACCACTTTTTTCTTCTTTTTTGAGAAGAAAAAAATATAATAAAAAATATTCAAGAATAAACTAATGAAATTATTAAATATATCAGATGTGAATTTATTAGAACAAATGATGACATTAGTATTCCCCATATGCACATTTAGAAGAATTAAAAATGTTAAGTTCATTTCATATTTTTGTATTGAGTCATGAGTGACTTGCATTGATTGGTGTAGAGTATAACACAATCAAATTCCAGACTAGCAACGACTTTATATAGATATTCCAGCATAAAATATTTGCCATTATTCAACTACATGTGAGGTTAGTATGCTGGAGCAAGATTATTTTAGTTGTAATCATCCACTATCTACAGCCTCAGATTCAACTAAAGATCCGTAGCATTGAAGGACAGTTGAGGTTTATAAATAATAAAATGGACTCATAAGAGAGGAATCACAGTTAGACTTGACACAGCAAAGGCCTCTTGGGCCTAATGCACCTAAAGCCATTGGACTGTAATTGGCTCAATCAATCTCTTCTTTAGCTGATGTCATAAATAAACATTCCCTCATTTTATTGGACTGCGTACCATGCGTTGTCATCCTGCAACGTCAAGAATATAATATTGCAGCGTGTTATATCAAAAATCGAACCAAAATTCAACAGCTCTCCATCTGTTTTGAGGTGCAAATTTACCGAATGGTAAAACTTGTTGCACGCAATTTTTTTTACACGGTTTTACACCTCCACCATCACCCCCCAACCCCCACCCCCCCTTATCCAAAGCAACTAAAATTCACGATTTTCATTGTAAAACAGTTTGTGTAATAAACACTACCCTTTACTAAATTCTCTCTCTTCCACATGTATACTGTAATCAAAGAGATAATCCATTGTAAATCCCAACTCTAGCCATGACAGGTGCAAATAACATTCATATTGATAGCAGTGACCAAATATTGTTAATTGAATCTGGGAGAAAAAGATTTGCATCAAACTGCAAATGTTTTGAGCTTTTATCTACAATGAGAGTTGCTTGAGTTGATTTGGTCATGTTCAAAGGAGAACTACTAATGCTCCAGTAAAAAAGAGTGAGCTGTTCCATGTTGAGGGAAACGAAAAAAAAAAGTAAAGGAAGACCAAAATTTACACTAGTAAAAGTTTTAAAAATAACATGTCAATTACAAAAGTAGCAAAGAGTATGACTTTAGATATAATAGACTGAAGAAAAAGAATACAAGTGGCCAACCCTAACTAATCTATTGAGAATTCATAGCCAACCCCAAAATTTTTGGACTAAGGTAACTACCCAAAAATTTTGTTTGAAAGAAACTGCTTCTGAAATCCTGGACCAACATTTACTTTCCCTACTTTTTGACATACTAGTAATAATGCTATATCACCTAGGTACGTTATGTTGATAGAAACGACAGATCAAAAAAGGAAATGAAAAGATGAAAAAATTAAGCTGTTGATTTCTCCTCTTCAGACACATTCCTAGATAGCTGTTGCAGGAAGTTCCCAAGCAGCCTCTGATCCAAAAACATACTAGGTATCTGCAAGGAAGAACTATTACTATTAAGTAAAGGTTGCACACACAACACCACACGCCCACACACACACAAGAGAGAGGGAGAGACCTTTTCCCCAAAGAAAATTTTTGTATTATCAGCTATGGCCTCAACGAATTTAAGCTCAAGAAATTGCGGTGTCAGCTTCAACTTGTTTGCTTCAGCTTCCTTCAGTAAACTAGAAATGTAGAGAAAGCAATATCATTAATCATTTCTATAATACCATATTCATATCTTTTAAACTGAAAAGTGAATCAAGCTCCTACCGGTAGAAATATGCATCAGCCAAACTCTTTTCCCGAGCCATGTATATCTGGTTCTCAATTTCTTGCTGCTTCCTGGCACTATCCTTTTCCATCAACTTCTGTTCCATGAGGATCTTACTCACATTTGCAATCTTCTCAGCTTCACTAATAGCCATTTTCTTACTTGTCTCTGCCTCTTTCTCAACCACTCTCTGTTTCTCAATAGCAATTAAGACCTAACAAAGCAACATCAACATAAAACATAGAATGATGCACTCTATTAACTTCGAAGGCTTACTATATAATAAATTATCCAATATGTTTTTCATTGACTGGGTGTGGGTGCAAAAACATGCATGTACAAAGTTTGGATATAAGTGAAAAAAGCTCAAAGGACCAAGGCGAACTGGTTTAAAGGGTAAACTCAATGTTCAGCCATAATTTGAAATAATAAACATAGATTAAAAGCACATTTAATTTAGAAAGAATCTGCATATCAAGAATCATATTGTGTGCGAGTGTGTGTGTGTGTCTATTTGCTTTGCTTGACTAACAGAGGAAAATAAAAGAAAGTAAAAGGACCTTCTATCATATTCAGGAAAAAGAAACCGAACCTTAGTGCGTTCCTCTTCCATCTGTTCAAAATTGTGTCTTATGCTTTCCGGGATTTTTGGCTTTGTAACACGAACACTAATGATTTCAATACCTGGAGCATAACGTGTGCAGTCACCCTGGAGAGCATCCTTCATCTTTTCATCAATCTGTGAGAGTTAAATGCTTTGTCAATATAACATGAAATAAATAAATAGAAAAGGATTTGATTACCCCTGCACTAGCACATGGTGGCATGATGTTACACAACCATATGAAGTATAGTTATAAGGAGCTTCTTAATAATGCTGGCAACTTAACACCAACATAGATTCCTGAAGAGAAGTAATCCTTGGAAGTCAACACAACACTACTTGCTGGGATTTTCTTGAGGAGGGATCAAATTGTTCAACTTTTCAAGTTAAGATTTCAATATGCTAAACAACCTTTCAGATTAAACTACTAAAGCAGAAGAAGAAAAGTACACTAGTTTAAACAACACTTGGAAGACTTCTAATACTGTAAAGCTAAATTGGAAGCTCCCAAAATATTTTCATTTATGACTTTAAAGGGTATGTTTTCTTTAGCATTCATACTTGATCAAAAACATCAATGTAGACTTGTTGAAGAGAGTGAGAGCTGCAAAACTGATTGATCTCGTGATGAATTTTGTCATATATCCATGTATTGTCATACTGCACCCCATAGTTCAGCAAAGTGTCATGCACATAGTCTTTGTGAAGCCGGTTAACAACCTGAAAAGGCAGTATAATCAGTGCATGTAAGCTGAGCATTTCAAACCTTAGACCACTTGTAAACCATAATGTTAACAAAGAGCAACATCTAGCAGCTGTACCTCTATCTTCTCAAAGTTAATCATTACACCTCCTTTGGTACCACAAGGAATATCCCTCACCTGCAATTATACTCACAGGAAGGATTTGAGCATTAGACTGACAAGATGAAATTACTGAATTTTCATAACATCGAATTTTACCTGATCTGTCTGAAGGGTTACTTGAACAGGCTCATAATGGGTTATAAAAGGCAGCTTCAGATGAAAACCTGAAAATTAAGTGCATGCAGAAATTTCATAAGTTCTAGGAAAGCAACTACTGAATGAAAATCATAAAGAAAGGACCACAGTCAAACCTGGATCGGTAATCATCTTTAGAAGGGCACCTCCTCTCCAGTAAACCCCAACATGGCCTTCAGGGACTTGGTGCAGAATGGAAAAACCATTCCTAGAAGTTGATGATGAAGGAATCACTATCTGTAAAATTTATATTCATGTCAGATATTTTCAAACTCAAATAAAATGATATGAACACTTATTCCAGTGACTGAAATTCAGAATAAATCTAAAATTTTAAACAAACTAGCAATTAATAAGAAAATTACATAGTCACTCCATAAATAAAACACTAATCCAAGAACAACATGACAAGTTTTGATTGTTTTTAGTTTGGTAATTCTTTTGATCAAAAGACTAATTCAAAGTGGGAACTAAATACATTCCCATATCTTCAAAGTGGTTCTTTCAAAAAACATGCCCTCCAAATCAAATTTTTTAAAATTTGACATTTTCATAAGCTTGCATGTTAACTAAAACTTGTTTTGATTCTAGAAAAACTGGATTAACAGAGTCAACAAGCTTTGTAATTTGCCAAACATCCCCAAAAAACATTCAGGCAACACAATTACCAAGTGCATACTCTGTGCCACAATGTAAATTCCTTTAAATTTTTTTTTTATGAAAAATAATAAAAGCTGAATTGAACTATGATTTAAACTAACAACAACAATAACAACTAGTCTTAATTCCAAATTATGGTTTGGAATATTTATGGTTTGATAATACCATGGCGAAGATGGCGATAAAGGATAAGAAGACTGCGAGAATAGCTGAGAAACCATTGCCACCGCCACCGCCACCGCGGCCGCCTTGAAGAGACTGTGTTACGAGTCTCGGTTGATTTGAATCCATAATGGCGGTTTGTTATTGCAGGTTTGAATTTGGGGAATTTATAGTTTTTTTTTTTTTTTGGACAGCTTTCTTTCTTTTTAAGCGGGGAACACCGACACGCCATTTTTGGCGGCGTACCGGTGTACGACACGTGTTGGACACGTGTCGGACACGTATACCGACACGACTCGCCGGACTCCGTGTCGGTGCGTTGTCTTTTTTTTTTCGCTTCTCCGACACGGTGGACATGCCGGCAGTGGAAAAAAAAAAAACAGAAAATCACTGATTTTGACAGTCGCCGGTGTTCTGAGAAGTCAGTACCGTGAAGGTTGAAACCCATAGCAGTCGCCGGTGCTAGATCGGGCCGATCGGCGAGCTCCATAGACAGTCGCCGTCGACGCCGTGCCCTCTGTCCCTTCCGATCTCTCTCTCACTCTCTCGGCGCGGACAGGTCCGATCCGACCTCTTCTCTTCTCTCTCTCTCTCTCTCTCTCTCTCTCTTTTTTCTTTTTTTACAAGATAACGCGTACAAGTTATAACGGCTTTTTTTTTTTAATCCCACTCTTACTGTGTATATACCACTCTCGTCACACATGATTCCTACGTGGAACGAGACTTTTCTATTTTAGTGGTTCTATTTTGTAAAAAGAAATTGTATTTAATTATTTTATATATATATATAATTTTTATTTTAAAAATTTAATTTATAAGTGAATAAATTAATTTTAAAATTAATAGGAGAGTGGTCCTATTTTTTAAGTAATATTTTAGTGGAGTTGGAGTTGCATTTTTACCGGTTTGTCCTTTAGTTTTGTCTCTACTTAAACATAAGACTGTAGAGGCATCTTTGAACTAAAAAAATAAATTTTTACCAGATTGTCCTTTAGTTTTGTCTCTATTTAAACAATAGACTGTATGAGCATTTTTTAACTAAAAAAATAGGAATCCAAACAGGAGAAGCCTCTTAAATAGTAGTATAGATATATATATATATATATATATATATATATTAATCCCAAAAGTTTAAAGTCTGTTTTCCTATTATGTTTTTAGTTTGACGTTGAATGTAGCTTATTTAAACTTTTGGTTTATACTCTAAACGTTTTATCTATACTACTATTTAAGGGGCTTCCCCTGTTTGGATTCCTATTTTTTTAGTTCAAAAATGTCTTACAGTCCTATGTTTTAATAGAGACAAAACTAAAGGAAAATCCTGTAAAAACTCATTTTTTTAGTTCAAAGATACCCCTACAGTCTTATGTTTAAGTAGAGACAAAACTCAAGAACAATTCGGTAAAAATGCAACTCTAACTCCCACAAAAATATTGCCTAAAAAATAGGACCACTCTTCTATTAATTTTTAAATTGATTTATTCACTTATAAATTAGATTTTTAAAATAAAAATCATATATATATATATATATATAAAATAATCAAATAAAATTTTTTCTATAAAATAAGACCACTAAAAAAGAAAAGTCTCATTGCACACGCGAAGCGCGTGTGATGAGACTAGTGTTTATTATTGTACTACTTTGGGTGTTAGTTTACTTATTTGTAATTCTTACATAATTTAAATTCTAAATATAAACATATTTTATGTCTAAAAATATTTAAAAATATGTCTAAATATAAAATTTAATTAATTATTTAATTGTCGTGTTCACACTGTGTCGTATTCTTATTTTTCAAAAATTGTCGTATTGTCATGTCTATGTCTATGTCTGTGCATCATAGGGAATATGAGCAAAGCATAATGTTAACAAAATAAATAATAAATAATAAATAAAAGGGAGAAAATAAACGCAAGAAAGAAAGAAGGATGCAATAACAAGAAGTCTTCCTCCATGAACAGAGTTGTAGCTTTAGTACTAAGTTTGTTGTAGATTGGTCTACGATTAAGTTTCCTCCATGAATAGAGTTGTAGCTTTAGTTCTAAGTTTCCTCCATTAAATTTGACAACAAATTTAATTGTAGACTAGTCAACAATTAAGTTTGTTGTAAAATTTTGTTTAAAATTTAATTATGTTGAGCTCAAAAAAATTTAGAGTGGTCACAAATTTTTTTTAAAGATAAAAAAAATCATAAATTTTTAAAATTCATACATAATAATTGTTATTTTTCTAGGTCAAGGTGGTCACAGGACCACCCTGAACTCTACGTAGAGCCTCCCCTAATGAATAACACAAACATTCAAATATCCTTAGAAAATGTTATGAGTATCATTTTTTTTATAACACAAACACCAGGCTATAACGTGTAAGAATCCTATGAGAGTGGCTTCTAGATGAGACAAAAGTTTCTGTTCTAGGAATGGTATGAGGTTTTAGGAATCACTTAGTCAATTCCCTGGTGCTTGTCGTATATTTTTGAAATATATAACACTTTTTGTATTTATTTTTAATTCTTATTTTATTTATCATCTAATCCTTTGATTACCTTAATTTACATGAGAATTTTTTTAGAAGAATTCTACATGAGAATTTAATTTGAAAAGTAATAATATTTTGTTAAAATTTATATGGTACATAAATTTATTTTTAATTTTTTATCCTTAATTTAGGAAATTGCCTTATTTAATAATCTTTTCAATATCTTTTATCTCAAAAAATATTTTTTTATAGGTCAATTGCAAATTGCACCCCTAAAGTTTGGGGGTGTTTAGAGTTTGAACCCTAAAGTTTCAAAATTTGGATTTTACACCCTAACATTTCAAATTTTGAATTTTACTCTCTAAAGTTTAGGAGTGCTTCAATTTTACACCCTCAAATTATGAAATTTTAAGATGTAAAATCTAAACACCCAAAATTTTTGGGAGTAAAATCCAAATATCCTTAAAATATAGGGGTAAAATCCAAATTCTGAGTGTAAAATTTAAATACTCCCAAATAGTATAGGGTAAAATTTAAATTTTGAAATTTCAAGATATAAAATCAAATAACCTTCCAACTTTAGAAATATAATTTGCAATTTTTTTTAAAGGTAAAATTGTATTAATTAAATAGACAAATGGCATGTTTAGTGAGTAATCCCAAACATACATTTTCACATTTTAAACAACATTACACACTTTTTTACATACTTTTTCACCCACACATATTTCAAAAAACTACAAAAATTTCATCTCAAACTACTCTACCAAACACCCCCAAAAGTTCCAAAAGTAACATAGGCTCCTAATGCAACTCAGCACTACACAAACTAGCCTGGCAGAGGACAACAAAGAGACATCATTAAGCTCACCCCCTAAAAATCTTTTGTGTCCGTTGGTTAGCCACCAACTCCTGTTAGTCGTACAAAAGGACATAGCCCTATGTATCTGAGACTTTGACTCCTCGAGTAATTCTACGGTAACCCCCAAAAAAGGGAGGTTATGGTACCCATTAGTAGGTAACCTGCTATACTAAGTTACTTTTTTTTATCACATTTGACTATTCTATCCTCACATTGTACAGTTCCAACATTACATGTGACAGTTCTTTTCTCACATTTAGTGGTTCCTTTACTTTTTTCTCACATTCGACGATTCCATCCTTACATTGTGTAGTTCCAACATCACATGTGACAGTTCTTTTCTTATATTTGGTGGTTCCCTTACTTTTTTTTTCTCCCATTTGACGGTTCCATCCTCACATTGTGCAGTTCCAACATCACATGTGACAGTTCTTTTGTCACATTAGATGGTTCTCTTACTTTTTTCTCACAAATGACAGTTTCATCCTCACATTGTACAGTTCTAACATCACATGTGACATTTATTTTCTCATATTTGGTGGTTTCCTTACTTTTTTCTCATATTTGACGATTTCGTCCTCATATTGTGCAGTTCCAACATCACATCTGACGGTTCTTTTCTCACATTTGGTGGTTTCCTTACTTTTTTCTTATATTTGACGATTCTATCCTCACATTGTACAGTTCCAACATCACATATGACAGTTCTTTTCTCACATTTGGTGGTTCCTTTACTTTTTTTTTCACATTTGACGGTTCCATCCTTACATTGTGCGGTTCCAACATCACATGTGACAATTCTTTTCTTACATTTGGTTGTTCCCTAACTTTTTTTTCCTCACATTTGACGGTTTCATTCTCACATTGTGCAGTTCCAACATCACATGTGACAGTTCTTTTGTCACATTAGATGGTTTCCTTACTTTTTTCTCATACGTGATGGTTTCATCCTCACATTATGCAGTTTTAACATCACATGTAACATTTAGTTTCTCATATTTGGTAGTTTTCTTACTTTTTTATCATATTTGACGGTTCTATCCTCACATTGTGCAGTTCTAACATCACATGTGATAGTTCTTTTCTCACATTTGGTGGTTTCCTTACTTTTTTCTCATATTAAACGGTTTCATTCTCACATTGTGCAGTTCCAACATCACATGTGACAGTTCTTTTCTCACATTTGGTGGTTCCCTTACTTTTTTCTCACATTTCATGATTTCATCCTCACGTTGTGCAGTTCCAACATCACATGTGACAGCTCTCTTCTCACATTTGGTGGTTCCCTTACTTTTTTTCTCACATTTGACGGTTTCATCCTCACATTATGCAGTTTCAACATCACATGTGACAATTCTTTTATCACATTCGGTGGTTTCTTTATTATTATTTTTTTCTCAAATTTGATGGTTTCATTGTTATATTAAGCAGTACCAACATCGCATTTGCTCTATTTTTGTCACATGTGACAGTTCTTTTGTCATATTGGGTAGTTCCCTTACTTTTTTCTCACATTTGACGGTTCCATTCTCGCATTGTGCAGTTCCAACATCACATGTGACAATTCTTTTCTCACATTTGGTGATTCCCTTAATTTTTTTCTCACATTTAATGGTTCCATCATCGCATTGTGTAATTCCAACATCATATGTGACAGTTGTTTTGTCACATTTGGTGGTTCCCTTACTTTTTTCTCACATTTGACAATTCTCACATTGTGCAGTTCCAACTTCACATTTGACAGTTATTTTGTTACATTCAATGGTTTATTTGTTTCTCAAATTTGATGGTTTTATTTTTACATTGTGTAGTTCTAATATCAAATTTTATAGTTCTTCTATCACATATACTGGTTCCTTTATTTTTTTCTCAAATTTGATGGTTTCATTGTCACATTAAACAGTACCAACATCACATCAAACTCTATGTTCCCTAAAAACGCAGCCCATCACAAGTCATATCTCTCTTTTTTCTTTTCTTTTTTTTCTTTTTTCTTTTTTCTTTTTTCTCACATTGATGGTTTCATTTTCACATAAAGTAATACCAACATCACATCTAACCGTACTTTTGTTACATTCAATGGTACTTAATTTTATTTTTTACTCACATTTAACAATTCCATCGTAATATTGCACAGTACTAACATCACATCTAATTGTACTATTATCACATTTTATGGTACCCTTATTTTTTACTTACATTTAAATGTTCAATTATCACATTACACGGTACCAATAAGGGACCGAGGGAAACTTGAACACATTACCCCCAACCTAATACACTCACACACACACGCGCACACACACACACACACACACATATATATTATATTTTGTCACCCCTTTAACAATATTATTGATTTTTTTAAGAGTAATGCTATCATCTTATAAAACCAAATCATATAACTCTGTAAATTCTAATGTGGGATTTTTTTGCCATTTAACATGATTTTCAAAACAATTTTAGTTAGTTGGCATGTTTTGAAACATATTTGTAAACAAGCATCTCAAGTCTTAGAGACTCAAGATTGCTTAAGGAATTCAAACCTTTAAGACTCGAGTTCCACGTGCTAGCAACAATTGATGTGAAATATTATTCACAAGGAAGTCGAGTTTTACAGGCTCGAATTCTACTTATTCATATTTTTTTTATCCTAGTTGAACTCGAGTTTTATAGGCTCGAGTTCTACTAATTTATATATTTTTATTTTTATCCCAGTGGAACTCAAGTTTTGTAAACTCAAGTTCCACTAAGTTTTTTTTTTTTTTTTTTTTTTTTTTTAAGTATTTGTTTAAACTGCAAACATCTCAGTAAATCCCCCATATCAGCATTTTAATAAATACTGTAAACCAAAAATTAATAGTTCCAACAGAAAGGTCATAATTTTAACTTTTAACACACGAATGAAGTCCATGTATGAATGAATTAAGTTTCGCCATTGAATCAAGTTTCACTAATAACTTTGTTTTGGCTAAAAACTCTATAACATCACATTAAAATCTATACCACTGTAGCTACATTTTCCCAACAACCAAAAGTAATTTGCTCTTTCACAATTTGCATATGCTTAACAACCAAGTCTACAAATATCTTGTCGACGGGTGGTGTCCACCTTGTCCTTGAACCTTCTAGCTTTGGCTAATGACTGGCTTCACTGTCCATCTACAAGTGTAGAAAATGTAAAGTGCATATTTTGTTTCACAGGATCATCCACTACCTTTCCTCCTCCTTGAACTACCCATTGAACAATTTCAGCCCTCTGAGAGAAGAGATTACAACTAACTGTTAAACATATTTGAATATTCAATACCTGCCTCAAATTCATTACTACATACCAAAGAATGAAAGAACATAAAAAAAAATATTCAACAAAAGAAACAAAAAATATTGAGGATCAAAAACAATTCGCAAAACACAAAAAATGCATGCTAGTAAGTGTAAAAAGAGCAATCAAGTTCTCAGAGGTTAACCAACAAATACTTTTTCTCTAAAATCTTACAACATATCCATAACTGCTTATCAAACTAATCTGTAGAATCATATTTGATAATTTATAATGTTAAAATTAATTAAGAGACACAAACTAAAGCCCCAGATCTTGGTGGATTCAATGTGTGTATATGTATATAACATAATGATGAAAATACTAAGAGGTTGAATTCAAGTTAATGGAAAGAACTCAGAAGCCTAATCCAAACCCAAATTGTTTTATATAAAAGCAATATGTTCTCTACCATTAAATATAGAATTCTTAACACAGCGAAAAAAGACCTTTAGTTTCAAGCAGGTTTGCAAGACTGCAAGTTCATGTTTCACATTCCAAGTCCTATTCAGTGCACAAATTTTCTTTTTGCAAATGACATAAATACTATTTTCAAGAATTATTAAAAATACCTAGCGTACGTTTCTCTAAATTTACAATTTAACATACACATCTACTACCAAAGGCACATCAGTGAACTTCTAAATAGTGAAAATTATACCAAGGCCATGGTTCTTGTAGGGCAAAATTGAAGTAGGAATTTTAACAACTTACCCTATCCTCAGGAAAGGATTTTGAGAAGCAAAATACTCTTTTCTGGAACACGCTTGATGGCTTCCCATTTTTAACACTTGAATCATGTTGTGTCTTCTTCAACCTTTTTTTTATCTATCAATTTATGCTCACTGCTCCAATGACCAAACGTAATCTATGTGATCACAATTTACAAGTTAAGATGAAAATGTACAACATACTCAAAAGTTTGACAAGTACCAATCAAACAAATGAAAGAAATAAAAACAGCCCACATAACGACATAAGTCCAGCTTGAACTAGGATGTGACATTTAAAACACTCACAATGTATCTCAGTAGAATAGGGATCTCTTACTTTTCACAATCACAATCTTCTAGCCATGTGAGTTTAACTACATAAATAACACCCAAAGTTGCAAGGCTCCTTACCTCCTTTTTCTCGCTAAGAAATTACAAAAACAAGTGAGAGACGAAGCTAATACAAATAAGGGAAGATACTTTCCCAACTCAGCAAACATAACAGAGAGCCAATGTGAATAAAAGGAATATCACAGTAATGTCATAAGTCACCATACTAGCAAGGGACCTTAAAGAATTGCATAAAGAAAGAACCAAATTTTTTTTTTAAATACTCTTTTTGCTTAAAAGAGCCAGGACTTATTGCATCTCTGAAGGAGATCCAACTACTATGTGTGTCAATTTATCATTGAATGACATATACTGGGATCCTCCACCTCTAAGTACCATACTAACTAGTTTACGCATTTCAGAAACTTCAAAGCCATTGAACAAAAAGGAAGATACACTAGTAATCATTGCAAAGATTTATATAATGAAATCAAATTTTCTATATAATAAATAAATACTTAAAAATTAAAGTTTCACATTACAAACTTGCTGAGAGATTCTTTAATGGGAAATTTTCACATGGGTTTCCATTAGGGAAAAACCAAAGCAAGTCGCTTGATTTGCAATTCGAATCAGATTTCACAACATTACTAATGCTAGTGCTCCAAAATTCCTAGAGAAATAAAAAAACCAATCAAATAGGCCCAAATCTTGACGATAAATTCAGGGAAAAGGGAGAAGAGATGAAGAAAAAACCTATCCTACTCTCACTTTCAATTGAAATAAATCATTAAACCCATCATTCAAAAACCCAAATCTTGCCGATAAATTCAAGGAAAATGTATGAAGACGAGGTGAAGATCTGTCAAGAATGATGAGGAGGAGCAGAGAAGTAGAGAGAGAGAGAGAGAGAGAGACAACACGAGACGGCTGTTCGGAGGCCTTTTTTGGTTGCTCGACCACGTGTTATCCACTAAATTAGTGACCTTGCTAGGCCCAGGTTCTTTTTTAGGGAGTTGCGTCCCGGAACTCAACATTGGGCCATGTGGTCCAACGGCTACCGGTGTATCTTTTAAGCCTACCAAACCATTAAAGCCAAAGTCTAAGAATCACGATAGTATAATATGCGTTTGATATGATAGCTTTGACTAGTAGTTGTAATAACAGTTGAGATAAAGTAGTATTTATTTAGAGGTAAAGTAGTCATGTACTCAATAAAGTAAATTTAAATATTATGAAGCAAAGTCACTTATCTTCGTATAGTTTATAGCCCAGCTGTGTAGCAACAGTGAGCTGATAGGATTCCAGCAGACTGCCAGCGGTAGAGGGTAGTTAAACTTGCCCCTCCTTTGTATGATTTGTAGCACAGCCGTGTAACATCAGTGAGCTAATAGGACTATAACAGAATGCCAGCGGTAGAGGCTAGTTAAGCTTGACCCTCTTATCATGCAATTTAAATGAGTTTAAGCCTTAGTTAATGGTTGTAATGGTAGTTAGAATAAAGTAAAATGTATTTAAATGTGAAGTATTCATGTGCTCAATAATGTAAATTTAAAGATAAGGAAGCAAAGTCACTTATCTTTGTATGGTTTGTAGCCCAGCTATACAACTTCTGTGAATTGATGATATCCTAGCAGAGTGGCCCCAGCGGTAGAGAGGCAGTTTGCCATAATAACTTCAAGATCGAAGGGGAAAAATGGGTGCAATTGAAGGGAGAGAGAGTATGCCCAACTATGTGTAGGGGCTGGTTAAGCTTGCTCTTCCTATCATGCACTTAAATGAGTTTTCCCATAGACAATACTCTTTTAGTCATTGTGAAGTTATGAATAGTATTGCCTTCCATGAGAAGGGCTTTTCTATAGAGTATTTGTGCCTTCTAAGAGAAGGGTTTTATGTAAGATGGATTTGTGCCTTCCATGAGAAGGGTTTTGATGTGAGATCTTGGTGCCTTCTAGGAGAAGGGTTTTAGTAGTTTATGCCTTCCGTGAGAAGGGTTTTTATAAGAGAGATAGAGAAGAGTATTGATATGTGTTTATGAGCAGCAAAATAGTAGAACTTCAGAGTGAGCGAGTATGAGAATGGAGTTTAGAAGAGTGTAGTGAGTCATATGTAATGTTATAGTAAATATGTATGAGATTGTGTAAGAGAAGTGAAGAAAGAGATGTTTTGTAGGATGTAGTGTTTGTAATATGTATGATATATGAAAGTACGAAAGATATGGCAGTTGAAGATAGTAAAAATATGAGATTACAACCGTTGGAGAAGTTGTAGAGATTGCTTTCCAAAAGGAAAGATTTTGTAGGAAAAGAGTGTGGAGATTTGTATAAGTATTTAGAGATGGGAGCAGTAAGATAGGTCTATTTTCTGAGTATGAAGAGTGAGAGAATCAGTATAAGAGAGGTAATAAGGTTGTAGTATGTTTTGCAAAGCTGCTGGGATTTGCTGCCGGAGAGTGGATGAGGGCTTATGAAGGCATTTGTGAGCTAAGTGCTGAAGAGTTTAGTTCTTGATTTTAAAAAAAATATATATAGAACTTCATTCAGAGCTTAGGGAAAGAGACTAGAGAGGTTTGTGAAAGAGTTCTTCTCCCTTTGGTGTCCTCCTTTAAGGTGTTGATGAGAGGTCCCGTTTAAAGCTGAGTTTGAGGGGGTATTTTAGCAAATAATATCAGCCAAAATCTGTCCCAAATAGCAATGAATTTTCAGAAAATCCATCTTAAGATTTAGGCAAAAATGGTAAGTTTAGCTTCAAGATGTTCTTGCTATTTCAGGTAAGAGCTGCTGGGGAAAAAGCAATAGAAAAGGAATGTATTTCAGCAAAAGAAAAGATAGTTACAACATTGGTTTTGGTTTTAGCCAAATGTGAAAAAAAAAAAAAAAAGTAATTCACAGACTGCTGTACAGCTATCCCAGCTGTTAGGTAAAGCTATCCCAGCTATCAGGACTAGCTGTCACAGTTGTCAGGAGCAGTTGTCACTTTGGGCAGAAGCAAAAGAGGTCAGCATGGTGATTGAAGAGTCTTGGAGAGGTCATTCAGCATTTACTTTATGGTCTTAGCTGAAAATGGTAAGATCACTTTCAAGGGTATCTTGCTATTTTAGGCATAGCAGCTGGGAGCTGGGATTTTAGCATTAAATGGCTGCTGATATCACTCCCAGCCCGGTGTCAAGTGCTGGATACACTGTTGGGGGTCTACTGGAAAGTTTTCCCCTTTTGGGTGTTTGTGTTTTTGGTGCAAGGTTCCATTATAACACATTTCTAGCAAACAATAGAAGGATTGGTTGAAAGGTAATAAAGGTTTAGAGATTTAGTTGGGGTCTCATTGTGTTGTGACATAATCTTGGTAAGCAAGAAGAGTATTTAATGCTTTGCTCTGGCAGCTGGCAGAAAAATATATGGTCAGATTATGGTAGACAGCAGCTGGGTATAAGAGATATCATGAATATTTTGTACATAGTTGGAGATAAAAGATAGCCAATCAGATTAGGCCATGTGTTTGAGTTGAATTTTAGCTGAAAGCAGTAATGGGATTATGTAGAATAACATAATGAAGTTTTCAAATTTGTATAGCAACAACTAGGGATTGAATGAGCAGTTATATTCCCAGCAGCTAGATGATTGGGGATATTAAGCATGTGTCATGTGATGAATATTAAGTTTTAGGAAAAGAGTAATAGGGAATTTTATCATTTTAAGTACTATGTGATAAGAGATGCTTACCATATGTTACCCGCCACACACGAACTCGTCAGAGTTTAGGGAGTTGAAGAAGACACGCCAAGTAACATGTTTCTTTTATCAACTTTAAACCGCTGGAACTTTACTGAACATACATTTTGGCCATCCAAATCACGACTCCCAAAGTTCCCCCAAAGAAACTTAAGCCAAAGATAAGATGACGTACCTCGGGTTTTGTTGTAACATTATGTAAATATGAGCTCTTGTTGAAGAAGCCGCTTACCATGAGTGTAAGAAAGGTGATATGGGCCGTGAGCTTTGATTCATTGTGTGAGCCCAATCCATATGTTGATGTGGCATGGGTTGCCAATGAAGTAATGCCATGTGGGCCGAAAAAAGAGTCCTCAACAACGGCAAGAGAGAAAGAAAAAAAAAAAGCGTATTTTTTTTTCGTATGTTTGATTTTATATGTTACTTGCTTGGCTAGTAAATGGTAATTCATTAAAATAACCTAAACGACTAAGATCAAAACAAGTGAAATCAATGGTTAGATTTATGGGTGGGTACCGTACCCACACTCAAAAAAAGGTGAGTATGGTAGAATGATTCTTCCTAATGTTATCATCAGATCTAATAAATTCACATATGATATATTTTATAATTTCATTATTTTATTCTTGGAGAATTTTTATTATAATTTTTACTTCTCAAGAGAAGAAGAAGAAGAAGAAAAGAGTGGTGTATATGGGGATGTAAATAGAGACAGCAATGGAACCACAAAAAGAGATGGCCTCACTTAATTGAACAAGTTCCCTTTTGCCTATTTGTCCTGTTATTGGAAAAGAAAGAAAAATCCCTTAGCAGTATAACTTAGGCTGGACTCAAGGCTGGGCTGGCCAAGGGTACTCTGGTGATTAAGTATTGACAACAGATTTTCTTTTGTTAGGTAATAAAAAAAAATATATCTAAGATAATGTTCCATTCTTGGGGGATGAGTTCCATACCCTGGCCAGTGGGACTAATATGTTTTTATATAGGGATTTGGCTTTGGTCTAGTGCATTAGACTTCTTGAGATGATGACAAATGATCAAAATTGGACACATGTTACCATCCTGATGGTTCAGTGTAACTGAACTCTAGACCCAAGTTTTGCGCTTCATACAGAAAGTGTGACAATATTTTTTTAGATGTAAATCACTCCTTAAAATTGGGATTTTAAATATGCTTAGAGGCTAGAGCTACATCCTTTGGTTGATTGTTGGGATGTGCCTCAAGACGGCGTGTCTTGGGCTGCAAACGAGAAATAGGTTCAATTATATTTGATGTGATTAAAGGTAGGGATAGAGGCAGAACTTTGAATTAAGGGGGGCAGTTTTACTGTTGGCTGTATGCAACGATTTCAACCTTTGACTCTGCTAATTTTTTTTTTTTTTAAGCTCAGAATGATAGGACTCTGCTATTACTTAACTACTGAGATTTATTTTATTTTATTTATTTTTGTTTGGGTAAGGACAAAATTATTTTTGTTTAAAGTTTTTTAAAGGGCATGGTTGTTTATTTTGGATTAAATTAGTTACTTGAGCTTAATTGTTTTTAGTTTTACTATTGGTAATTTTTGTTGTTGAGTTATTTTTTTTGGGCTTGTATATTTTGTTTTAGATATTAAATTTAATTTTTTTTATGATCACCAAATTGAGGAAAATGTTAGAGCTACAAGTTTTTTTTATAAAATACTGATGTGATAAGTGATTATTGGTAAGTAAAAGAAAATGATGTGAGTGGTGGGTCCATATGCGAACCAATAAAAATTTGCTTTCAAAACAATTTGTAAAAATATATTGTAAAAAAAATTGTGAATATAGCATTACTCTTAAAAGAATGATTGATATTGTTTAAGAGAAACAAAATGCAATTTTATTTTATTAGTACATATATATAATAATAGTTTTTAAAAAAATTGGAGGGGACATTCCCACCTGCCCAATGGTGGCTCCATCCTAATTGAAGGTGAATGCGGTGCAATTAATGTTGAGGGGAGGGGCTCCATCCCCAGTTGAAGGTGAGTGCGGTACAATTAATGTTGAGGGGAGGAGAGGTTGTTAGTGCTCAAAGGACTATTACTTCTGAGGAGATTTGTTTGTTTTCATTGTGGGTGAGATTGCTTGATATTGAACTTAACCTCTAGGGGAGTTAAGTTTGCTTCTGAAGATGACAAGGTTAAGTAAATATTTGACCATTGGATCTATTCAATTTTACTGATTTTTTTTTAAAAAAAAATTTAAAACTTGTTATTTGAGTTCCACTTTTAAAAAAACAAAACTTGGTTAGTACCATTGCGTACCCTTAGTATGATAGTTACTTTATAAGTATAAATTCTTGTAGGGTGCAAAGGGTAAATGTTAGGGTTAAAGTCACCTGAAGGGAGCTTCACACATATGCACGTAAATTATGCTAAAATAGAATTCTATCTCATATCCCAAAAACAAAAAACAAAAAAAACTTGGTTAGTTATTACCTTCTTACATTTTACCTTATCAATTTAAACATATAAATAATATTACAGTCACAAACCATTTTTCAACATTTTACAAACTATATGGAGATATTCCACACTCCACAGAGCTAGGAGTCCTTTTCAATCTTTCAAATATCATCATTCTCTTTGATTTTGGTGGGTGAGTTTGAAAAAATAAAATAAAAGAAATCTATATCATATTCATATTAAATATTACAAATTAAAAAGTGAGTTCAGTATTATGTTATTTAAAATTTTAATAACGTGACATCATGTAATCTAATATATATATATATATATATATATATATATATATATATATATAAAGTTAAAATATTTACTGGGATATAGGCTCTAATCGAATATCTTAATTTGTGTCCACACTTATATATCATCTTAATAATTTGTGCGATAACGTCTCCTATCACACATTTTGCTATATATCAAGTATCAACTCCAACATTATAAATATTCCATTGCCACCAATCCATCACCAGGAGTGTCATAAGGTTGATTTAAAAAAAAAAAAAAGACCAAATTAAGATGAGAGAAATTTGTAATATGAGAGAATTAAAGATACAATCTCCACTTTTACGAATGTAGTGGAGCAATTAGAGAAAGAGAAACATAGAGAAAGACAAAAGGAAAGAGAAAGTAATATAATAAAATTTATTAAAAAATAAATGGTATGTTCATACTTTCTTAATTGAGTTTTGAGTGATTGTCTTCATTTGAAATTAGTGGGAACGTGGGAATAGATGTGCATGATTGAATTTATTTTTTAGAATTTGAAGAAGAAAAAGAAAAGATGATAAAGAAAGAGAAACATATAGAATGAAGTAACTGCTTGTTATGGGGAGTATAAAATTGGTGGGAGTGTGGGAGTAGATATGTTCAACAATTCAAGACTCAAGAGAACAAAGGGAAAAATATTGTACGTAACTAAAATAAAAAAGAAAAAGAAAAAGAAAAAGAAAAAATATTTGCTGGTAAATTGCATTTTTAAATTTATCTAAAATTTAGAAGTTTTAGAATTAGCAATGTTACATGTTTAACCCTATTATTGAAACTTTCTAAATAGGTCAATTTAAGAATATTTTGGATATCAAAAAGTAAAAATCTAGACAAAAGAAGCCTCTTAAATAATAGTATATAGAAGCATACTTGTTTAATAATTGAATGGATGCTTCATCATCATCTTTTCTTCTAAGCATTTCTCAAAAAAAAAAAAAAAAGTATTCTTCAAAGCTAAGAAATACATATAGTCCAATTCCTGACTATGTCCATGTCAGACTAATAATTATTTTATGCGTAAGATAAATCTTCCATCTCACCCTATATGGTGAGATGTACTTGTACGCAAAGTTATCAAAATTGGGATCTTACGTAAGATCGTGAGAGGTAAATGTTATTATTGATTGTAAGATCGAATCGTGATCGTAAAATCTTACATTATTTGAGAAAAAAACAAAAAATACAAATTGATATGTTAAAAATCATATAAATTATACATTCATTGATATAATTACCATACATCACTACATCCATTTGTAAGCATCATTTAAAGAGACCAAAAACCTCAAAACATGACACTCTATTGTGATATTTTTTTATTTGGGTCCAACTGACACTCTCTCTACATTAGAGTGGAAAAACTTGGTTTATTGAGATTTTATTTTTCATTTGGGTCAAACTGAGCCTTCTATCAAGTTAAAGAAGATTACAAGAAACTAATGTCATTTGAGATCGTTAGAATCGTATGATCTTACCGATCCTAAACGATTACAAAAATCCTTGAAAAAACTGGATTGTTTTAGGTAGGTGAGATCGTAAAATCATAGAACCGTAGGATCCAAATCGAGATTTTGACAACTATACTTGAGAGTGTAGAAATATATATATTCGATTAATAAGATACCTTTTTGTGTTGCACACATGTCAAACACGGACATGCCAAGAAAACTCCAACATTCATGTTAGGAGGAAAAAATATATATACAATTTCGTATTAAAAAAAATTATTTTCATTTTAGATAATTTTTGAAAGATTTTAGTTAATAGTTCCCCTTTTTTCTTTACAAGTACGGGGATGGAATACAAGAATAGACCCATATAGTCTCTATTCCACCATTATCCAAATTCAATGTGCTGAACCCAAAGAAAAATTTTCCTTGGACCTACCAAAAATGGAAGTTGTTTCGGGTCATTGATCATTGCACTTTTATTTAATTTTTTTATTTTTTATTTTTTACACTCTCAAAAAAAAAAAAAAAACCCCTCCTTAATATACAGGCAAAGTTCTACTACAATAATATATATATCTAATATATATCACAATTGGATTTTAACTAAGAGATTTCTATGCTCTTAAAATCTTTATATTAGTTATAATATCATATGTTGGAGCTCTCCTTTGAGCTTACACTGACATGTTAGTCCAAGGCGGCAAGGCCCCAAGCTGTACTGCATGGGATTTAAGGGGGGTTGCAATATTGTAGAGTAGTGATTTTTAACCATTTCAAAAATAAATAAAATCATGGACCCCGTGCGTTTGAAATAGTTTTCTTTTTAATTATCTTTTTTGCTAATATATATATATATATTATATATATATATATATATATATATATATATATTTTAAACCATAATTTATCTGGATTTAATTGTATTGTTTCTTACTTTTAATAAATGAAGAAATTTATAAAAAAAATCAATCCAACCACGCACACACAGATATTCCTTCAAAACTTTTCCCTTAATTATTTATATTTTTATTATAATAGAAATTTATGCATGAAGATTCCATCATCTTAATTGCCATTTTACAAAAGGAAAGGGTCTTTTTAATTATCTCTGTTGGAACAGTAATGAAATGTTTTGAAAAGTAATAATTAACTCATGAGATGGAGTGTGGGTGTAAGAAAAGTGGGGAAGAAGATCCTTCATTTTTTTTGGAATTGATTTAGTTCATTTTATGATATAAAATAATGTTAATTAACAAATCTAAAATAAACATGGTGTTATTTTTTGATAATAGAACAAATTGTATATCTCTTCCTTCTCCAAGAACGGTTTATAGAAGAGCCAAAATAGTGAATGAGAGTTTTTCCATTCATTAATTCCATAATTTTGAGAGTTTCTGAGTCTGAATTTTGAATAAAATATTCATTGCATTCTAACAAAATATTACCTTATTTCATTTTTTAGAAAAAAAAAGATGTTTTGTAATACTTAAAGACAAATCTTAACTTATCTCTACTAGTTTTCAAATAATAGAAATCTATTCTAGTCATTGTGGGAGCATTTGCCCAATTGATACGTTTGAAGGAGTCAATGCTAGACTTATTGGATCCTTAGCAATTCGTGAGAGAATTTGTCATTGGGGGTTCCTAGAAAGTTGTCTTTCTATTGGATTGTGAGTCTTTTTATTAGCTCTTGTTTGTGGTGTACAATTTCATATATATGCTCGTCATGTCCCTTAGAATCAAAGGCTATGACACTATTCCTTTGACTTGTACTGATGAGAATTTGACTCCACAAGAAATTGAGCAAAAAGCTGCTAAATTGGCTTATTTGTTGTGTGTACCAATTGAACATAAGTAGCAACCAACCGTTCTTATTGGATTAGTGAATCTTTTTTCAGTGAATGATAGATCACTACAAGTGTGGGAGATACACGATTTAAATAATAGAAACAAGGCTAAATATAATTTGATCATTATGAGGTAATGGAGTTGTTTATTTCTTTGTCTTCATATACTCAATATGGTGCGGAATCAAGTCAAATGTACCATTAATGAATTTTCAACTATCAAACAAAGACATTTAAGGTTCAAATTCCCCTTCTTAACTATCAAATTATTATTAAAAAAAAAATTAGATAACATTGTGCACCAAAATTCATAAAGCTAAATTTGTACCATAAAATATATCATCTCAAGGGGAAGGAGAGAATTGGCCATGAAATTGATCAATTTAACTTTTCAAGTTTTTGGGGTGGGAAGGGAACAGAAAAATTCAAGAAGACAATAATAATGATGGGCAAATGATGCATATGCATGGATATAATTAAAGATAATCACAATTATACATATCTTTAAGAAGATATTTAAATTATACATAGTATTAGTTTACACTTTTTTTAAACCATACATTTCTAAAATATGTAGTAGTTTCTTATTTAGATCCTTCAGTTTTTTCACTCAATTATTTATTTGCCACAAAAATTAAAAAAATAAAATAAATAGACGTGTGGCAAAAAATTAGATTTTAATTGAAATCCAATTTAGAATCTAATTGAATTTGGACTTTTTAATTTATGCAAATTCTAAAAGGGGAAAAAAATCATTTTTCAATAATTTATTGATTGTTATTCTATTATGCACAAATTCGTAGTAGTTTTATATAGTTTTCTTCATATTTGTACCCTGACTACACTCATTAACAAAGTCATTAAAATTAAGCAAACCCCTAAGTGGAAGTAAGCTATATTTCTACCTAAAATTAACAAAAATGCATTAAACAGTACACAAAGATATAATGCTGCAAAGTTTGAAGTTTTAGTAAAATATATGCCATTTATTTTTATTGAAAAAAAGAAAAAGAAAAAGAAAAAACTCTTGAGTGGAAGTAACGCGGCTATAACCCTTGTTTTTTGTAGCGATGGTTAACTGTCCAATTATTCTAAAGTCTTGATTTTATAGCTGAAAATTGACTACAACAGCTCTAAGGGTCTTTTTGGATATCGCTTATTTTGCTAAAAACTGAAAATTTATTACCGAAAATACTGTAATAAAATAATTTTTTAAAGGCAAAATATTATAGCAAAACCCATGGCTGTGTTTTTCAATTCTTGGTGGTCTGTGAATAGTACCCATGAGACCTACTAAAAAAACGCAAAACGTGCAAACATCCTCTTCCAAACGCACGCAAAGTCTTCACAATAATTGCTTGAATTGAAATTTTCTCCAAAAAAAAAAAAAAAAAAATTGCTTGAATTGAAATGAAATGGAGTCAATTGAAAACTGAAAAGAAATTTATATAGGAATTTATTTGCCAATTGCCAGCTTGCAGCATAAATCTCTCCGTATCTTTCTGAATGCTTTTCATCATCGCAATCAAGAAAATTCATATTTGGCTCTTTGCAATTAAACTCAAGAATAATGCTAGAGTTCTAAATTATTTTACAAATTTTTTTATAAATTGTTGATGCGATGAGTGATTATTGATAAATAAAAAAATAATATTAACAATGGGTCTAAATAAAAACCAATAAAAAGTCAACCATATTAATATTTTATAAAAATATTATAAAATAATTTGTAATCATATTATTATTCAAAAATCAATATATTTCGTTGGGATTTATTAGGAAATCCCCATATACACATTCATACTACTTTTGAAGTTCATTTTATATTTTTATAGGGTTTAGTTTACCTATAGTACTTTTTTAATTGGAATCTCTTTTTGTTTTAATGAGAAACTGCCACGTCATCCGCTAAATAAATAAAAGATGGATATTAAAACTCACTACCACTTGTCATTGTATAATTCCAAAAATAAAAAGACATCTAGTTAAAAAAATACGAGAGGTAAGCCAAACCCATTTTTATATTAAGTGATAAGTGACTAGCATTGATTGGTGTTGAGTAAAACTCAATCAAAGACCAGGGTAGAAACGACTTTATATAGATATTCCAGCATAAGATATTTGCCATAATTCCATTACATGTGAGGTTAGTATGCTGGAGCAAGATCATTTTAGTTGTAATCATAAATAAACATTCCATCATTTCATTGGACTGTTTTCCATGCGTAGTCATCCAGCAATGTCAAGAATTAAATATTGCAGCGTGTTATATCAAAATCGAAACAAAATTCAACACCTCTCCTTTTGTTTTAAGGTGCAAATTTACCAAATGGTTAAATTTGTTGCAAACAAATTATTTTACACAATTTTACACCCCTAAAATAACTCAAAAGTCACGATGTTCATTGTAAAACAAATTGTGTACTCTTTACCAAATTCTCTCTTCCACAGGTATATTAAAATCAAACAGACTATCTATTGTAAATCCAAACTCTACCCATAACAGAAGTGAATAACATTCATATTAACAACAATGACCAAAGATACTGTTAATTGAATCTAGAAGTACAGGATTGTGCATCAACCTGTAACATGTTTCAAGCTTTTATATACAAGGAGAGTTGCTTAAGATGGATTAAGATGGATTGGTCATGTTCAGGAGAGTGTGACTAATGCCCCGGTAAAAAAGAGTGAGTTGATTCAAGTTGAGGGAACCAAAAAACAAATAGAGGAAGGCCAAAATCCATTAGTAAAAGTATTAAAAAATAAATACAAAAGACATGTCAATCCCAAAAGTAGCAAAAAGTGACTTTTGATAGAGTAGAACAGTAGAAAAGAATACATGTGACCGACTCTATCTAATCTGTTGAGGATCCGTAGCCAACTCTAGAATTTTGGGATTAAGGCTTTGTTGTTGTTGTTATTGTAGTATATAACCCATTGCATGAAACACCCATAAGAGCCAAAAAATTGGCAGACTTCCCAAAAATTTTGTTTAAATGAAACACCTTCTGAAAGCCTCAACCAACATTTACATTCCCTTCCCCACACGCGCGCTTTCACACACACACAAAACTATAAAACCGTTAAATGAAACACCTTCAGCCTCAACCAACATTTACTTTCTATATCACCTAGGTATTACAATATGTTGATATAAAACTGTTAAATGAAACACCTTCAGCCTCAACCAACATTTACTTTCTATATCACCTAGGTATTACAATATGTTGATAGAGACGACAGATCAAAAAAAGAAATGAAGGAATAACAAAATTAAGCTGTTGATTTCCCGTCTTCAGACACATTCCTAGATAAATGTTGCAGGAAGTTACCAAGCAGCCTCTGATCCAAAAACATATTAGGTATCTGCAAGAAAGAAATATTAAATAAAGCCTGCACACACAACACCACACACCCACACACACACACACACACACAACTACACGAGAGAGGGAAAGACCTTTTCCCCAAAGAAAATTTTTGTATTATCAGCTATGGCCTCAACGAATTTAAGCTCAAGAAATTGCGGTGTCAGCTTCAACTTGTTTGCTTCAGCTTCCTTCAGTACACTAGAAATGTAGAGAGAGCAATATCGTTAGTCATTTCTATAATACCATATTCATATCTTTTAAACTCAAAAGTGAATCAAGCTTTTACCGGTAGAAATATGCATCAGCCAAACTCTTTTCTCGAGCCATGTATATCTGGTTCTCAATTTCTTGCTGCTTCCTGGCACTATCCTTTTCCATCAACTTTTGTTCCATGAGGATCTTACTCACATTTGCAATCTTCTCAGCTTCACTAATAGCCATTTTCTTACTTGTCTCTGCCTCTTTCTCAACCACTCTTTGTTTCTCAATAGCAATTAAGACCTAACAAAGTAACATCAACATAAAACATAGAATAATGCACTCTATTAACTTCAAAGGCTTACTATATAATAAATTATCCAATATGTTTTTCATTGACTGGGTGTGGGTGCAAACACATGCATGTACAAAGTCTGGATATAAGCAAAAAAAAAAGCCTGTAATGTTGAATGCTCATAGGACCAAGGCTAACTGGTTTAAAGGGTAAACTCAATGTTCAGGCCATAAGATAAAATAATAAACATACATTAAAAGCACATTTAATTTGTTCAAAATTAAACTGAACCTTAGTGCGTTCCTCTTCCATCCGTTCAAAATTGCGTCTTATGCTTTCCGGGATGGTTGGCTTTGTAACGCGAACACTCATGATTTCAATACCTGGAGCATAACGTGTGCAGTCACCCTGGAGAGCATCTTTCATCTTTTCGTCAATCTGTTAGAGTTACATGCTTTGTCAATATAGCATAAAATAAATAAATAGAAAAGGATTTGATAAACACTACACTAGCTCATAGTACCATAATGTTACACAACTATATGAAGTACAGTTATAAGGAACTTCTTAATAATGCTGGCAACTTAACACCAACATAGATTCCTGAAGTCAACACAGCACTACTAAGTTAAGATTGTTCAACTTTAAGTTAAAGATCATGCTAAACAATCTATCGGATTAAACAACTAAGCAGAAGAAGAAAAGTACACTACTTTTAACAGAACTTGAAAGACTTCTTATACTGTAAAGCTAAATTGGAAGCTCCCCAAATATTTTCATTTATGGCTTTAAGGGGTATGTTTTCTTTAGCATCCATACTTGATCAAAAACATCAATATAGACTTGCTGAAGAGAGTGAGAGCTGCAGAACTGATTGATCTCATGATGAATTTTGTCATATATCCACGTATTGTCATACTTCACCCCATAGTTCAGCAGAGTGTCATGCACATGGTCCTTGTGAAGCCGGTTAACAACCTGAAAAGGCATTATAATCAGTGCATGCTGAGCATTCAAAGTTTCAAACCTTAGACCACTTGTAATTTGTAAACCATAATGTTAAAAAAGAGCAACATCTAGTAGCTGTACCTCTATCTTCTCAAAGTTGATCATCACACCTCCTTTTGTACCACAAGGAATATCCCTAACCTGCAATTATATTTACGGGAAATTTGAGCATTAGACTGACAAGATGAAATTCCTCAATTTTCATAACATTGAATTTTACCTGATCTGTTTGAAGGGTTACTTGAACAGGTTCATAATGGGTTATAAAAGGCAGCTTCAGATGAAAACCTGAAAATTAAGTGCATGCAGAAATTTCGTAAGTTCTAGGAAAGCAACTACTGAATGAAAATCATAAAGAAGGGACTAAGTCAAACCTGGATCTGTAATCGTCTTTTGAAGGGCACCTCCTCTCCAGTAAACCCCAACATGGCCTTCTGGGACTTGGTGTAGAATGGACAAACCATTCCTAATAGTTGATGGTGATTGATTCCTCATCTGTAAAATTTATATCCATGTCAGAGATTTTCAAACTCAGATAAAATTATATAAACGCTTATTCCAGTGGCTGAGATTCAGAACAATTCTAAAATTTTAAACAAAATAGCATTTAGTAAGCAAATTATATAGTCACTCCATAAAGAAACACTAATCTGCTGTTTTCTTTTTTCAGGTATGCCTCCCTGGCAGTAGCAATTACCAATTAGTAGTGTAGCAAATCACAAAACCAAGCCAGGCAGCCATGAACAACATAACTATTTTTCATTGTTTTTAGTTGGGTAACTCTTTTGTTCCAAAAACTTTTTCAAAGTAGGAACTAAATACTTAAAATACATTCCCATATCTTCAAAGTGATTCTTTAAAAAGCATGCCCTCCAAATTAAAATTTTAAATTTTGGTGTTTTCACATGCATACAAATTTGACATTTTCATAAGCTGCATGTTAACTAAAACTGGTTTTGATTCTAGACAAACTGGATTAATAGTCTCATTTTTAGTTCAGCTTGTATTAAACTAAACAAGCTTTGTAATTTGCCAAACATCCCCAAAAACATTCAGGCAACTGGCAACACAATTACAAATAGAGTAATTTAGAGATAACTCTACAATCCCAAGTGCATACTCAGTGCCACAATGTAAATTTCTTTTTAATTTTTTTTTTAAAAATGTTAATAATCAAATGACAATGGGCTTTAAAACCACAGCTTGTAATGCAAGGTGAAATGGAAAAAATGAGAGCCATACACAATGAGATGGATGATACATATATCTGATGAAGAGATTTTGAAGTAAATGTGCTTCTTAGCTTACAAGAATATATGATGAAGCATCTATGCAATTATTAAACAACAAGCATAATACCATGGCGAAACAACACTATCGAAATAAATAAAATCAAAGGGAGAATGCGATGGATTGGTAATGGTGGGGAGGGTGCAGTAAAGAACAAAGCAGTGGCGATGGAATATTTATATATAGTTTGATAATACCATGACGAAGATGGTGATAAAGGATAAGAAGACTGCGAGAATAGCAGAGAAACCACTGCCACCACCACCGTGGCCGCCTTGAAGAGGCTGTGGAGTTTCGGCTCTCGGTTGATTTGAATCCATAAATGGCGGTTGGTTATTGCAGTGTCAGTCCGTCAAGCAGGTTAGAATTTGGGGTATTTATAGTTTTTTTTTTTCAAGCGTGGAATATGAGCAAGGAATTTACGCAGAAGCAAACTACGGTTCTAGCATGGTGTTTTTTTTTTTTTTAAGGAAAAAAAAAGAAAAAAAAAAAGAAAAAGAAGAAGAAGACGAAGAAGAAAAGAAAGAGGAAGTAAAGAAAGTCAAGAAAGAAGGATGCTATGACAAGAAGTCTTGCTCCGTAAATGACAAACACTTAAATGTCATTGGAAATTGGAAAATGTTAGAGTTCCAAAAAAAATTTATCACACAAATACTAAGTTATTACGTTGAAGAATATTACGAGAGTAGTTCCAAGACGAGGGAAAAGGTTCCATACTACGGATGGATATTACGAAGTATGAAGAATTCTTTAGATTTGTTTAAAATTAAAGCTTACGTGGGTGTGAAGTTTTTTTTGAAACTTAAACTCTGTACTTAATTCCTATACCTCACTGGCGTTTATATTTGTGAAATAATCACTGTACTAAAAGTGTGTAATAGTTAAAATTAAATTTTTTTAATTAAAAATATTGTAAATAAAGGTAAAAGTTAATTAAAATAATACAATGAGGCCTATGAATAGTATTAAAAATATATAATAGATCAGAATAATAAAATAAACTGACTTTTTTAATTTTTAGCTAAACACACACTTAGTAAACCCTTTGGCGCCTATCTTATATTTTTTAAATAACACTTTTTGGTATTTATATTTAATTCTTATTTTATTTATCATTTAATCCTTTAATTACCTTAATTTACATGAGAATTTTTTTAGAAGAATTTTACATGAGAATTTAATTTGAAAAATAATATTATTTTGTTAAAATATATGTAGTACATAAAGTTATTTTATATGTACCGTATTTATTTAATCTTAACCCTTAATTTAGGAAATTACCTTATTTAATGTCTTTTTTTTCAAAATCTCTTATCTCAAAAAATATTTTTTTGACTGAAAAGGTAAAATCTGTATTAATTTAAATGGACAAAAAGCACATAAGTAAGATAGGCTCCTGATGCAACGCAGTGCTACGCAAACTAGCCTGGCGACAAAGGAGGACAACAAAGAAACATCATTGCACTCGCCTCATCAAAGAGGACTGCTGGTATTACCTGATCTCTTATTTAATAATAAAGGTTGTATTTATAATATTTTTACAATAAATTATAAGTGATTAGTTGTTATTGATTTAAATTTGAACTTAATACGAAAATTATTTTTTTGTCTAAACCATAATAACCAGTAACAACTTTTCACTTAAGATTTGTTATAAAAATATTGTAAACATATTATTTCTCATTTAATAAAATACTGTTATTTATACCAATAAAACATTATTTGATATTTTTTATTTTTTATACTAATTAAAAAATTAACACATATATTTACGTAAATAACATTGTGTTTAGTCAAAGAGCAATCCTCCGTGGAAGAGAATTTCAGATATTGCCACCCCAATTCCAGTGAAATGTATTGATTTTTATTGCAAAGAGTCAAATATGAATTTTCTTGACTGTGATCATGAAAAGCATTTAGAAAGATACGGAGAGATATGCTGCAAGTTGGCAATTGGCAAATAGATTCCTATATAAATTTCTTTCCAGTTTCCAATTGACCCCGTTTCATTTCAGTTCAAGCAATTTTTTTCTTTTTTGGGAGAAAATTTCAATTCAAGCAATCATTGTTAAAGACTTAGAGCCATTTTAGCCTTTCAGCTATTCAATCAAGACTTTAAAATAATTGGACAGTTGACCCATACTTCCACTCAAGGGTTTTTTTTTTTTTAAAATAGAAATTAATGGCATATATTTTACTGAAACTTCAAACTTTGCAGCATTATATCTTTGTGTACTTTTTTATGCATTTTTGTTCATTTCAGGTAGAAATATAGCTTACTTCCATTTAGGGGTTTACTTAATTTTAATGACTTTATTAATAGGTAAAACCGAGAAAAAATTTAATTGGACTTTAATTTGAAATTTAATTAAAGTCTAATTTTGCGCCACATATTCTATTTGATTAAAAATTTTAAATTTTTGTGCCAAGATAATTAATTCAATGTAAAAATTGAAATTCAATTAGAGTTTAATTTTTATACCACGTGTCTTATCTAATGTAAGTTTTTTAATTTTTATACCAAGTGAGTTAATTAAAAGTAGAAAACGAGAAATTCAATATAAATAATTATTTAAAAAAAATCTAAATTTTATGTGTGTATGTGTGTGTGTATATATATAAACCAATGCTTAGAGAAAATTAAATTAAATTCAAATTGAATTTTGCTTTTGTTAGCTTTTCATGCAAATTAAATTGTTTAGATTTTTGTTGTTTTTCTCTGAACTAATGTGATTTTTTTTCATTGTTTCTATTTAGATATTTTATATGCTATGATCTTGATCATAAAGAATTGTAATTGAGTTAAATGATCTCGTACACCTATCTCCATTCAATTTAGGAGACACTATTAGACCAATTTATTCTTTTATCTTGTATTGTATTTAGTAGAATTTTACTAATAGTGATTGTGAATTGATATTGTATATGTAGTATTCAATAATGATTTTCAAAATTATATACATAATAGTAGTGTAATGGGAAACTTGGCGTAACTAATATTGTTAAGACATATGCGATTCAATGTTAGGAACATATATCACTATTTTGTGTAATTAGCTAATCCTTTGAGAAAACGCGCTTCAAGAAACCTTGTTTCAAGTTCAAGTGTTAAAGCCATGCAAGTTTGTCCAAGATTCAAGTGTGAAAAGTGTTGTTCATTAAAACTCGATAGCTAGCATCTATCGAGCCTTAAAGAGCTGTTCCAGCTCGTGGCTCGACAGCAGCTCGACAGATAGGGCATTTGTCGAGATTTATGAAACTCATAATTTCTGGTCTATTTTTCATCTAATCCGTGATTATATGTTTTGGCTTTCTTTTCTCACAACCCTAGGCATATAAAAGGATTATTTTAAGGGCCATCAAAGGCTACACAAGTTGCACAAGTGTTGAGCAAAGTTTGTTCATGCAAATTGTGACCGGAGACAGAATTTACCCTAGTTCATATTTCTTGTGAAGAAACTGCTGTATTTGTGCACCGTAGGATTTTGTGACCAAGGAGCTTATCGATTTTCCTCGTGTGATGAACTGAAAAACTTTGCAACCAACAACCTTCTCTAGTTGGTGATTGAAGTTGCGTACTAGGATTTGCGCAATTGGTTAGTCACGTACTGTGAGCCGTGCATTGAAATGAGAGATTATCACTACAAAACAAGTCCAATTGGGTATTAGGGTAAAAGTTTAATTGTAAGTTGGTATAAAGTACTGAGATTCCTTTACTTGTATCTGCTTGTTGTGATAATAGTTAATTCTTGAGAGTGGTGACCTTAAAATCACCCGGTGGAGTTTTTGCCGTATAGGTTTTCCTCATTTGTAAATAAATTACCGTATCAATCTCTCAAGCAGGTTAGAATTTGGGGTATTTATAGTTTTTTTTTCAAGCGTGGAATATGAGCAAGGAATTTACGCAGAAGCAAACTATGGTTCGAGCATGATGTTTATTTTTTTAAGGAAAAAAAGAAGAAGAAGAAGAAGAAGAAGAAGAAGAAAAGAAAGAGGGAGAAATGAAAGTCAAGAAAGAAGAATGCTATGACAAGAAGTCTTGCTCCGTGAATGACACAAACACTCAAATGTCCTTGGAAATTGGAAAATGTTAGTTCCAAAGTTTTTTTATAACACAAATACTAAGTTATTACGTGGAAGAATATTACGAGAGTGGCTCCAAGACGAGGGAAAAGGTTTCATACTAGGATTGGATATTACGGAGGATGAAGAATCACTTAAGGATTTATTAAGAATCTGTTTATTTTGTTAATTTTTTTATATAAGATAAAAATTTTATTCTAGTCTAGTCTAAATGTGTATGTGTGAAGTTTTTTTCTCGATATTTAAATCCCGGTCTTTACTTTTTATACCCACAATCACACACCACAAGCGTTTATACTTGTAGAGTGACTCCCATACCAAAGGTGTGCGGTAGTTAAAATTAAAATTTTTTAACTAAAAATATTATAAATAAAGATAAAATAAATAAAGGTAAAAGTTAATTAAAATAATACAGTGAGACCTATAAATAACACTAAAAATATAATAAGTCTGAATAGTAAAATAAGCTAACTTTTTAATTTGCGGCTAAACATACCCTTAGTCACCCCTTGGTGCCTAAACATACCCTTAATCCTTTGATTACTTTAATTTACATGAGAATTTTTTTAGAAGAATTTTACATGAAAATTTAATTTGAAAAGTAATAATATTTTGTTAAAATATATGTAGTACATAAATTTATTTTTAATTTTTTTTATATGTACCGTATTTATTTAATCTTAACCCTTAATTTAGGAAATTACCTTATTTAATGTTTTTTTTTCAATATCTCTTATTTCAAAAAATATTTTTTTTATTGAAAAGGCAAAATCTGTATTAATTAAATGGAAAAAAAGTACAAAAGTAAGATAGGCTCCGGATGCAACGCAGTGCCACGCAAACTAGCCTGGCGACAAAGGCGGACAGCAAAGAAACATCGTTACACTCACCTCATCAAAAAGGGCGGCTGGTTTTCTCTAATCTCTTAATTAATAAAATGCTATAAATATGATATTATTTAATATATTTTTATTTGTTATGTTGGTCAAAAAATTCACACATATTTATATAAATAAATAGCATCATCTCATTAGTTTGAGGGCAATCTTTTTGTATAAATAATAATTTCTTTCCGTGGAAGAGAATTTCAGATTTTGCCACCCCAATTCCAGTGAAATGTATTGATTTTTATTGCAAAGAGCCAAATATGAATTTTCTTGATTGCGATGATGAAAAGCATTGAGGAAGATACGGAGAGACTTATGCTGCAAGCTGGCAATTGGCCAATAAACTCCAATATAAATTTCTTCCCAGTTTCCAATTGACTCCATCCATTTCAGTTCAAGCAAATTTTTTTTTTTTGGGGAGAAAATTTCAATTCAAGCAATCATTGTTAAAGACTTACAGCCATTTTAGCCAATTTTCAGCTATACAATCAAGACTTTAAAACAATTGGACAGTTAACCCATACTTCCACTCAAGAGTTTTTTTTTTTTTTTTTTTTTTTTTTTAAATAAAAAATAAATGGCATATATTTTACTAAAACTTCAAACTTTGCAGCATAATATCTTTCTGTACTTTTTAATGCATCTTTGTTAATTTTAGGTATAAATATAGTTTACTTCCACCTAGGGGTTTACTTAATTTTAATGACTTTGTTAATGAGTGCAGTAAGTGTACAAATATCAGGAAAATTATATAAAACCGTTAGGAATCTATATATATTAATAAGTAAAATTGAAAAAAAATATAATTATATTTTAATTTAAAATTCAATTAAAGTTTAATTTTACGTCACATGTTCTTTCTAATTAAAGTTTTTAAATTTTTGTGCCAGAATAATTAATTCAATATGAAAATTAGAATTCAATTAGAGTTTAATTTTGCGTCACATGTCTTATCTAATGTAAGTTCTTTAATTTTTATACCAAGTGAGTTAATTAAAAGTAGAAAACGAGAAGTTCAATATAAAAAAAATTATAAAAAAATCTACTTATGTGTGTGTGTGTGTATAAACCAATGCTTAGAGACAATTTAATTAAATTCAAAATTGACTTTTGCTTTTGTTAGTTTTCCATGCAAATTTAATTGTTTAGATTTTTGTTGTTAGTTTTTCTCTAAACTAATGTGAATTTTTTTTATATTGTTTCTATTTAGATATTTTATATGCCAGGATCTTGAATATAACGAATTGTAATTGAGTTGAATGATCTCATACACCTATCTGTATTCAATTTAGGAGACAATATTGGACCAGTTTATTCTTTTATCTTGTATTGTATTTAGTAGAATTTTACTAATAGTGATTATCAATTGATATTGTATATGTAGTATTCAATAGTGATTTTCAAAATTATATACATAATAGTAGTATAATGAAAAACTTGGCATAACTGATATCATAAAAATTATAAGAAAAAACTATTTTAATACTTCCAAATGTCATGGTCGAACTAATATCCTATATATTTTATAACCCAAGCTAACATCAATAGCACCACTACAATCTTACGCACGGGTTACATACTAGTTTGTACATAATAGAATAACAAACAATAAATTATTGAAAAATATTTTTTTTGCCTTTTAGAATTTGCACATTTTAACTCATAATTGAAAAAGTAATATTATTTAATTTGTTTTCTTAGAACGCTTGTTAACAGGAACTAATCTATATCAATTTTGCGTCACGTGTTCCATTTAATTTTTAATTTTGTGTTAAGTGAATTATTGAGTATAAAAATTAAAGAGTCCATATCCAATTAGATTATAAATTGGATTTCAATTAGAATATAATTTTCCATCACATGTCTATTTATTTCTTAAATTTTTGTGGCAAGTGAATTATTAGGTGAAAAAAACCGAAGGGTCTAAATAAGAAACTATTATATATTTTAGAAATGTATGGTTTAAAAAAAGTATAGGCTAATATTGTGTATAATTGTGATTGTCTTTGATTGTATCCGTGCATATATATAAAGCTACACATTAGTTCTAGTTAATGCATCATTTGCACATCATTATTATTGTCTTCTTGAATTTTTCTATTCCCTTCCCAACCCCAACAAAAATAGTTCAATAACAAAAATTACCAATAGTAAAACTAAAAACAATTAAGATTAATTAACGAATTCTATCCAAAATAAACAACCCAGCCCTTTAAAAATTTCTAAACAAAAATAATTTTGTCCTTACCCAAACAAAAAAAAAAAAAAAAAATCTCAACAGCTAAGTAGTAACAGAGTCAAAAGTTGAAATCGCCACATACAACCAACAGTGAAACTGCCCCCCCTTAATTCAAAGTTCTGCCTCTATTCTTGCCTTCAATCACATCAAATATAATTGAACATATTTCTTGTTTGCAGCCGAAGACACACCGTCTTGAGGCATATCCCATCAATCGACCAAAGAATGTAGCTCTAGCCTCTAAGCATATTTAAAATTCCAATTTTAAAGAGTGATTTAAATCTAAAAAATATATTGTCACACTCTCTATATGAAACGTAAAACTTGGGTCCAGAGTTCAGTTACTGAACCATCATATGGTGACACATGTCCAATTTTTATCATGCATCATCATCTCTACGGGTCTAATGCAGTAGACCTAAGCCAAATTCCTTTATAAAAACCTATTAGTCCCATTGGTCAGGGCATGGAACTCATCCCCCAAGAATAGAACGTTATCTTAGATATTTTTTTTTTAGGACAAAACTTATATACAGTACCTTAGGTGTTGTTCTTTAGGTTCCTCTCTTAAAATTCAAACATGTGGCTACTTAACTAAAAAATACACTTCCATCTCATGAGGAAAAATTCACATGGCAAAATCTTAAAAGAGAAACCTATGTAACAATACCTAAATACTGTACCTAAGTCTTGCTCTTTTTTTTATTACCCAACAAAGGGAAATTTGTTGTCATTGACTTAATCACCAAAGTACCTTGGCTAGCCCAGCCCAGAGTCCAACCTAAGTTATACTGCTAAGGGGTTTTTCTTTCTTTTGCAGTAATAGACAAATAGGCAAAGGGGAACTTGTTCAATTAAGTGAGGCCATCTCTTTTTGCGGTTCCATTTGCTGTCTCTATTTACATCCCCATATACACCACTATTTTCTTCTTCTTTCTTCTTTTGAGAAGTAAAAAATTATAATAAAAATTCTCCAAGAATAAACTAATGAAATTATTAGATATATCATATGTGAATTTATTAGATCATATGATGACATTATGAAATTCCCATATACACATTCATACTACTTTTAAAGTATATTTCATATTTTTATATCGAGTCATGAGTGACTAGCATTGATTGGTGTAGAGTACAACTCAATCAAATGCCAGAGTAGCAATGACTTTATATAAATATTCCAGCATAAAATATTTGCCATAATTCTACTACATGTGAGGTTAGTATGCTGGAGTAGGATCATTTTAGTTGTAACTAAAAATAAACATTCCATCATTTCATTGGACTGTTTTCCATGCGTAGTCATCTAGCAATGTCAAGAATATAATATTGCAGCGTGTTATATCAAAATCAAACCAAAATTCAACAGCTCTCCTTTTGTCTTAAGGTGCAAATTTACCAAATGATTAAACTTGCTGCAAACAAATTGTTTTACACAGTTTTACACACCCTTAAAAGCAACTAAAAAGTCATGATGTTCATTGTAAAACAAATTGTGTACTCTTTACCAAATTCTCTCTTCCACAAGTATATTAAAATCAAACAGGCAATCTACTGTAAATCCAAACTCTACCCATAATAGATGTGAATAACATTCATATTGACAGTTTTACCAAAGATATTGTTAATTGAATCTAGAAGTAAAAGATTGTGCGCCAACTTATAAAATGTTTCAAGCTTTAATCTACAAGGATAGTTGCTTAAGATTGTTTGATCATGATCAAAGGAGCGTGACTAATGCCCTGGTAAAAAAGAGTGAGTTGATCCAAGTTGAGGGAACTAAAATATATATATAGAGAGGAAGGCCAAAATTCATTAGTAAAAGTTTTAAAAAATAAATAAAAAAGACATGTCAAGCCCAAAAGTTGCAAAGAGTATGACTTTTGATAGAGTAGTATAGAGGAAAAGAATACAAGTGGCCAACCCTAACTAATTAATCTGTTGAGGATTCATAGGCAACTCTAGAATTTTGGGATTAAGACCTTGTTGTTGTTGTATGTTACTCATTGCATGAAACACCTAAAAGAGCCAAAAAATTGGCGACTTCCCAAAAATTTTGTTTAAATGAAACACCTTCTGAAAGCCTCAACCAACATTTACATTCCTCTTCAACAAATAATAATAACTAGTCGTTAACTCGTACAATGCATGGTATTATTTAATATAGATGTGTAAAATTATATTGATTTCGATGTCAAAGTGAAAAATAAAATTATTAGTCTCTCAATAACTCAAATGATATTTATTCCTAAATAACACCAATTTACCTCAACAGAGAGACAAAAACTCTAGAAGTTGAAGCCCACCAAGCTCTCTTGTAGTCTTGTGCTGTTTTTGTACCTCCTTACAATGTTTTTCTCATTTTTTGCCGATTAGCCACTAATTAGATGAAACTTTTAAACTAACAAATAATTAGTTGGAGTTTGTTATGGCCATTGGCTAAATCAAACATTTCAATTAGATGTTAGGACCAATAAAAATATAAATTAAAAAGAAATAAAAAGACCCAAATATCAAAACAAAAGACAATCAAGATGATTCAGTCATTCTAAAAATATACAATTTAAAAAAATGTCTAGTAGAAATAATTAGTATTAGTTTAAACATCCAATATGCTACGAATAATAACTGATTCAATGATTATTCATAAAAGCAAACACCAATAAGTTGATTATAAATATGGTGACAATATTGGAATTTAGTATCACCTCCTTGATTTGTCAAAACATGATTAGAATTTGAAATTGATATAATGAGAGGATAATAAAAAGATATTGAAAACGTACTACATTTGATGTTTAGGCTTTGCTAGATAAAACGTTCCCAACGGATGAATATGAGGAGTCACAATGCTGCTCTTTAACTTAGTTTGCTCTCTCTTTCTTTGTTGATTGCCGCCAATCTAAAAACCAAAAAAAAAAACCCTATATAAGAACACTCTTGCATATGCAAGTCTCATCAACAAAGAGAAGAATAGAAAAACAATCGATATATCAATTCCAAGAAAGACTAAACAAATAATTCCAAGAAACAAAAAGGGAGTGGAAAATCAACCTTCAAGTTGAGTGCAAAGATACTAATGAGGTTTAATGTTTGTGTTAGTACTGTAAAGGGAGGTTTGTATGTGAGAAAAAAAAAAAAAATCAGGGTGTATGTTTGTGTTGGTGCCGTACAGGGTTCTTATGCAAGAAAGGAAGAAACCCTAAAGTTTTTTAAAAATAAAACTTTAAAAAAAATATTAATGAGGTGTAAATTTGTTGAAATTTTTGTTATAGAATTTTAGTTGAAGTAGAATTTCAAGCTCTTGAAACATATATCTAATAGAGTTTGACTTAAACTAAACTATTGTAATACTTGATAAGTTAATTACTCGTTAAAGAGAAATAATAAATATATAAGATATAAAACCTAATATAAAAAGAATCTAAAAGAAAAGGAAAAAGAAAATAGCAATGATGTGAAAAATTGTGAGAGTTTTAAAAGTTTCGGTTAATAATAATAATAATAATAACAATAATAATAATAATAAACATTTACTTTCCCTACTTGGTAACATGTTTGTAATAATGCGATATCACCTAGGTATTACAATATGTTGATAGAGACGACAAATCAAAAAAAGAAATGCAGGATAAAAAAAATTAAGCTGTTGATTTCTCCACATCAAACACATTCCTAGATAACTGTTGTGGGAAGTCCCCAAGCAGCCTTTGATCCAAAAACATATTAGGGGCACGTTTGGATGTTGCTGAAACCTTTCAGTTTTCAGCGTTCAGCTTTTTTAGTGGGTCCTGTGTATTGTTCACGGGACCCACAAATACTTTTTTCAGCAAAAATAACTTCAAAATTGGGTCCCATGGGAACTATTAAGCAAAGCCAGCACACACAACACCCCACGCCAACACACACACAAACATTAACACAAGAGAGAGGGAAAGACCTTTTCCCCAAGGAAATATTTTGTATTATCAGCTATGGCCTCGATGAATTTAAGCTCAAGAAATTGCGGTGTCAGCTTCAACTTGTTTACTTCAGCTTCCTTCAGTACACTAGAAACGCAGAGAGAGCTATTAGTCATTTCTATAATACCATATTCATATCTTTTAAACCTGAAAAGTGAATCAAGCTTTTACCGGTAGAAATATGCATCAGCTCTTTTCCCGAGCCATGTATATCTGGTTCTCAATTTCTTGCTGCTTCCTGGCACTATCCTTTTCCATCAACTTCTGTTCCATGAGGATCTTACTCACATTTGCAATCTTCTCAGCTTCACTAATAGCCAATTTCTTACTTGTCTCTGCCTCTTTCTCAACCACTCTCTGTTTCTCAATAGCAATTAAGACCTAACAAAGTAACATCAACATAAAACATAGAATGATGCACTCTATTAACTTCAAAGGCTTACTATAATCCAATATGTTTTTCATTGACTGGGTGTGGGTGCACACACATGCATGTACAAAGTATGGATATAAGCAACAAAAAAAAAAGCTTGTAATATTGAATGCTCATAGGACCAAGGCTAACTGGTTTAAAGGGTAAACTCAATGTTCAGGCCATAATTTCGAATAATAAACATATATTAAAATCACATTTAATTTGTAAAGAATCTGCAAATTAAGAATCATATTGTGGGTGGGTCTGCGTGTTTATTTGCTTTGCTTAACTAACAGAGGAAAACAAAAGAAAGTAAAAGGACCTCTCATATTCAGTAAAAAGAAACTGAACCTTAGTGCGTTCCTCTTCCATCTGTTCAAAATTGCGTCTTATGCTTTCTGGGATGGTTGGCTTTGTAACACGAACACTCATGATTTCAATACCTGGAGCATATCGTGTGCAGTCACCCTGGAGAGAATCTTTCATCTTTTCGTCAATCTGTGAGAGTTACATACTTTGTCAATATAGCATGAAATAAATAGATAGAAAGGGATTTGATAACCACTACACTAGCTCATGGTACCATAATGGTACACAACTATATAAGGAACTCCTTAATAACGCTGGCCAACATAGATTCCCGAAGAGAAATAATCCTTGGAAATCAACACAGCACTACTAAGTTAAGATTGTTCAAATTTAAGTTAAAGATTTCAATATGTTAAACAATCTATCAGATTAAACAACTAAAGCAGAAGAAGAAAAGTACACTACTTTTATCAGAACTTGTTAGACTTCGTATACTGTAAAGCTAAAGTGGAAGCTCCCAAAATATTTTCATTTATGGCTTTAAAGGGTATGTTTTCTTTAGCATCCATACTTGATCAAAAACATCAATGTAGACTTGCTGAAGAGAGTGAGAGCTGCAGAACTGATTGATCTCATGATGAATTTTGTCATATATCCACGTATTGTCATACTGCACCCCATAGTTCAGCAGAGTGTCATGCACATGGTCCTTGTGAAGCCGGTGAACAACCTGAAAAGGCATTATAATCAGTGCATATAAGCTGAGCATTTCAAACTTTAGACCACTTGTAAACCATAATGTTGATAAAAAGCAACATCTGCTAGTAGCTGTACCTCTATCTTCTCAAAGTTGATCATGACACCTCCTTTTGTACCACAAGGAATATCCCTCACCTGCAATTATACTCACAGGAAAGATTTGGTTAGACTGACAAGATGAAATCTCTCAATTTTCTTAACATTGAATTTTACCTGATCTGTCTGAAGGGTTACTTGAACAGGCTCATAATGGGTTATAAAAGGCAGCTTCAAATGAAAACCTGAAAATAAAGTACAAGCAAAAATTTCATAAGTTCTAGGAGAGCAACTACTAAATGAAAATCATAAAGAAAGGGCCATATTCAAACCTGGATCTGTAATCGTCTTTTGAAGGGCACCTCCTCTCCAGTAAACCCCAACATGGCCTTCTGGGACTTGGTGCAGAATGGACAAACCATTCCTAATAGTTGATGGTGATTGATTCATCATCTGTAAAATTTACATTTATGTCAGAAATTTTCAAACTCAAATAAATGATATAGACACTAATTCCAGTGGCTGAGATTCAGAACAACTCTAGAATTTTAAACAAACTATCATTTAGAAATCAAATTATATAGTCACTCCAAAAAGAAACACTAATCCACTGTTTTCTTTTTTCAGGTATGCCTCCCTGGCAGCAGCAATTACCAATAAGTAAGGATGTTGCAAATCACAAAACCAGGACAGGCAGCCAAGAACAACATAACTAGTTATAATAGTTTGGTTACTCTGTTGTTCAAAAAACTTATTCAAAGTGGGAACTAAATACATTCTCATATATTCAAAGTGATTCTTCAAAATTCATGCCCTCCAAATTAAAATTTTAAATTTTGGTGTTTTCACATGCATACAAATTTGACATTTTCACAAGCTGCATATTAACTAAAACTGGTTTTGATTCTAGACAAACTGGATTAGTAGTCTCATTTTCAGTTCAGCATGTATCATACTAAACAAGCTTTGTAATATGCCAAACATCCCTAAAAACATCCAGGCAACACAATTACAAATAGAGTAATTTAGAGATAACCCTGCAACCCCAAGGGCATACTCAGTGCCACAATTTGAATTCCTTTTAATTTTTTTTAAAAGATGTTAATAATTAAATGACTATGAGCTTTAGAACCACAGCCTGTCTTACTCTTACTATGTTCTATTTTATGCTCCACCATTCTTAATCAACCACATCCCTTTTTCTCCTTATAAAGTAATCAACCACATGAATTATTTTCCTCTGTTCTATTCTATATGAAGTCATTTTCCCCTGTTCTATTAATAACCTAATAGATATTCTACCATCACACAATTCTTCGCTTCCCTTTAACTATGATTATAACTAAGATGGAAATTAGTCTAAGAAGCATGGCCACTGACATAACATGGTACACAACAATTCTTGAATAGTTATGTTTACTTCTAGTTTTCAGACTAAATAACAACCATCAAAATCTTGAAAAACATATCTTAAATATATCAAAAGACTTTTTTTTATTACCAAATTGTATCTTTTCCTCCTCCTGACTAGTCATAGTTTGACATGTATCTGGATATATGCATGTTCACTCTCATAACATGTGAATCCCACCTACAACTATACAAGAACCGCACACACAGTGAGATAGATAGATGATACATATATCCAAAGAAAAGATTTTGAAGTAAATGTGTTTCTTAGCTTAGAAGAATACATGATAATACCATATAGTTTGACAATACCATGACGAAGATGGCGATAAAGGATAAGAAAACTGTGAGAATAGCTGAGAAACCACTTCCACCGCCACCGCGGCCGCGGCCGCCTTGAGGAGGCTGTGGAGTTTCGGCTCTCAGTTGATTTGAATCCATAAATGGCTGTTGGTTATTGCAGTGTCAGTCCGTATAGCAGGTTAGAATTTGGGGTATTTATAGCAAGAAGGATACTATAAATAAAAGAAAGAGGGGGGCTATAACAAGAAAGTCTTCCTACATGAGTAAGTGAATAACACAAACATTCAAATACCCTATGAGACAAATACCACGTGAAAGAATCCTATGAGAGTGGCTCTAAAGATGAGGTATGAATGAAGTTCCGTACTAGGAATGAATGTTGTGAGGTCTTAAAAATTATTTAGTCAATCTTTTAGTGCCTATTTTTTAAATAATACTTTTTGGTATTTATTCTTAATTCTTATTTTATTTATCAAGTAATCCTTTGATTATCTTATTTTACATAAGAAATTTTTTAGAATAATTTTACATGAGAATTTAATTTAAAAAGTAATAATATTTTGTTAAAATATATATGGCACATAAATTTATTTTTATTTATTTTTTATATGTACCATATTTATTTAATCTTAATTCTTAATTTAGGAAATTACCTTATTTAATATATTTATTTTTCTATATCTCTTATCTCAAAAAAAAAATTATTGAAAAGGTTAAATTTTATTAATTAAATGTTCAAAAAGTAAGATAGGCTCCTGATACAACGTAGTGCTACACAAACTAGCCTGGCATACAAGACAAAGAAAATCATTACACTCACCCCCTACACAAATTGTGTCCGTTGGTTAGCCACCGACCTACTGATGCTGATAGTTGTACAAAAGGGCCGTAGCCCCTCGTAGGATAATCTTTCTTTTTTTGAGAGGCGCGTAGGATAATCTTAGATTCTGTAAAGAGCCCAAAATGAATTTTCTTTATTGCGATGATGAAAAGCTTTCAGAAAGGTACGGAGAGATTATGCTGCTTATTGCTGCAAGCTGGCAATTGGCAAATAAATTCCTATGTAAATTTCTTTCCAGTTTTCAATTGACTCCATTTCATTTCATTTCAATTCAATTCAAGCAAGTTTTTTTTTTTTTTGGGAGAAAATTTCAATTCAAGCAATCATTGTTAAAGACTTAGAGTCAGTTTAGATAGAACTTATTGCTAAAAATTAAAAACTGAAAACTGAAAACACTGTATAAAAATAATTTTTTAATGTGTAAAAATTACAGTTTATTGGCCTAAAATCACTGTTCATGGCCAATGAACAGTGACACATGCGCGTGAAAAAAAAAAAAAAAGGGCTAGACGTGGACGCAACTGTGCTATCCAAACGCCCTCTTAGAGCCATTGTAGCCAACTTTCAGCTATATAATCTAGACTTTAGAATAATTGCACAGTTAACCCGTACTTCCACTCAAGAGTTATTTATTTATTTTTAAATAAAAATAAATGACATGTATTTTACTGAAACTTCAAACTTTGCAGCATTATATCTTTCTATACTTTTTAATGCATTTTTGTTAATTTTAGGTAGATATATAGCTTACTTTCACTTAGGGGTTTACTTAATTTTAATGACATTGTTAATGAGTGCAGTGAGGGTACAAATATCAAGAAAATTATATAAAACTGCTACAAATTTGTGCATAATTGCACATTTTAACTCATAATTGAACATGTAATATTATTTAATTTGTTTTCTTAGAACAACTGTTAATAGGAATTAATATATATATCAATTTTGCATCACGTGTTTTATTTAATTTTTAATTTTGTGTTAAGTAAATTATTGAGTGTAAAAATTAAAGAGTCCAAATCCAAGTGTAAAAATTAAAGAGTCCAAATCCAATTAAATTCTAAATTGGATTTCGATTAGAATCTAATTTTCCTCCACGTGTCTATTTATTTTTTTAATTTTTGTGGCAAATGAATAATTAGGAACCAAAGGGTCTAAATAAGAAACTATTACATATTTTAGAAATATATGGTTTAAAAAAAGTGTAAGCTAATACCATGTATAATTTAAATCTCTTCTTAAAAAAATGTATAATTGTGATTGCCTTTAAGGATCCATTTGAGAGTTTATAAAGGAATGGAATGAAATGATCATTAAAGGAAAGGAATTGAATGGAATAGAATAGAATGTATTTAGTAGGGAAAGGAATGGAATGGAATTTAAAAATCTTATTTGGATATTATAAAGTAAATGAATGGAATCTAAGTAACATTGTTTGGAAGTGACATTGAAATGAATGGAATGCAATTATTTTATAATAACATTACTATTATACCCCTCATTTTAAAGAACATAAAAAATAATCAATGAAAACTTATATTGAGCAACATCCTATTAACATATCAATTTCCTGATATAAAACTAAAATAATTATAGTTTAAGGAAAAATAAAATTTTATTGTAATTAAAAAACAAGTTATGTATATTTCTATGTTGTAAAACAATTCCTGCATCACATATTTATTTTCAACAAAATAAATAATGTCTAAAAATGCAAAAAAATATCTTAAAAAAAAAAATCGTGTAATGAATCTTGCCAAAACAAAACAAAATAACATAATCCATTCCAAAACCAAGATTGGCCAAAAAATCCCACACTTTTTTAATTTTTAGGCCTAGACATCAACGTCAATAGGACACATTTGCGCTCATGATCTGGGCAACCAAAGAACATCTCCTTATATGTTGGATTTTCCATCAAAAATATGTAGGCCTCAATCTTTGATATTGGATCTAAGTTCAATTTGCCCAAAGCTGCGTGAACTTCTGCTCTATATGACTTTGAAAAACATTTTGCCATAACCTCAGTCTCCCTATTAATTGCCTTTGATACATTATCAAATGACTGGGAAATTACATTCCTGAGTTCATCATCTTATGCCAATCGCCTTTTCTTGCTTTTAGAAGACATTGCATCTTGTGATGACACTCGAGAACGTGCAACATTAATTTCTGGTGACCTCTGATCATCTTTCACTTCAAAGTTCTCCAAAGAAACTTCATTTTGAGATATCAAATTATCAATCTCATCAATAGTGGTCGATGTAGCATATCTAGCATGTTTCTCCTTTGCAATTTCAGCATGATCACCTGTTGCTCTATCTTTAGCCCAAAGTTGTGCCATCTTAGAGTAGTTAGGCATAGGTGTTGTCATCCACTTCTTGGCTGCAGGTCTAGACTGTTACAAACCAAGAAAAATGGTTAAACAACAGATAAAATTATGTAATACAAAATTAAACTCACAAAAAATGGTAATTTACCGTTATGAGTGGCTCCCAAACTTCTGGTTCAGCTGTTCATATATTTAAAGAATCATTCCATCCAAAACCACTTAATCCATCTTTAAATATTTCATAGCATTCATGGAAATTCTTCTTCAGCGTCTTTTGTTGATTTTTCACCTTATCCTTGGTAATCTCCATGTTAAATTTTTCAACCAACTCTTTCACTATGTCATCATATGCCTTAAAAGGTAAAAGTTCCATTAACTCTACCACCTATGATCACATAATGTAAAAAAGCATCCACTAAAGCATCATTCATAACACTACTCTATTGTACTTCTTTGCTTGGATCTCCACCATTCTTCTTTGATATCTTACCCATGCTATTATTAATAGGACAAAAAACACATAAAATATTGTGTAAATATTAATATTAATTATCAAAAGATAGAGAGCAATATCAAAATGAAAAGAGAAATTTGCATAACATTTAGGTCTAAGTAATTGAAACATAACGTAGTCTTAAATGACATGACAACAATAAACACAAAAACTATCACATTTGGACATAGTTTTGCCACATGGCTAATGCTATAGAATCTTTAATAATATCTCCTTGCTTAGCATCCTCATCATCTTCTCTTGGAGTAAGGGCCGCACGTTCACGATGAGAATGTAAAACCTCTTCATCAACTTCAGCAATAAGACTTTCATCAGGATCGACACACCCATTAAATAATTATGAAGTATGCAGCATGCTAAAATGATTTCATTTTGTGTGTCAACACAATAACTAGGCTCTGTAGTACTTGCTATGATAGGAAATCTCTTTTTAAGTACACTAAATGCTCTTTCAATAGCATTGCGCAATGACGTATGTCGCAAATTAAACAATTCTTTACCATTTTCAGGGAGACGAATAGAGTACTCTTTTAAATGATAATACACTCCCCAATAAGGTGCAATCAAACGACTTCTATTCATGTATCCCGCATCAACAAGATAATATTTACCTATTAAACAATAACAATTGTTAATTATATACTATAAATTTTTTTATTATAAAGAATACATTCTAATACATATTTGAATTCAATTTACCTTGTGGGATTTTCAAATTATCATTTCTTGTTAAAGCACTCTTTATTATTCTCGAATCTGAAGCAGTTCCTTCCCAACCCGGTAATACGTATGTGAATTTCAAATCAAATGAGCATGCTACCAAGACATTTTGTGTTGGGTAACCTTTCCTATCCCGATATCTTGGTGCATCCTTATTAGACACTTTGGCACGAATATGTGCTCCATCAAGTGCCCCAATACAATCCTGAAATTAAAAATATCTCTCAAAGACATTTACCTTAAAATATACTTATACTAAACTACTATCAAATATATAATATATACATGATATATTTACCTTAAAATATACTTATACTAAACTACTATCAAATATATAATATATACATGATATATTTACCTTAAAATATGGATAGAACCTACTACTCAGTAATTATTCAACTGGCACTTGGGTTCCATCAGGTTGTCGAAGGAATTGATCCTCTAACATAATTATTGATCTTAATACATTATGAAAATGGTGACTAATGGTCTCATCGAAACAACAAAAAAAGGGCATTGTACAGATCTTCACATTATGTGATAGAGTGTGAAGAAACTTGGCAACTTGCTCTTCAACTGTGGCACGTTGTGTGTCTTGAAGATCACCGTCTCTTCACAAAATATCACACAAACCTTGAAAAGCTTGTGGACCCATGCGTATTACATTATAACATTTTTCACTAGATCTAAGTTGATGCATTATTTCATCACGAACTAATTGTCTTTCTAGGGCTGATTGTGTAGGAATGTAGGGAACACGTCTTTTCAAACGTTGCCTTCAATGAATAATGTAGCACAAATAACGGCATGAACCATGAACCAAGGCTAGTTTCCACATATATTCCGAAAAAATTATGATCTTAAGTCCCTCATCATTCAAATCCATGTAAATAAAAAAAATAGTTGTGTTATTATTTAGAGTCCTAGTCAAAGAAGTTACAGGCACGTGTTCTATTTATTATAAAATTTGAACACTTCACAATATGTTTTTGATAGCTTTTAAAATGTAAATTAAATATTTTTTTTATATTTTAACATATAATTAAATATATGAACAAGAAACAGTATAAGACTTGAATACATTGAAATGAATATATTTTGAATATATTCATTTTAAATGAAACAAAGCCAAGGTCACTATTCAAGTAGCACTCACAAAAATAAGATTTTATTTTTCCATTTCAAAATCTGTCCATTATGCTAATTTCATGGTTCAAAATCTTATTTTCAGAATTTAATAGCATATAGACTGCCATGTCCTATTCCTTATATCAGATCAAAAACAATAATATCCTACTTTTCATTAAAAAAAAAACATTATATTGTAAGCAAATGATATACTACGTTTATGGTTCACCAAATGATATACTGCCATGTCCTATTCCTTGTATCAGATCAAAAACACCACGTTTATAGTTCACCAGATGTTATACTATATTTTGCTACACAACAAAGAAAGATGCAAGCAAACCATCTTTTTTTTTCAAACAGCCATGCAGCATGCTCAAATAACTATCATATAATGACAAAACATTATTAAAGTGGACCACAAAACATTAGCCATACAGCAACCAATATCATTTATATGTCACTCTTTCATTCGTGGACCCCATAGTTTTTATTTATAAGACTTGAGGGGAGAAAGAAAAGGAAGACTTATACCAGATCAAAACATGTAGCTTGAGAAAAAGACAAGAAAGACTTCCTTGTAAGAACTTGCAGCAATTGAAGAATAACGTGTAGCTTCAACGGTGTCTCACGAAATAGCAGCTTCACTTTGTAACATAAAGGGGGTATTTTAGGAATTTTAACAAAAATTTCATTAAACCTAAATCCATCCCCTCCCATTCCTCCTAATTTTGGGGAACAAAAATTTAAGGTTTTGAGGGAAAATGGAGGAATGAACATTCCCTCCTAATCATTCCATTCCCTCCCACTTAAACTCCTAAACAATGGAATGGATCTTCTATTCTCTTCATTAAAACTCCCAAACAAAAGGAGGGAAGAATATTCTAAAAATATTCTTCTTCTTCTTTTTCATTTCATTTCATGCATATGATCGAGACTACACACTAGTTCTAGTTAATGCATAATTTGCCAATTATTAGAGAACTAGCAATCGGGTTTCTATCCCAGTCTCTATTTTACCATCTAGAAAGTTATTTATCTATTGTATCAACTTATTTTTATTTTACAATACCCTCTATATCCCAGTTTTTATTCTTAGATACAACCCAATAAATTAATATAAATTACCTAATAAAATAATAATAATAAATTTATTTCACTTTCCTCTCTCATTTTTCTCTTTCCTCTCTTCCTCAGTCTCTATCTTTCCGATTAGTATCTATCTCCAGCAAACCAGCAGCAACCACCACCCCACGCACCGCAGCAACCACCAACAACAACAAAAAAACCCACCCAAACACCAATCCGACCACCAAAACACCAACCCACAACCACCCAAACACCAAACCACCAACCCACAACCACCCAAACACCAAACCACCATTGATCCAACCACCCAAACACAGATCCGGCCAACCTAAATACAACCAACACAATGACAAATCTGGACATCCTTTGACAGATCCAACCCTGGGGGCGTGTCACTTGTGGAACCCAAGAGCTGAAAGGATGAGAGAGTGGGAGGAACTATCGATATTCAAAGTTTGGCCACCCAACCAAGACCCATAGCCATGCCACCACCGCCCCACAACCATTGGACCACCCCACAACCCAGCAGAAACCCATGCCACAAAACCCAGAACCCACCTAACTCACAGCCCACAACCTTCATGCCACCACTGCCACAACCACGCCACCACCGTGCCGCCACCATCAAGAGAGATCAGTAGCAAAGGAGAAGAGAGAAGTATGGTAGCATTTCTGCAATTGGGAAAGTGAGAGGGAGAAAGAGTCTATGGCATGCGTGATTGAAGAGAGTGAGAGAAATGGGGAGAGTTAGATAAGAGAAAGCGAGAGAGAGGTGGGAGAATAAAATATTAATTTTAAGTTTATATGCAACCTTGCTATTTATAGGCTGTAAAAAAATTTTGGGTTTACAAACTCAGATGAAGTATAGTTTTTAAGGGTTTACAAATTGGGGGTTTTTACAATCCCAATGCTAATGCTCTTATTATTGTTTTCTTGAATTTTTATGTTTCCTTCCCACCTCAACAACTTGAAAAGTTGAAATGATCAATTTCTTAGTCAATTCTCTCCTTCCCCTTGAGATGATATATTTTATGGTATAAATTTAGCTTTATGAATTTAAGTGCATAGTGTTATCTAATTTACTTTAAAAAAAAAAAAAAAATTGATAGTTAAGAGAGGGGAAATTTGGACCTTAAATATCTTTGTTTGATAGTTGAAAATTCATTAATGGTACATTTAACTTGATTCCGCACCATAACGAGTATATGAAGACATAGAAATAAAAACCCCCATTAGCTCAAAATGATCAAATTATATTTAGTCTTGTTACTATTATTTAAATCGTGTACCTCCCTCACTTGTAGTGATTTATCATTCACTAAAAAACGATTCTCGAATCTAATAAGAATGGTTGGTTGTTGCTTATCTTTAATTGGTACACGCAAGAAATAAACCAATCACTGCAAGAAAAACGAGCCATTGTGGCAATTGCAAAAATTGTTGCTATATGTCACATATTGCAGGGCTTTTTCAGACCACCCCTGTACATGAGATGTATTATGGCGTTCCATTGGACCACCGCAATAGATCTAGTCTTTTGCAGCACATTACAATGGGTGTATATAAAACCACCGCAATATATGTGTTTTAGCAGCATTAGACTTAGTTATAGCGGCGCTCCATCAACCTTGCACAATAAATATAGCCTTTTGCGGCATACTACAGTGGCAATATATAAAACCACCACAATATATAAGTTTTAGCAGTGTTTGATTTAGTTATAGCGGCGATATTATCAAACCGCCAAAATTTGTCTTTTTGCAGCATTTTTTAGTTATAGCGGCGGTTTAGGTGACCGCCGCAATAGACCTTTTAATTGCCCAAAAGTCCAATTTTTTTTTTCCTTTCCCTCACCTAAACCTATCAATTTAGACCCCAACCTTTTCAATTCTCATCCGTTTGTCTCCCTTTAAAAAACACACACACACACACTCTCAAATTAAAATCTCACGCCGTTGATCTCAAAACCCAACGATCGATCTTCCCACCACCGCCACTCATTCTCACTTTCAAACCCTAAATTAGGTCTCTCTCTATTAGCACTCACCGCCACCACTAGTCGACTGAAGCCCCAAAAACAGCCATCGAGGCTTGGACGAAGCAAAATGATTGGCTTTTGATATTGACGACATCGACGAATCGAGGTGAAAATTAGGTAAGGTGAGTTATTTTTTAATCTCAATGATATCAGATTTTCTTTTTTGGGTAATTAGTCTTATTTTTGTTTTTAATTGTTTTGGTAATACTTGAACTGGGTCTTAAGGAATTTTGCAAATTAATTGTAAATTTGTTTGTGTTATGCTAAATTTACAAAGCTATGTGGGTGGTCTCTGTTTTAATTTTCAAAATATTAAAAAATAAAAATAAAACTTAGCAGTAGCGTAAAATAATATAAATGGGAATTTCTTTTAGGATATAAAACTGGATTAGTCAATTTGAAATGTATGATACCAGCAAAATAGGGGAAAAAAGGTTTTGAATCAATGCTTTTACTTTTGTGATAAATCTTTTTTTTTTTTTGGTGGAGATGTTGAGATGGTTGACTAGGAATACAGGAGTGACTTTCAACAACACGTCCATAACCCACCCCACGACTATTGGACCCAACTGACCACCACTTCCACAACCACCAACCACCACCACCATGGAGGGACAAGGCAGAAAGAGAAAGACTCATCGAGAGAGCACAAAAAGAGAGACATTGATTTGAGAGAAAGAGAAAGTGAAGCACTAGTCTTTGAGAGAGAGACATCGATCTGAGAGAGAGAGAGAGAGACCCACCAGTTTGAGAGATAGAAATCAGTCAAAGAGCGGAGGACTTTGAGACATTTGGGTATGATTTTGAGCAAAAGTGAGAGATAGAGAGAGCGGATAGATGAGCGATGTGCGAAGAGCGAAGAACAAAGAACGAAGAGTAAAGATGACAATGCTTGGTCATGGAGTTAGAGAGAGATCTAACAATTTTGGAAAATGAGAGAGGGAGAGAGGAAGGATTGCGAATGTCTTAGCTAGAAGAGTTGGAGAATCGGTTTGAGAAGGAGATTTTAAGGCTGAAGTTTTTTCGAGTGTATGATTGTGCCTGAAAATTCTTAACAAAATGTTATTTTAATTAATTATTATTGATCAAAGAATATGAGTTATATTTTGTGGCCCTTTATAGTGGTAGTATTAAAAACAGCCACAATATAAATGTTTCAACGACAGTTCTACTACTTATAATGGCGGTTTGGATGACCGCTGCAATACATACCAATTTTGCGGCACTTTTCCTTAGTTATAGCGGTGGTTTAGACTGTCGTAATAGACCTTTTAATTGCCTGCATCTAGTCCAAATTTTCCATCTGTTTTTTTGTCCCTTCCCATTTGGCTTTTCATTTTTAGTGCCTTCTTATTTTCCCTCCATTAGTCTCCTAGCTCCAACAAAAAACACACATGCTCTCTCTCTCTCTCTCTCTCAGAATCTCTTCAGACCTTAGTACGTGCCAAACACTCCCAACTCGCCGGAGACCTAGAGGCTTAACGGTGGTCATCCTTTTCTCACTCATCTCACTCATCTCGACCCACTACTATGGATTGAACATTGTGAGTATACACTATTAAGCCTCCAGGTCGAGATGAGTGAGAAAAGGATGACCACCATTAAGGCTTAACAGTGTATATTCAACGCAAGTATACACTGTTAAGGCTTAACGGTGCCAAACCCTCCCATTCTCCATTGTGAGTATACACTGTGGATTGAACATTTTTTTTCAATATACGTTGCAATATACGCTATTTCGAATTTAGAGCATTTTTTTTTTTTTTTGTTTTGTTTGTTGTTTTCATTTTCATCGTGTCCTTGTGCTCGAAAAAGGAAAAATATTTCTGCATTGTCGAGTTACCTACTTACCCGATGTTTGATTGGATTTGTTGATTATGATCCAAATTGATTTAGGTTTAGGGTCTTAACATGTTGACAGTTTATCAAATATGCTGAGAATATCCCATCAATGTCCTTCCTTCTCTCACCTACCCATCTAATCTAAACCACCTTTTTTTTTATTAATGATTTTTTTTATTAGTCCATAGATTTTTGCTTAGTTTCATGATAATCAGCTTTATTATGTGAACTAGTGATTTATCTCTCATGGGGTTTTCTTCAAAATTTGAGGTCCTAGAGAAATTTTGGTTTTTTTTTTTTTTTTTTGTAGATTCCATTGATTTTAATGATGTTGTTTTATAAAGCTTAGGAAGATTTACCATGTTTGTTTAGTTATGTTATTGGGAAATTATTTCTGTCGTTGAAAGTTTACTTGCTTTTCTAGATAAGAATTATTGTTGAACCAAAGGCAAACCTAAGAAAATATTAAGACATTGGAATTAAATGTGTAGGCAAAGTGGCTATAAATTGGAACTTAATTTGTTCATATGCTCCTAATGGAAAAAAAAAACCTAAGAAAATCTTAAGACATTGGAATTGAATGTGTAGGCAAAGTGACTGTAAATTGGAACTTAATTTGTTCATATGCTCCTAATGGAAAAAAACCTAAGAAAATCTTAAGACATTGGAATTGAATGTATAGGCAAAGTGGCTGTAAATTGGAACTTAATTTGTTCATATGCTCCTAATGGAAAAACGCTAGGCCTCCCTTTTATTTTCCAGATGTGTGCATAATGTTAAAACATGCTTCTATCCTTGTTGAGATAGGATTCTTATTTGTATAAATTTATCTTATAAATATACTAGCCCTTAAGATTTTAGTCTTGCAATTGGTTTAGATAATTTAATGTGACAGGATATTTTCTAATATGTCCCTTACGTGAATGGGGCAAGCTTATTTGAGAATGAGTCAACTATATATCAGTTTCAGATTTGAGAATGAACTTAGGTTTATATATATTCTTTCCTTGTTGGCAGATTGCAAAAAGAAGAGGCATTACAAGTTCGTGTGATCAAAGCAAGTGAAGTTGGTGAAAGACTTAGTACTCTCTCTCTTTGAAGCTTGGAAATTATTTGACCCTAAGTACATAGAGTTCTCATCCGAGCCTCGTAATATGAGGCTTGGATTAGCAACCGATGGATTCAACCTGTATGGAAATATGAGTACTAGTTATAGTACATGGCCTGTCATTTTGATCCCATACAATCTCCCTCCATGGATGTGCATGAAAATGTCTTATTTCATGCTATCATTATTGATTCTTAGTCCAACCTCTCTCGAGAACAATATAGATGTGTACTTACAGCTCCTAGTAGAAGAATTGAAGGAGTTATGGGATGTTGGAGTAGAAACATTCGATGTGTCTTCCAAAAAATCATTCCAAATGCATGTTGCATTATTGTGGACTATAAATGATTGTCCTGCATATGGTGATATCTCGGGTTGGAGGACCAAAGGTGCTCTTGCATGTCTCCCTTGTAACTATGATAGTCAGTCTCGTTGGTTAAGATATGGAAGAAAATTTAGTTAAATTGGACATAGGCGATTCTTTGATAGTGATCATAAATTCCGTAGCAAAAAAAAAAATCATTTGATGGGGATGTTGATATGAGATCAGCTCCTATTACAATATCCAGAGGGGAAATCACATTACAAATGGATACTGTAGTTGATATTGTGTTTGGGAAGAAAAAAGTTAATTTTACCAATAAAAGAAAAAGAGGGGAGGAAGCTTTAATTGTGTGGAAGAAGAGAAGTATATTTTTCACTTTGTCTTATTGGGAGGACCATGTGTTGCGTCACAATCTTGACGTGATGCATATTGAAAAAAATGTAGTCGATAATATAATTGGCACATTGTTGAACTTGGATGACAAGACAAAGAATAACTTGAAGGCATGCCAAGACTTTAAAGATATGGGTATAAGAAGTGAACTTCACTTGAAAAATGTTGGGAATGATCAGACACATATGCCACATGCCTGCTTCCATATGAATGCTAGTGAAAAGGATGATTTTCTGCAAGTTTTGAAAGATGTAAGAGTGCTAGATGGTTATTCTTTGAACATCTCACGTTACGTTAAACTCAAAGAATGTAAGATTAGTGGGATGAAGAGCCATGATAGTCACATCTTAATGCAGCAACTTTTTCTAATAACAGTACGCGGATCTTTGCCAACTAAAGTAAGTAGGCATGTGATTGACTTATCTTATTTCTTTATGGAAATGTGTTCCAAAGTACTAAATGTGGAGGAACTTAAGGCTCTCGAGAAAAGAATTGTAGTGACATTGTGTGAGTTGGAAAGGATATTTCCTCCCTCTTTTTTTACAGTGATGGTACATCTAGTTATGCATTTGTCTAGCGAAGCCAAAGTTGCTAGCCTAGTTCATTATTGTTGGATATATCCCATAGAGAGGTAACACATATAATAACTTGGTCTATTTGGTTTCGTTTAACTTACAAAAATCCCATTATTGATCTTGGGTTGTCCGATAGGTACTTGTCAAGACTTAAGTCTTATGTGCATAATAAAACTTGGCTAAAAGGCTCCATTGCAGAAGGGTATATAGCAGAGGAATGCTTAACATTTTGTTCACGTTTTTTTAAATCTATTGAAACTGTATTCAATTGACCTGTAAGGAATGTCGAGGAATCCATGAGTGCGGTGGTGAGCATTACACTAGATTCAAATTCTTGAATCTAAGCACATTGTTATATGCTATTCAATTGTGAAGAAATCACCTCATTTCTTGAGTAAGTAATAGGCCCTTGCATATCCTTTCATGGCATTCCTATACAATATTCTAGTTTAACACTAACACGTTTGTTTACATAGTGTACACATAGCAGAGATCAAGGTTGATTTCCCTTTTCATGTAACTAATGATGTTATTCGAAAGCAGGACATGCAGAAATTCTGCAGCTAGTTTAGGGAATATGTAAGTAAAGCATATATATAAAACTATTTTTGGTTGTAACACTTTAGATAACATACTTATAACAAAAGTCTTTGTATATAATGGGTGATGTCAATGGATGCCTCAGAGAAAAAGAAACTTTCTGATAAAATTAGATGGCTTGCTCGATATCCAGATAATGAAGCAAAATAGTTCAAGCATTTTGTTATAAATGGTTTGAAGTTTCGCATCAAAGATTTTGAGGCAACTAGGAAAATCCAAAATAGTGGAGTTTGTGTTGTTACTGAAGGTGGTGCTACTTATTATGGTGTACTAAACTACTAATCGATATTATTGAGTTGAAGATAAGTATCGATATGTATTATTCAAATGTCAATGGGCTAATGTTATTAGTGGGAAAGGATGCAAAAAAGATGAGTTTGAATTTCCCTTTGTCAATTTGTCAAGATTGATATACACAAGTAATCGATTGATTGACGAACCTTATGTATTAGCATCTCAAGCTTCACAAGTGTTTTACATAGAAGATGTGAGACATAAAGATTGGGTGGTGGTGGTCAAAACAAAACCTAGGGAGGTGTTTGATGTTGGTATTAATGCTTTACTTGATGATGATGATGATGATGAAGTAGATACCTATTTTGAGAATGACCCTTATAATATAACTACTAATGATGCATGTGATGATGCAAATAACAACCATGCTTTAAGTTGAAATTCTATCATATTTATAAAAAAAATATTGAGATATCAGCTTTAAGCCCTTCGACCTAAGAATGGACCCATTTAAACTCTCCTACAGTCATACTAGAGCCCACCCTCCTCAAGTAACGAATCTCACTCATGCAATATGATCAATAATGAACTGATACATTAAGGGTCTGTTTGGATAGAACTTATTGCTGAAAACTGAAAACTGAAAACTGAAAATACTGTAGCAAAATAATTTTAAAATGTGTGAATAGTACCACAGGACCTATTTTTAATGAAAAGTGGTTGAAAAGTGAAATTTGTGGGTCTGTGAACAGTGCACGGATGCACTGTTCACGGAAGACTTGGTCAACATCTGCGGCTGGAAAAAAAAAAAAAAAAAAGGCTTGAAACGCAAAACGCAAAACGCAGCCCCCTTTTCAGTTGAATCCAAACACATTCTAATAAGACCCCTCTCCAAATATCCAACCTCAACCACCACCCATATTGACTTAGCCTAATATTCATAAGCAAACTTAACTCCCCTAAAGATTAGGTTCAATATCAAGGAATTTCACCCACGGTGATAACAAACAAATCTCCTCAAAAGTAATTGTCCTTTGAGTATGATTGAACTTATCCCTCAATTGCATCCTGAGAAATATCGTCTTGAGGCACATCTCATAAATGGACCAAAGGAAGTAGCTCTAGCCTCTAGGCATATTTAAAAACTCAGATTTAAGGCATGATTTACATTAAAAAAAAAATTGTCACACCTATATAAAGGGCAAAGCTTGGGTCTAGTGTCTAGTTACACTGGGCCTATTAGGATGGTGACACGTGTCCACTTTTGATCACGTGTCATTATTCTAATGAGTTCAATGCACTGGATGCATCAAACCCAAGTCAAGTCCCTATATAAAAACCTAATAGTCCCACTACTTAGGGTATGCAACTTGTCTCCCAAGAATAGAACAATATCCCGGATATTACATCCCCATATACACCACTTTTTTCTTCTTTTTTGAGAATAAAAAATTTTTAAAAAAAATCTTCAAGAATTAACTAATGATATTATTAAATATATCAGATGTGAGTTTATTAGAAACTTTAGGATTCCCCATAAACACATTTTGAAGAATTAAAAATTTTAAGTTCATTTCATATTTTTGTATTGACGCACGAGTGACTTGCATTGATTGATGTAGAGTACAACTCAATCAAATTCCAGACTAGCAACAACTTTATACAGATATTCTAGCATAAAATATTTGCCATTATTCAACTACATGTGAGGTTAGTGTGCTGGAGCAAGATCATTTTAGTTGTAATCATCCACTATCTACAGCCTCAGATATAACTAAAGATCCATAGGATTGAAGGACAGTTGAGGTTTATAAATAATAAAATGGACTCATAAGAGGACTCATAGTTCGGCTTGACACAGCAAAGGCCTCTTGGGCCTAATGCACCTAAAGGCATTGGACTGTAATTGGCTCAATCAATGTCTTCTTTAGGCAAAGTCATAAATAAACATTCCATCATTTCATTAGACTGCGTGCCATGCGTAGTCATCCTCCAATGTCAAAAATATAATATTGCAGCGTGTTCTATCAAAATGGAACCAAAATTCAACAGCTCTCCTTTTGTTTTAAGGTGCAAATTTATCAAAGGCTAAACTTGTTGCACACAGTTTTACAGACCTCCCAAAAGCAACTAAAAGTCACAATTTTCATTGTAAGACAGTTTGTATAATAAATACTACTCTTACCAAATTCTTACTCTTCCACATGTATACTGTAATCAAAGAGATGATCCATTGTAAATCTCAACTCCAGCCATGACAGGTGCGAATAATATTCATATTGATAGCAGTGACCAAAGATATTGTTAATTGAACCTGGGAGAAAAAGATTTGCATCAAATTGCAAATGTTTCGAGCTTTTTATCTACAATGAGAGTTGCTTAAGATAATTTGGTCATGTTTAGAGGAGAGCTACTAATGCTCCGGTAAGAAAGAGTGAATTGATCCATGTTGAGGGAAATGGAAAAAAAAGTAGAGTAAAACCAAAATTCACACTAGTAAAAGTTTTTAAAAATAACATGTCCATTACAAAAGTAGCAAAGAGTATGACTTTAGATATAATAGAATGGAGAAAAAGAATACAAGTGGCCAATCCTAACTAATCTATTGAGAATCTATAAACAACTCCAAAATTTTCAGACTAAGGCAACTACCCAAAAATTTTGTTTGAATGAAACTACTTCTGAAATCCTAGACCAACATTTACTTTCCCTACTTTTTGACATACTAGTAATAATTCTATGTCACCTAGGTATTACATTATGTTGATAGAAACGACAGATCAAAAAAGGAAACGAAAGATAAAAAAAATTTAAGCTGTTGATTTCTCCTCTTCAGACACATTCCTAGAAAGCTGTTGCAGGAAGTTCCCAAGCAGCCTCTGATCCAAAAACATACTAGGTATCTGCAAGGAAGAACTATTAAATAATGCTTGCACACACAACACCCCACGCCCACACACACACACACATACAAGAGAGAGGGAGAAACCTTTTCCCCAAAGAAATTTTTTGTATTATTGGCTATGGCCTCGATGAATTTAAGCTCAAGAAATTGCGGTGTCAGCTTCAACTTGTTTGCTTCGGCTTCCTTCAGTACACTACAAATGTACAGAGAGCAATATCATTAGTCATTTCTATAATCCCATATTCATATTTTTTTAACTGAAAAGTGAATCAAGCTTTTACCGGTAGAAATATGCATCAGCCAAACTCTTTTCCCGAGCCATGTATATCTGGTTCTCAATTTCTTGCTGCCTCCTGGCACTTTCCTTTTCCATCAACTTCTGTTCCATTAGGATCTTGCTCACATTTGCAATCTTCTCAGCTTCACTGATAGCCATTTTCTTACTTGTCTCTGCCTCTTTCTCAACCACTCTCTGTTTCTCAATAGCAATTAAGACCTAACAAAGTAACATCAACATAAAACATCAAATGATGCACTCTATTAACTTTAAAGGCTTACTACATAATAAATTATCCAATATGTTATTCATTGACTGGGTGTGGGTGCAAACACATGCATGTACAAAGTTTGGGTATAAGCGAAAAAAACCTGTAATGTTGAATGATCATAGGACCAAGGCTAACTGGTTTAAAGGGTAAACTCAATGTTCAGGCCATAATTTCAAATAATAAACGTACATTAAAAGAACATTTAATTTGTAAAGAATCTGCATATCAAGACTCATATTACTAACAAAGGAAAATAAAAGAAAGTAAAAGGACCTTCTCTCGTATTCAGGAAAAAGAAACTGAACCTTAGTGCGTTCCTCTTCCATCTGTTCAAAATTGCGTCTTATGCTTTCTGGGATGGTTGGCTTTGTAACACGAACACTAATGATTTCAATACCTGGAGCATAACGTGTGCAGTCACCCTGGAGAGCATCTTTCATCTTTTCGTCAATCTGTGAGAGATATATGCTTTGTCAATATAGCATGAAATAAATAAATAGAAAAGGATTGATAACCACTACACAAACTCTTGGCGCCATAAAATTACACAACTATATGAAGTGTAGTTGTGTAACATTATAAGGAACTTAATAATGCTGGCAACTTAACACCAACATAGATTCCTGAAGAGAAATAATCCTTGGAAGTCAACACAGCACTACTAATTTAAGCTTGTTCAACTTTAAGTTAAAGAATTCAATATGCTAAACAATCTATCAGATTAAACAACTAAAGTGAAGAAGAAAAGTACACTACATTTAACAGAACTTGGAAGACTTCCTATACTGTAAAGGTAAATTGGAAGCATCCATACTTGATCAAAAACATCAATGTAGACTTGCTGAAGAGAGTGAGAGCTGCAGAACTGATTGATCTCATGATGAATTTTGTCATATATCCATGTATTGTCATACTGCACCCATAGTTCAGCAGAGTGTCATGCACATAGTCCTTGTGAAGCCGGTTAACAACCTGAAAAGGCATTATAATCAGTGCATATAAGCTGAGCATTTCAAACTTTAGACCACTTGTAAACCATAATGTTGATAAAGAGCAACATCCGCTAATAGCTGTACCTCTATCTTCTCAAAGTTGATCATGACACCTCCTTTTGTACCACAAGGAATATCCCTCACCTGCAATTATACTCACAGGAAAGATTTGATTAGACTGACAAGATGAAATCCCTCAATTTTCATAGTATCGAATTTTACCTGATCTGTCTGAAGGGTTACTTGAACAGGCTCATAATGAGTTATAAAAGGCAGCTTCAAATGAAAACCTGAAAATAAAGTACCAGTAGAAATTTCATAAGTTCTAGGAAAGCAAATACTGAATGAAAATCATAAAGAAAGGACCATAGTCAAACCTGGATCTGTAATCGTCTTTTGAAGGGCACCTCCTCTCCAGTAAACCCCAACATGGCCTTCTGGGACTTGGTGCAGAATGGACAAATTATTCCTAATAGTTGATGGTGATTGATTCATCATCTGTAAAATGTACATTTATGTCAGAGATTTTCAAACTAAAATAAAATGATATAAACACTAATTCCAGCAGCTGAGATTCAGAACAACTCTAGAATTTGAAACAAACTATCATTTAGTAATCAAATTATATAGTCACTCCAAAAAGAAACACTAATCCCTGGCAGCAGCAATTACCAATAAGTAAAGGAATGTTGCAAATCACAAAACCAGGACAGGCAGCCAAGAATAACATAACTAGTTTTAATAGTTTGGTTACTCTGTTGTTCAAAAAACTTATTCAAAGTGGGAACTAAATACATTCCCATATCTTCAAAGTGGTTCTTTAAAAATCATGCTCTCCTAATTAAATTTTTAAATTTTGGTGTTTTCACATGCATACAAATTTGACATTTTCACAAGCTGCATGTTAACTAAAACTGGTTTTGATTCTAGACAAACTGGATTAATAGTCTCATTTTCAGTTCAGCTTGTATCAAACTAAACAAGCTTTGTAATTTGAGAAACATCCCTAAAAACATTCAGGCAACACAATTACAAATAGAGTAATTTAGAGATAACCCTGCAACCCCAAGTGCATACTCAGTGCCACAGTGTTGATTCCTTTTAATTTTTTTTTTTTAAATGTTAATAATTACATGACAATGAGCTTTAGAACCACAGCTTGTAATGCAAGGTGAAATGGACAGAGTAAAAGTCCTCTGTCTTACTCTTACTATGTTCTATTTTATGCTCCACCATTCGTAATCAACCACGTCCCATTTTCTCCTTATAAAGTAATCAACTTTTAAAATGGGGAAAGAAAAAAAAAATTAGATGGAGAACACACTGCAGTTAGTGGAGTATAAAGTGGAAGACTAAGAATGGGATAGAGCAATTTTTTTATTTTTATTTTTTTTGCAATAGAACACTGTTGAAGCATCTCTACTAGAAGGTATAAGCTTTTATTCACTATGATGCACCTCTGTAATGATCATGTAATGACAATATTGATGCATGTTGAACCTGACTTGCAACAATGCAAGTCCACACAAAACAAATACTACCATCACCATAAAGGGAAACAAATACTAGAATTAGTCTTGAGTCACATTTTTATACCACAACAATTTGATGAATTCTAAATCACATATTACGTATAGATCCTGAAATACTATCGAAGAAATTGAACTATGATTTCAACTAACAACAACAATAACAACAAGTCTTAATCTCAAATTTTGTGGTAGGCTATAGATTCTCAACATATTAGTTAGCCTTGGCTGCATGAATTATTTTCGTCTATTCTATTCTATATGAAGTCATTTTCCTCTATTCTATTTTGTAACCTAATAGATATTCTACAATCACACAATACTTCGCTTCCCTTCAACTATGATTATAACTAAGATGGAAATTAATCTAAGAAGTATGGCCACTGACACAACATGGTACACAACAATTCTTGAATATTTATGTTTACTTCTAGATTTTAGACTATAGGACAAAACTTAAGTATAGTAACTTAGACGCTATTCTTTAGGTTCCTATTAAGGTTAAGCCACGTGGCTACTTATATAAAATACACACCTATCCCATTAGGAAAAATTCACATGGTTGAATCTTAAGAGAGAATATTAAGAAATAACGCCTAAATACTGTACTTAAGTGTTGCCTTCCCCCCTCCCCCCTCCTCAGACTAAATAACATCCATCAAAATCTTTTAAAAACATATTTATAATAAAAATAATTTTTCTTTTTACCAAATTATGTTTTTTCCTACTCCTGCTTGTCATAGTTGGACACGTATCTGACTATATGTATGTTCACTCTCATAACATGTGAATCCCACCTACAACTATACAAGTACCACACACAGTGAGATAGATGATACATATATCCAAAGAAGAGATTTTGAAGCAAGTATGTTTCTTAGCTTAGAGCATCTATTCAATCATTAAACAACAAGAATAATACCACGGCGAAACAAACACTATTGAAATAAATATAATCAAAGAGAGATTGCGATAGACTGGTAATGGTGGTGCGGTAAAGAACAGAGCAGTGGTGGCGGAATATTTATAGTTTGATAATACCATGACAAAGATGGCGACAAAGGATAAGAAGACTGCGAGAATAGCAGAGAAACCACTGCCACCGCCACCGCCACCGCGGCCGCCTTGAGGAGGCTGTGGAGTTACGGGTGTCGGTTGATTTGAATCCATAAATGGCGGTTGGTTATTGCAGTGTCAGACCGTCAAGCAGGTTAGAATTTGGGGGTATTTATGGTGGTTTTTTAAGCGTAGAATATGAGCAAAGCGTAATGTTAATAAAATAAAAAATAAAATAAAAAAGGGAGAGAAGGAAACTCAAGAAAGAAAGAAGGATGCAAAAACAAGAAGTCTTCCTCCGGGAACAGAGATCAAACTTGTTGCCAAAGTTTGTTTAAAATTTAATTATGTGGGGCTAAAAAAAATTTAGGGTGGTCACAAAACTTTTTCAAAGATAAGAAAAAAAAAATTTATACATAATAATTGTTTGTATTTTCTAGGTTAGGGTGGTCGTGTGACTACTTGTACTCTACTTAAGATCAGTTTGGATACCGTTTATTTGATTGAAACTGAAAATTTATTGTTAAAAATATTGTAGATAAAGGTAAAAATTAGTTAAAATAGTATAGTGGGGTTATGAATAATGCTAAAAAGTGCAGTGAGGCCCATAAATAGTAGCAAAAATAAACTAAATAGTGAAATAATTTATAATTTTAATCCACATCCAAACACATACTTAGAGATGTCCCAGATGAATAACAGAAACATTCAAATATCCTTGGAAAATGTTGAGTTTCAATTTTTTTTTAACACAAACACTAGGTTACTATGTGGAAGAATCCTATGAGAGTGGCTCCAAGATGAGACAAAAGTTTTTGTGCTAGGAATGGTATAACTTATAAGGTCTTAGGAATCACTTAGTCAATCCCTTAGTGCTTGTCTTATATTTTTTAAATATATAATATTTTTGTATTTATTTTTAATTCTTATTTTATTTATTATCTTATCTTTGATGACCTTAACCTACATGAGAATTTTTTTTAGAAGAATTCTACATGAGAATTTAATTTGAAAAGTAATTGTGAGGATCCGAAGATCCGAAGACTCGAGGATCCAAAAAACTGAGGACCCGAAGACATACTGAAAGGTATAATGAGTAGAGGAGAATAAGAGTAATTTGCCCGAGGATGAAGTAGGTTGATCGAGCAAAGGACGAAAGAGAGATTGATGATATACGGGGTATATTGCAAATATCTGGGTGGGGTTAGATAACTATGAGCATTGCATTGAATGTTCTGCACCAACCATTCTGGCCGCATTGAATAGGGAGTACCAGCTTTATCTACTGCATTAATGTAGAAATAACCTGAACAGTACAAAGTACAGAGCTAAAACTTCTCTCTATTACCGACTACAAGGGAATGGACATGTATCACTAGAAGAGGTTGAGTAGATGAAGAGGTGTAGGGTTGAGATAATAAGGGCAAATTAAGGGTATAAATAAGAGAGAAGAGACATAGAAAGAGGGACAAAAAAAAAACTTTGTTATTGCTACCCTCTCTACAAATTCATTGTATTTAGATCTTTAGTCATAAAACGTGGTTGTGGTTGTTAAGTTCGTTTCATGATTTTTGGTCCTTATAGTAATAATATTTTGTTAAAATATACATGGTACATAAATTTATTTTTAATTTTTTTATATATACCATATTTATTTTATCTTAATCCTTAATTTAGGAAATTACCTTATTTAATATCTCTTTTCAATATCTCTTATCTCAAAAAATATTTTTTTTAATGGATAAATTGAAAATTGCACCCTTAAAGTGTGGGGTGTTTGAATTTTATACTCTCAAATTTTAGAATTTAAATTTTACACCTGATATTTAGGGTGTTTAGATTTTATACCCTAATGTTTCAAAATTTAGATTTTTCTCTTTAAAGTTTAGGAGTACTTCAATTTTACACCTCAAAATTATGAAACTTTAAGAAGTAAAATTTAAATATCCAAAATTTTAGAGAGTAAAATTCAAGCATTCTTAAAATATAGGAAGTAAAATCTAAATTCATAGTATAAAATCTGAACACCTTAAAAATTATGGGTAAAATTTAAATTTTAAAACTTTAAAATATAAAATCAAATTAGTATAAGATATAATTTATAATATTTAAAAAAAAAAAGAAGGTAGAGTTGTATTAATTAAATGGACAAGACGTTCAAAAAGTAAGATAGGCTCTAAGGCAACGCCGTGCTACACAAACTAGCCTGGCAGTCAGGAAAAAGGAGGACAACAAAGAAACACCCCAAGTTTCGTTAGAAGACTTTCTCAGGGAAATTATTTCCTTGGCTTTTGCTGACTCTGTTTAATGGTATCTCAGTTGTAATAAAAGTCCTGCCCGGTCTTCCAGGCCGGTTTCTCAAAAAAGAAAAGAAAAAGAAACATCATTACGCTCGCCCCCTAAAAATCTTTTGTGTCCGTTGGTTTGCCACCAACTCCTGTAGTCGTACAAAAGGGCCGTAGCCCCACGTAGGATAATCTCAGATATTGCCTCCCCAGTCCCGACGAAATATATTGATTTTTGAGTAATATTAATTATTTTATAATATTTTTATAAAATATTAACTTAGCCGACTTTTTATTAATTTTTATTTTGACTAATTATTAATATTATTTTTTTATTTATTAAAAATCACTCATCATATTAATAATTTGTAAAAAAATTTATAAAATAATTTAATTTTATTGCAAAGAGCCAGATATGAATTTTCTTGTTTGCGATGATGAAAAGCATTAAGAAAGATATGGAAAGATTTATGCTGCAAGTTGGCAATTGGCAAATAAATTCCTATATAAATTTCTTTCCAGTTTCCAATTGACTCCATTTCATTTCAATTCAAGAATTTTTTTTTTTGGGAGAAAATTTCAATTTAAGCAATCATTGTTATAAATTTAGAGTTTGTTTAGATACCATTTATTATTGAAAATTGAAAACACTGTAGCAAAATAATTTTTTAAATGTGTAAATGTACCGTAGAACCTAATTTTAAAGTTAAATTTGTAATTTTTTCAAGTTGTGGGTCCTATGAACAGTCTTATGGACTCACAGAGTGTGAAATGCAAACGCATGGATAACGCAAAACGCGCTATCCAAACGTGCACTTAGTATGCGTTTGCCTAGCAATGAAGTTGCGTTTGCATTTTTTGGCTGGTCTCATGGCACTGTACATGGACCAGCCAAAGCACAAAAAACGCGTGAATTGTATTCGAGAACGGTGTTTGCATTTTAAAAAATATTTTGTTACAATGTTTTTAATAAGAAATTTTCAATTTTTAGCAAAACAAGTGGTATCTAAACAAACCCTTAGAGCCATTGTAGCAAATTTTCAACTATATAATCAAGACATTAGAATAATTGAAAAGCTAACCCTTAGCTACAAAACACGAGGACTATATATAGTCAAGTTACTTCCACTCAAGAGTTCCTTTTTTTTTTTTTTTTAATAAAAATAAATGGCATATATTTTACTAAAATTTCAAACTTTACATCATTATATCTTTCTGCACCTTTTAATGCATTTTTGTTAATTTTAGGTACAAATATAGCTTACTTGCACTTAGGGGTTTACTTAATTTTAATGACTTTGTTAATGAGTGCAGTGAGGTACAAATATCAAGAAAATTATATAAAACCGCTACGAATTTGTGCACAATAGAATAACAATCAATAAATTATTGAGAAATGCTTTTTTTTCCCTTTTAGAATTTGCACAAATTAAAGAGTTTAAATCCAATTAGATTTTAAGTAGGATTTCAATTGGAATCTAATTTTCCGCCATCTATCTATTTATTTTTGTGGCAAATAAATAATTGAGTGAAAAAATTGAAGGGTCTAAATAAGAAACTATTACATATTTTAGAAATATATGGGTTAAAAAAAATGTAAGCTAATACTATGTATAATTTAAATCTTTTCTTAAAAATATGCACAATTGTGATTGTCTTTAATTGTACACGTGCATATGCACGAGACTACACACTAGTGCATCATTTGCACATCATTATTATTGTCTTCTTGAATTTTTATGTTCCCTTCTCGCCTCAACAACTTGAAAAGTTGAAATGATCAATTTCATGGTCAATTCTCTCCTTCCCCTTGAGATAATATATATTATGGTACAGATTTAGCTTTATGAATTTAGGTGCATAGTGTTATCTAATTTATTTATTTTTTTAATAATTTAATAGTTAAGAGAGGGAAATTTGAACCTTAAATGTTTTTGTTTGATAGTTGAAAATTCATTAATGGTACATTTGACTTGATTCCGCGCCATAGAAAGCGATGATGCGAAGAAAATCAATAGACTGGATGATTTGGGCTTCAAAGGGCTAACGACTGTTCTGAAGACCTGAAAAAGATAGAACAAGTGATCAAAGGTGACTGGGATGGACCAGCCAAGCACCCTCCGATGCCAAAGTTAGTTTCTCTCTCAAGTTTTGGAGTTTCAACTTTTTAGGGATTGTAAAAACATATCTTTATTTGGTTTAAATGGGTGTTTATATAGTGCGCCCTAGAAACGGTTATTAGATTTGTAACTTCCCCTATATTTTAAGAAGTCAGGGGGTTCAAAAATAACTTCCACAATCGTCATGGGAGTTATATCTTTATCTATAACTGTCATTGGAAGTTAAATATTTAATAAGGAGTTGTAGAAATGAGTCTAGATCTTCCTCATGCCTTGAAACAATAGCATGCGGTTCCATCGCTAGCTCTCGTAGGCAAATCAACGCTAGAGAATTTCCTAAGTGTCAGGGGATCGTCTAGGAGCCTTCTTGATAGACAACCCTTATTCCCATGGATGGTCGTCTTGCTACGGACAACCTTCTTATGAGGGATGTTCCTTTTTGCTCTGGACGCCTCCTATGGACGAGTTGGAGTTAGATTTTTAGTTCATCATTAGTGAGTATAGGAAGACAAAGAAATAAACACCCCTATTACCTCATAATGATCAAATTATATTTAGCCTTATTTCTTTTATTTAAATTGTGTATCTCTATCACTTGTAGTGATCTATCATTCATTAAAAAAAGATTCACTGATCCAATAAGAATGGTTGGTTGTTGCTTATCTTCAATTGGTACATGCAAAATATAAGCTAATTTAGCAGTTTTTTGCTTAATTTCTTGTGGAGTCAAATTCTCTTCAATACAAGTCAAAGGAATAGTGTCATGGCTTTTGATTTCCATATAAAGGACATGATGAGCATAAATATGAAATTGTACGCCACAAAGAAGAGCTAATAAAGAGACTCACAATCCAATAGAAAGACAACTTTCTAGTAACCCTCAATGAAATTGTGAGAGGAGACGTTATAGGAGAGTGCGATAAAGAACAAAGCGGTGGCGATGGAATATTTATAATGTTAGGGTTGATACTTGATAGCAAAATGTATGATAGGAGACGTTACTTGCACAAATTGTTAAGATGAAAGGTAAGTGTGGACACAAATTAAGATATTCGATTAGAGTCTATATCCTAGTAAATATTTTAACTTTTTATATATATTAGGTTATATGATGTCACGTTATTAAAATTTTAAATAGCATAATACTGAATTCACTTTTAAATTTGTAATATTTAATATAAAATATGAAATAGATTTCTTTTATTTTATTTTTTTAAACTCACCCACCATAATCAAAGAAAATTGATGATATTTGAAAGATTGAAAAGGACTCTTGGCTCTGTGGAGTGTGGATTATCTCCATATAGTTTGTAAAAATGTTCAAAAATAATTTGTGATTGTAACATTATTTGTATGTTTAAATTCATAAGGTAGAATGTAAGAATGTAACAACTGACCAGGTTTTTATTTTATTTTTATTTTTCTATCTGAGATAGAATTTTATTTTAGCATAATCTATATGCATGTGTGTGAAGCTCCCTTTAAGAGACTTTGAACCCCAACCCTTACCCCTCACACTCTACAAGAACATATACTTGTAGAATAACCATAATATTAAGGGTACGCAATGGTACTAACCAGTTTTTGTTTTTTAAAAATGGAACTCAGCTAACAAGTTTTAAATTTAAAAAAATTTCAATAAAATTGAATAGATCCGATGGTCAAATATTTACTTAACCTTGTCATCTTCAGAAGCAAACTTAACTCCCCTAGAGGTTAAGTCCAATATCAAGCAATCTCACCCACAATGAAAGCAACCAAATCTCCTTAGAAGTAATAGACCTTTGAGCACTAACAACCTCTCCTCCCCTCAACATTAATTGTACCACACTCACCTTCAATCAGGGATGGAGCCCCTCCCCTCAACGTTAATTGTACCACACTCACCTTCAATCAGCGATGGAGCCACTATTGGATAGGGAGAATATGGCCCTTCCAATTTTTTTTAAAAAATATTATTATATGTGTGTACTAATTTTAGCAATTTTGTTCAATAAAATTACATTTTGATTCTTTTGAAAAATATTATTAATTCTTTTAAGAGTAATGCTATATTCACAAACTTTTTTACAATATATTTCTACAAATTGTTTTGGAAGCAAATTCTTATTGGTTCGCATATAAACCCATCACTCACATCATTTTTTTTACTTACCAGTAACCACTTATTACATCAGTAATTTATAAAAAATCTTGTAGCTCTAACATTTTCCTCAATTTAGTGATCATAAAAAAAATTAAATTTAAAATCTAAAACAAATTATACAAGCCCCCAAAAATATAGCTCAACAGCAAAAATTACCAATAGTAAAACTAAAAATAATTAAGCTCAATTAATCAATTTTATCCAAAATAAACAATCCTACCCTTTAAAAAATTCTAAACAAAAATAATTTTGTCCTTACCCAAACAAAAATAAATAAAATAAAAAATTTCAGCAGCTAAGTAGTAGCAGGGTCAAAGGTTGAAATCGCCACATACAGCCAACAGTAAAACCACTCCCCTTAACTCAATGTTCTGCCCTTAATCACATCAAATATAATTGAACCTATCTCTCGTTTGCAGCCCAAGACACACCGTCTTGAGGCACATCCCATCAATCGACCAAAGGATGTAGCTCTAGCCTATAAGCATATTTAAAATCCCATTTTTAAGGAGTGATTTACATCTAAAAAAATATTGTCACACATTTGTATGAAGCGCAAAACTTGGGTCCAGGGTTCAACTATACTGAACCATCAGGATGGTGACATGTTTCCAATTTTGATCATGCGTTATCATCTCAACGGGTCTTATGCACTAGACCCAGGCCAAATCCATATATGAAAACCTATTAGTCCCACTGGCCAGGATATGGAACTCATCCCCCAAGAACGTTATCCTATATATATATTTTTTTATTACCCAACAAAGGAAAATCTGTTGTCATTGACTTAATCACCAAAGTACCCTTGGCCAACCCAAATTTGAGTCCAGCCTAAGTTATACTGCTAAGGGGTTTTTCTTTCTTTTGCAGTAACGGGACAAATAGGCAAAGGGGGAACTTGTTCAATAAAGTGAGGCCATCTATTTTTGTGGTTCCATTTGCTGTTTCTACTTGAATCCCTATATACACCACTCTTTTCTTCTTCTTCTTCTTTTAAGAAGTAAAAAATTATAATAAAAAAAATCTCCAAGAATAAACTAATGAAATTATTAAATATATCAGATGTGAATTTTTTAGATCAGATGATGACATTAGGAAATCCCCATATACACATTCATACTATTAAGTTCATTTCATATTTTTATATTGAGTCATGAGTGACTAGCATTGATTGGTGTAAAGTGCAACTCAATCAAATGCTAGAGTAGCAACGACTTTATATAGATATTCCAGCATAAAATATTTGCCATAATTCTACTAAATGTGAGGTTAGTATGCTGGAGCAAGATCATTTTAGTTGTAATCATAAATAAACATTCCATCATTTCATTAGACTGTTTTTCATGCGTAGTCATCTCAAGAATATAATATTACAGTCTGTTATATCAAAATTGAACCAAAATTCGACAGCTCTCATTTTGTTTCAAGGTGCAAATTTACCAAATGGTTAAACTTGTTGCAAATAAATTGTTTTTCACGATTTCACACCCCAAAAGCAACTAAAAAGTCACGATGTTCATTGTAAAACAAATTGTGTACTCTTTACCAAATTCTTTCTCTTCCACAAGTCTATTAAAATCAAACAGACAATCTTTTGTAAATCAAAACTCTACCCATAATAGATGTGAATAACATTCATATTGATAGTAGTGACAAAAGATATTGTTAATTGAATCTTGAAGTAGAAGATTGTGCATCAACCTATAAAATGTTTCAAGCTTTTATCTATAAGGAGAGTTACTTAAGATGGTTTGGTTATGTTCAGAGAAGCATAACTTATGCCCCGATAAAAAAAAACTGAGTTGATCCAAGTTGAAAAAAAGAAAAAAGAAAAAGAAAAGAAGAAGACCAAAATTCATTATTTAAAGTATTTAAGAAAAAGACATGTCAATCCCAAAAGTATCATAGAGTATGACCTTTGATAGAGTAAGACTGTTGACTGTTAAGGATTCATAGCCAACTCTAAAATTTTGAAATTGAGGCTTTGTCATTGTTGTATATAACTTATTACATTAGGATGACAACCTATAAGAGCATTAATATTAGTGATGCTAAAAAATTAAATTGCTATTTTTTGCACCATAATATATAAAAAGTGTGCTACATTAGTGGTGGCATAGGTAAAAATTTTTACTCCTCAACTACAGTGCACTGTCATCTATAGCTGTGCACTATAGCTCAAATACTAAAAGTAAATAATATTTTTTATTTTCCCACTCATTAAAATAATATATATATTTTTTCTCTCTCTCTTTTTCCTCCTTGCCACTGATTCTCTTCACAATCTCACCTCTCTTTCTCCACTCTCACTGACCCAAGCTCAGTTCCGATTCATCCTTCTTCCTCACCCAAGCTCTCTCTTCAATAACCCATATTCATTCCTTCTCGCCGACCCAAGCCCCAAGCCCCATCGCCGAACCTTGCCCTAAGCCACATCGCTGTGTTTGTGTTGGTGGTTGGGATCGGTTGGGTTAGAGCTTAGTTTGGCTTGGCGTTGGTGCTGATGGTAGTTGCATGGGTCAGTCAGTGGCTTGGCTTTGTGGGTCTTTAGCTGTGGTTGTGGGTAGGAGTTGCAGTTGTTGTTGGTTGTGGCTGGGTTTGGAATGATTTTAGGCGGTGCTTTTTGGTTATGGGATGGATTTTGTGGTGTTGATGTGGTGGGTTTGGCTCTGGATGTTATGTGGTGGTCTTGGCGTCCCTGGCGGTAGTGCAGGGTTGTGGGGGTGATGATTTTTTAAATCTCTCTTTCAAATGTCTCACTATGTTTTTTGTTGGAGGATTTGTGGGTTTGTTGAATTTTGGTTGTTTTTTTGTGTGATTTTGGTTGGTTTTTGAGATTTTGTTGCAAATTTGGTGGATTTGGGTTGCGGTAATGGTAGTTGGTGGGCAGTGGAGATGGCTGTGGGTTGTGGGTGGCAGTGGAGCTGTTTGGGATTTTGGGTTTGCTCGTTGTGCTTCAAAATCTTCAAATGAGAGATAAGAGACAGATAAATGAGAGATGGAGAGACAGATAAAGTGAGTTGTGAAAGAAATAATAAAAAAATAATATATTAATAAAGTGTTAAAAAAATTATAATTATTGATTGTTTTGTAAAATGAGATGTTAAAATAGATAAAATAGTTTTTTTTTGTATAAAATTATGAAATTTATATTTCCATCAACGTGGATGCTCATAGCAAAAAAATTGGCGAGTTCCCAAAAATTTTGTCTAAATAGAACACTTTCTAAAAGCCTCAACCAACGTTTACATTCCCTTCCCATTAAAAAAAATAAAAACATTTAGGGTCCGTTTAGATAAAACTTATTACTGAAAACTGAAAACACTGTAGCAAAATAATTTTTAAATGTGTGAATAATGTTGCAGGACCTATTTTTAATAAAAAATTGCTAAAAAAGTACATGAACAGTGCGTACACAGTGCGCGCACTGCACATTTGTCCCCCACCGCAACAGCAAATGAAGAAAAAAAAAAAGCAAAGCGCAAAAAAGTAAATGCAGAAAAAATAACCTCTATCCAAACCCTCTCTTACTTTCCCTACTTTGTGACAAACATGTAATAATGCTATATCACCTGGGTATTACATTATTTTGGTGAGTAGTTTTAGTACCACATAAACTATAACAATTTTTTTCACAACTATCTTAAGTATCAAATTGTGACTAGCAGCTGTTACTTTTACTTGAACCTATAACTTTTTCTTTACCACTCACAGTCTCCCATGTGTATAATTGTGGCATAAATTGTGCCATTTTATGTGCTCTTAAAATTTTTCCATCTTGGTAGAGACGACAGATCACAAAAAGAAATGAAGGATAAAAAAAATTAAGCTGTTGTTTTCTTCTCTTCAGACACATTCTTAGATAACTGTTGCAAGAAGTTCCCAAGCAGCCTCTGATCCAAAAACATACTAGGTATCTGCAAGAAAGAACTATTAAGTAAAGCTTGCACACACAACACCCCACGCCCACACACACACACACACACACACACACATGCGCGCGCACACACACACACACACAAGATAGAGGGAAAGACCTTCTCCCCAAAGAAAATTTTTGTATTATCAGCTATGGCCTCGATGAATTTAAGCTCAAGAAATTGCGGTGTCAACTTCAACTTGTTTGCTTCAGCTTCCTTCAGTAAACTAGAAATGTAGAGAGAGCAATATTATTAGTCATTTCTATGATACTATATTCATATCTTTTAAACTGAAAAGTGAATGAAGCTTTCACCGGTAGAAATCTGCATCGGCCACACTCTTTTCTTGAGCCATGTATATCTGGTTCTCAATTTCTTGCTGCTTCCTGACACTATCCTTTTCCATCAACTTCTGTTCCATAAGGATCTTGCTCACATTTGCAACCTTCTCAGCTTCACTGATAGCCATTTTCTTATTTGTCTCTGCCTCTTTCTCAACCACTCTCTGTTTCTCAATAGCAATTAAGACCTAACAAAGTAACATCAACATAAAACATAGAATGATGCACTCTATTAACTTCAAAGGCTTATTATATAATAAATTATCCAATATGTTTTTCATTGACTGGGTGTGGGTGCAAACACATGCATGTACAAAGTTTGAATATAAGTGAAAAAAGCTCAAAGGACCAAGGCTAACTGGTTTAAAGAGTAAACTCAATGTTCAGCTATAATTTGAAATAATAAACATACATTAAAAGCACATTTAATTCAGAAAGAGTTTGCATATCAAGAATCATATTGGGTGCGAGTGTGTGTGTGTCTATTTGCTTTGCTTGACTAACAGAAGAAAATAGAAGAAAGTAAAAGGACCTTCTATCGTATTCAAGAAAAAGAAACCGAACCTTAGTGCGTTCCTCTTCCATTTGTTCAAAATTGCATCTTATGCTTTCCGGGATTTTTGGCTTTGTAACGCGAACACTAATGATTTCAATACCTGGAGCATAACGTGTGCAGTCACCCTGGAGAGCATCTTTCATCTTTTCATCAATCTGTGAGAGTTAAATACTTTGTCAATATAACATGAAATATTTAAATAGAAAAGGATTTGATTACCCCTACACTAGCACATGGTGCCATGATGTTACACAACTATATGAAGTATAGTTATAAGGGGCTTCTTAATAATGCTGGCAACTTAACACCAACATAAATTCCCAAAGAGAAAAAATCCTTGGAAGTCAACACAGCACTACTTGCTGGGATTTTCTTGAGGAGGGATCAAATTGTTCAACTTTTATGTTAAGATTTCAATATGCTAAACAATCTGTCAGATTAAACTACAAAAGCAGAGTACAATGCTCTAAACAACACTTGGAAGACTTCTTAAACTGTAAAGCTAAATTGGAAGCTCCCAAAATATTTTCATTTATGGCTTTAAAGGGTATGTTTTCTTTAGCATCCATACTTGATCAAAAACATCAATGTAGACTTGCTGAAGAGAGTGAGAGCTGCAAAACTGATTGATCTCGTGATGAATTTTGTCATATATCCATGTATTGTCATATTGCACCCCATAGTTCAAAAGAGTGTCATACACATAGTCCTTGTGAAGCGGTTAACAACCTGAGAAGGCATTATAATCAGTTCATATAAGCTGAACATTCCAAACCTTAGACCACTTGTAAACCATAATGTTGATAAAGAGCAACATCTCGTAGCTGTACCTCTATCTTCTCAAAGTTAATCATTACACCTCCTTTGGTACCACAAGGAATATCCCTCACCTACAATTATACTCACAGGAAGGATTTGAGCATGAGATTGACAAGATGAAATTACTGAATTTTCATACCATCAAATTTTACCTGATCTGTCTGAAGGGTTACTTGAACAGGCTCATAATGGGTTATAAAAGGCAGCTTCAGATGAAAACCTGAAAATTAAGTGCATGTAGAAATTTCGTAAGTTCTAGGAAAGTAACTACTGAATGAAAATCATAAAGAAAGAACCATAGTCAAACCTGGATTTGTAATCGTCTTTAGAAGGGCACCTCCTCTCCAGTAAACCCCAACATGGCCTTCTGGGACTTGGTGCAGAAAGGAAAAATCATTCCTAAAAGTTGATGATGAAGGAATCACTATCTGTAAAATTTATATTCATGTCAGATATTTTCAAACTCAAATAAAATGATATGAACACTTATTCCAGTGACTGAGATTCAGAATAAATCTAAAATTTTAAACAAACTAGCACTTAGGGTTTGTTTGGGATCCGTTTATTTTGCTAAAATTGAAATTTTTTTGCTAAAAGTATTGTAAATAAAGGTAAAGGTTAGCTAAAATAGTATAGTGAGATCTATCAATAGTACCAAAAAGTGCAATGGAGTCTATGAATAGTAGTAAAAATAAGCTGAATAGTAAAATAAGTTAGCAAAAATAATTTTTGCTAAACACATACTTAATAAGAAAATTATATAGTCACTCCAAAAAAAAAAAAAACACTAATTCACTATTTTCTCTTTTCAGGTATGCCTCCCTGGCAACTGCAATTACTAATAAGTAAAGGAGTGTACCAAATCACAAAATCAGGCTAGCCTCCCAAGAACAACAGACAAGTTTTGATTGTTTTTAGTTTGGTAATTCTTTTGATCAAAAGACTAATTCAAAGTGGGAACTAAATACATTCCCATATCTTCAAAGTGGTTCTTTCAAAAACATGCCCTCCAAATCAAATTTTTAAATTTTGGTGTTTTCACATGCGTACAAATTTGACATATTCATAAGCTGCATGTTATCTACAACTTGTTTTGATTCTAGACAAACTGGATTAATAGAGTCAACAAGCTTTGTAATTTGCCAAACATCCCCAAAAACATTTAGGCAACACAATTACAAATAGAGTATTTAGAGATAACCCTACAATCCCAAGTGCATACTCAGTGACACAATGTAAATTCCTTTAATTTTTTTTTTTAAAATTTTAAAAATGTTAATAATTAAATGACAATGGGCTTTAGAACCACAGCTTGTAATGCAAGGTGAAATGGAGCTCATAAAAGTCCTCTGTCTTATTTTTACTGCCCTATTTTATGCTCAAAGATTCGTAATCATTAATCAACCACACGTCTCTCTTTCTCCTTATAAAGTAATAAAAATGGGGAAGAAAAAGAAAATTCAGATGCGTGACATGCTACAGTTAGTGGAGTATAAAGTGAAAGACTAAGAGTGGGATAGAGCATTTTTATGCATAATGGAACACCATTGAAGCATTTCTACTAGGAGGTATAAGCTATTATTCACTATGATGCACCTCTGTAATAATCATGCAATGACAATATTGATGCATATTGAACCTGTCTTGCAAAAATGCAACTCCGCACAAAACAACTATTACCATCACCATAAAGGGATACAAATACTAGAAATAATCTTGAGTCGCATTTTTATACCAAAACAATTTGATGAATTCTAAATCACATATTACAGATCTTGAAATACTATTGAAGAAATTTACAATGCCAAGACATTGATACAAAATAGTAATAGCAACACGGATTTTATGAAAAATAATAATAGCTTGATTGAACTATGATTTAAACTAATAACAATAATAACGACTAGTCTTAATTGCAAATTTTGTGGTCGGTTATGGATCCTCAACATATTAGTTAGCTTTGGCCACATGAATCATTTTCCTCTGTTCTATTCTATATGAAGTCATACTCTCTGTTATTTCTTTAATTAATAAGTCTTTTTTTTTAAAAAATTTCTACTAATGTTATTTTGGGTCTTTTTCTAATTTTTTTTCATTCCCTCAACTTATATCTACTCACTTTTTTATTGGTGCGTTAGTCAATCTCTTTTGAACATTATCAAACTATCTCAATCAACTCTATCTCATCTTTTCATCAATAAGGACTAAATCTATCTTTAAGCATATTTTCTCATTTAAGTAATTACCTTTTTGTGTTATGTTCATTTATCCATCTTAACATCTCATTTCGACTACACTCATTTTATGAATATGTATCTTCTTAACAACCCAACATTTGATACCATAGAACATAATTGATCATAGAATAGTCTTATAAAATTTTTATAACTCAAATGATAATCTACAATCACACAATACTTTGCTTCCCTTTATGATTTTAACTAAGATGAAATATTTTTGAGAGAGAACGAAGATGGAAATTAATCTAAGAAGCATGGCCATTGACATAACATGGTAATTCTTGAATAATTTTGTTTATTTCTAGTTCTCAGACTAATTAAATAACAACCATCACAATTTTTAAAAACATATCTTAAATCAAAAGAATTTTTTCTATAACCAAATCATATTTTTTCCTCCACCTACAACTATACAAGAGCCACACACACAGTGAGATGGATGATACATATATCCAAAGAAGAGATTTTGAAGTAAATATGTTTCTTAGCTTAGAAGACTATATGATGAAGCATCTATTCAATTATCAAACAACAGGAATCATACCATGGCGAAACAAACACTATTGAACTAAATAAAATCAAAGAGAGAATGCGATGGATTGGTAATGGTGGTGAGGGTGCAGTAAAGAACAAAGCAGTGGCGGTGGAATATTTATATATAGTTTGATAATACCATGACGAAGATGGCGATAAAGGATAAGAAGACTGCGAGAATAGCAGAGAAACCACTGCCACCGGCACCGCGGCCGCCTTGGGGAGGTTGTGGAGTAACGGGTCTCGGTTGATTTGAATCCATATGGCGGTTGATTATTGCAGTGTCAGTCCGTCAAGCAGGTTAGAAACTTAGAATTTGGGGTATTTATATATAGTTTTTTAATTTTTTTTTGTTTGACAGCTTTCTCTTTTTTTCAGCGTGGAATATATAGGAGCAAAGCATAATGTTCAAAAAAAAGAAAAAGAAAAGAAAAAAAAAAGAAAAGAAAAAGAAAGAGGTAGAGAAAGAAACTCAAGAAAGAAAGAAGGATGCAATTACAAGAAGTCTTCCTTGGTGACCAGAGTTATAGCCTTAGTTTACAATCAAATATGTTGTCCAATTTTGTTTAAAATTTAATAATATCATGCCTAAAATTTTTTAGGGTGGTCACAAAGCTTTTTAAAGATAAAAAAAAAATTTAAAATTTAAATTTATACATAATAATTATTATTATTTTTTTTTTTTTGCAGGGACCACCCTGAACACTAGGTAGAGATGCCCTAGATGAATAATAGAAACATTCAAATATCCTTGGAAAATTCTAGAGTTTCGATTTTTAGTTTTAGTATTAGGAATTACTTCGTTTGTGTTTGAATACTTCTTATTTTGCTGAAAACTAAAAACTTATTATTGAAAAAAAAAAAAAAATTCATGGGTTACTGTTCCCATGAACAGTGCAAGAGGCGCTGGTCAAAAAAAAAAAAAACAAGGTGTGAAACGCCAGACGTGAAACACAATAAGCTATCGAAACAGGGCTTTAGTCAATCCCTTAGTGCTTGTCTTATATTTTTGAAATATATAACACCTTTTGTATTTATTTTTAATTCTTATTTTATTTATCATCTAATCCTTTGATTACCTTAATTTACATGAGAATTTTTTTAGGAGAATTCTACATGAGAATTTAATTTGAAAAGTAATAATATTTTGTTAAAATATATATGGTATATAAATGTATTTTTAATTTTTTTATATGTACCATATTTATTTAACCTTAATCCTTAATTTAGGAAATTACCTTATTTAATATCTCTTTTCAATATCTCTTATCTCAAAAAATATTTTTTTTGGGTAAATTGCAAATTGTACCTCTAAAAGTTGGAGGTCTTTAGATTTTGAACCTAAAGTTTTAGAATTTAAATTTTACTCCTTGATATTTAGAATGTTTGAATTTCACACCCTAACATTTCAAAATTTGAATTTTAGTCTCTAAAGTTTAGGAGTATTTCAAGTTTACACTTCAAAATTATGAAACTTTAGAAGTTAAAAGTAAAATTCAAACATCCAAAACTTTAGGGAGTAAAATCTAAATATTCTTAAAATATAGAAGATAAAATGTAAATTCATAGTATAAAATCTAAACACCTTCAAATATTAAGAGATAAAATTTAAACACTTTTAAATATTAGAGAATAAAATCTAAATGATGAAACTTCGATACATAAAATCAAATCAATTTTTAACTTTAGTGATATGGTTTGTAACTTTTTTTAAAGGGAAAATTGTATTAATTAAATGAACAAAAAGTACAAAAAGTAAGATAGGCTCCTGATGCAACGCAGTGCTACACAAACTAGCCCGGCAGAGGACAACACAGAGACATCGTCACGCTCACCCCCTAAAAATCTATTGTGTCCGTTGGTTAGCCACCAACACTGGATAGTCCCCTTACAAAAAAAAAAAAAAACTCCGGATAGACGTAAAAAAGGGACGTAGCCCCACATAGGATAATCTTAGATTTTGCCAGCCCAACGAAATATATTGATTTTTGAGCAACACCATGACTATTAATTATTTTATAATATTTTTATAAAATGGTAACGTAGTTGACTTTTTATTAGTTTTATTATTAATATAATTTTTTTACCAATAACCACTCACTACATCAATAATTTATAAAATAATTTGTACATCTAATATTATCTTGGTTTCTCAACAAAAAAAAAAAAAAAAATTTGAGTTTTATTGCAAAAAGCCAAATATGAATTTTCTTGATAGCTATGATGAAAAGCATTCAAAAAGATACGGAAAGATTTATGCTGCAAGTTGGCAATTGGCAAATAAATTCCTGTATAAATTTCTTTCAGTTTCCAATTGACTCCATTTCATTTCAATTCAAGCAAACTTTTTTTTTTTGGGGAGAAAATTTCAATTCAAGCAATCATTGTTAAAGACTTAGAGCCATTGTAGCCAATGTAGTTGACCTTTTATTAGTTTTTATTTAGATCTATTATTAATATAATTTTTTTTTACCAATAATCACTCACTACATCAATAATTTATAAAAAAAATTTGTAAAATAATTTGTACATCTAACATTATTCTTGGTTTCTCAAAAAAAAAAAAACATTATTCTTGAGTTTTATTGCAAAGAGCCAAATATGAATTTTCTTGATAGCTATGATGAAAAGCTTTAGAAAGATACGGAGAGAATTATGTTGCAGGCTGGCAATTGGCAAATAAATTACTATATAAATTTCTTTCCAATTTCCAAATGACTCCATTTCATTTCAATTCAAGCAATTATTTTTTTATTTTTTGGGGAGAAAATTTCAATTCAAGCCATCATTGTTAAAGACTTAGAGCCATTGTAGCCAATTTCCAGCTATATAATCAAGACTTTAGAATAACTAACCCTCACTACAAAAAAATGAGGGCTATAGCCGCGTTACTTCCACTCAAGAGTTCTTTAAAAAAAAATAAAAAAAATAAATGGCATATATTTTACTGAAACTTCAAACTTTGCAACATTATATATTTCTGTACTTTTTAATGCATTTTTGTTAATTTTAGGTTGAAATATAGCTTACCTCCACTTAGGGGTTTACTTAATTTTAATGACTTTGTTAATGAGTGGAGTAAGGTACAAATATCAAGAAAATTATATAAAACCACTAGGAGTTTGTGCATAACAGAATAACAATCAATAAATTATTGATAAATGTTTTTTTTTCTCCCTTTTAGAATTTGCACAAACAAAAGAATCTGAATCCAATTAAATTCTAAATAAGATTTCAATTGGAATCTAATTTCCTGCCATGTGTCTATTTATTTTTTTAATTTGTATCCGTGCATATGCACGAGGCTACACACTAGTTCTAGTTAATGCATCATTTGCACATCATTATTATTGTCTTCTTGAAAAGTTGAATTGATCAATTTCATGGTCAATTCTCTCCTTCCCCTTGAGATGATATATTTCATGGTACAAATTTAGCTTCATGAATTTAGGTGCACAATGTTATCTAATTTAGTTTTTTATTTATTAATAATTTGATAGTTAAGAGATGGGGAATTTGAACCATAAATGTCTTTGTTTGATAGTTGAAAATTCATTAACATTTGACTTGATTCCGCACCATAGTGAGTATATGAAGACAAAGAAATAAACACCCCAATTACCTCATAATGATCAAATTATATTTAGCCTTGTTTCTATTATTTAAATCGTGTATCTCCCTCACTTGTAGTGATCTATCATTCACTAAAAAAAGATTCACTAATCCAATAAGAATGGTTGGTTGTTGCTTATCTTCAATTGGTACATGCAAAAAATAAGCCAATTTAGTAGCTTTTTGCCCAATTTCTTGTGGAGTCAAATTCTCATCAGTACGAGTCAAAAGAACAGTGTCATGGCCTTTGATTTCCATACGAAGAACATGATGAGCATAAATATGAAATTGTACACCACAAACAAGAGCTAATAAAGAGACCCACAATCCAATAGAAAGACAACTTTCTAGGAACCCCCAATGACGAATTCTCTCATGAATTGCTAAGGATCCAATAAGTCTAGCATTGATTCCTTTAGACGTGTCAATTGGGCAAATGCGCCCATAGTGACTAGAATAGATTTCTATTTTTTGAAAAACTAGTAGAGATAAGTTAAGATTTGTCTTTAAGTATTACAAAACATCTTCTTCTTTTTTTTCCTAAAAAATGAAATAAGGTAATATTTTGTTAGAAGCAAGGAATATTTGATTCAAATTCAAACACATAAACCCTCAAAATTATGGAATTAATGAATGGAAAAAACTCTCATTCACTATTTCGGCTCTTCTATAAACCGTTCTTGGAGAAGGAAGAGATATAAAATTTGTTCTATTATATAAAAATAACACCATGTTTATTTTAGATTTGTTAATTAACATTATTTTATATCATAAAATGAACTAAATCAATTCCAAAAAAAATGAAGGATCATCTTCCCCACTTTTCTTTCACCCACACTCCATCTCATGAATTAATTATTACATTTCAAAACATTTCATTACTGTTCCAACAGATAGATAATTAAAAAGACCCTTTCCTTCTGTAAAAGGGCTATTAAGATGACGGAATCTTCATGTATAACTTTCTATTATAATAAAAATATAAATAATTAAGGGAAAAGTTATGAAGGAATATCTGTGTGTGCGTGGTTGGATTGATTTTTTTATTATAAATTTCTTCGTTTATTAAAAGTGAGAAACAATACAATAATATCTAGATAAATTATGGTTTAAAAAATATATATTAGCAAAAAAAGATAATTAAAAAGAAAACTATTTCAAACGCACGAGGTCCATAATTTTATTTATTTTTGAAATGGTTAAAAATCACTACTCTACAATATTGCAACCCCCCTTAGACCCCATGCAGTACAACTTGGGGCCCTTAGACTAACATGTCAGTGTAAGCTTAAAGGAGAACATATGATATTATAACTAATATAAAGATTTTAAGAGCATAGGAATCTCTTAGTTAAAATCCAATTGTGATATATATTAGATATATATTATTGTAGTAGAACTTAGCTTGTATATTAAGGAGGGGTTTTTTTTTTTTTGACAGCGTAAAAAAAATAAATAAAGAAAAGTGCAATGATCAATGACCCGAAACAACTTCTATTTTTGGTAGGTCCAGGGGACAATTTCTTTGGGTTCAGCACATTGAATTTGGATAATGGTGGAATAGAGACTATATGGGTCTATTCCTGTATTCCATCTCGTACTTGTAAAGAAAAGGGGGAACTATTAACTAAAATCTTTCAAAAAATATCTAAAGTCAAAATAATTTTTTTTAATGCGTAATTGTATATATATATTTTCCTCCTAACTTGAATGTTGGAGTTTTCTTGGCATGTCTGTGTTTGACATGTGTACAACACAAAAATGTATCTTATTAATCGAATATATATATATATACATGTCTGTGTTTGACATGTGTACAACACAAAAAGTATCTTATTAATCGAATATATATATATATTATATATATATATATATATATATATATATATATATTACGATCTTACCTGCCTAAAACGATTCAAATTTTCAAAGATCTTTGCGATCGTTTAGGATCGGTAGGATCATACGATTATGATAATTCCAAACGACCTTGGTTTCTTGTAATATTCTTTAGCTTAACAGAAGGCTCAGTCTGACCCAAATGAAAAATAAAATCCCAATAAACCAAGTTTTTCCACTCTAAAGTAGAGAAAATGTCACTTGGACCCGAATAAAAAATATCCCAATAGAGTATCATGTTTTGCGGTTTTTGGCCTCTTTAAATGACGCTTATAAATGGATGTAGTGATGTATGGTAATTATATCTGTAGAAACACAATTTCGTGCCTAAACCCAAAATAAGAAAGGGAATATGCCCAAAAAACCCAATACAACGAATTTGTCAAGAGTGGATTGGAAAACTAGGTTTTAATGAATTTAAACAACAATCGTAGTGGGCCAAAATCACAAAAGAATGAAGATGAATTGAATTTGGCTAAAGAAAATTGTCCTCAGACGCAATCTGAGGTGGGTAGTTCTTATATTTTTCTCTTTTGATAGATTACAAATATTGTTCTTGAGTCTACAGTGTTTTCTCCCTCTTTCTCCGATCCTCATCCTCTGGGTCCTTTCTCCATTTTATACTATCTTCCCCCTCTGTTTCTAACCTCCACGTGTAGATCAAATTGCTGGTATTCATCTTTGTCCCATCAGCACCTTCTTGAAGTCTTTGGGAGTAGCTATAAGGCTAAAAACTATTGCTCAGGTATCACTTCCTCATTAATGCGGCCAAAGAGTTAGTTACAGAGCATTCAATGCGATGATAACAGCTTTCTCTTAGATATTTCATAACTTTTCTTTGTCTTATGCTCTCACGATATATATCCTTACCATAGAATCTCTTGGAACATTGCTTCTGGGGGGGCAGACCACACCTTCTGACCTTTGACATACCTAGCCGAGGAGGCATCTCTCCTCGGCCCCCTCCTCAGACCATTGTAACTAAACTATGTTCTCTTTTTATCAACACCGATCTCTATAACAATGTCTACCCCGTCCTTAGACAATTGGGCATCCTTGGATCGGGCCCCTGGCCTAGTATACGCTATTGGGCCTATCCTCCCTACAATAGTCCCTCGAAATCCTCCCCTTTAACTCCTCAAGAAGAGCAGGAATTTTGATACTAACCCAAGTATCCTGTTCTCATCGTGCATCAGTCCTATTTGTGTAGGTGCCTTTTTAACTCCCCAACGCACGCTCATAACGCTTCGACATCCGAAACGTGCCTTCATTAAATTCCTGCAGCTCCATGTTCCTCACGTTCTACGGTGCAATGCAAATCCAACAGCCAGAGATTTTCTTGAAACTTGAGCGGGAAATTTCCTGCTTATCTCTCTCCTTGATACAAATATCACTTAAATCTTTCATTTTCTTCATTTTTGCACTCATAAATATCAAGAGCTAGTCTAAGAAGAATTTCTTTCTACACGTAAGTCCTTTCATCCCTTTTTACTTACTTTTCTTTCTACATTATTGTACACAGTCTCTTTTTCTCCTTGACACCCTTAATTTCCCTTTGCAATCCCAGTATCTTCATCCTTCCTATACACATAGGTAGATTCGCTTGTTTGGTAGACTCCAAAGAGAATATAAAGAGCTTCAAAGCTACATATAGGATCCCACCAGGAGTTTCGATTAGATATTGTAAGGAAGGGGAATGACACGAGAAAAGGAAGGAGGGAGAAGTAGTAATCCCGATGATTGCCTTTATAGAGGGAGGGATGAGAATCCCCATAGGCACGATCATTAGGGATTACCTTATGGTTCATAAATTAGCTTCCACCCAGTGTGCCCCAAACATGTTTAGAATTTTAGGTAGTGTAGACGGCCTTAATGAGAAAAGGGCTTAGGTTTTACCCATCACGATGTCAATTGGGTCTATAACCTCCACCATTTATAAGGTCAGGGATACTACCTAAAAACTAGGTCCCCAAGTTTAGACTCATCTCTTACCTCCCCGAATCCAACAAAGAGATGAACAAAGACTTTCTAATGGTCTTTGGGGAGTGGCATGATGGCCTCCCCTGTCTGACGAGAGAGGGGAAACCAGGTAGGGTCGTAGGTCTAGATTTATTGCTTCTAAATCTTCTTTTATTTTTCTTTGCTCTACTCTGTATCTATCTTTCCTCGTCTGTGTTTGTAAGTGTACTCTTTCTTTGATTTGTGTCACTTTACTATTGACAATTTTCTTCTTCTTAATGACTTTACAGATAAGCACGCTGCAGAACTGAACCTAAGCCTTGTCAACTAGCAAAGTTTAGACTGAATATTTCAGGCCGAGGTGTTTGTCCACACAGAAGGAAAACTTTGAGTCGGACATTTGATTCTTGGCTACACCTTGCTCTCCTACAGCTTCCAAGCAACAAAGAACGTGATAAAGGTGAAGGACCTGTGCCTGCCTTTAATCAATGTCGCCGTCCTTGGTTTCCTCAACCTAGTTCGGGACCACAAGGTGTACTAAAGGTAGAACCCCTCCTTCAATACAAGGCCGAGGACGTAGCAACCTCTTCACAACTAGCCACTTCAAAGGGAGAAAAGGAAGAAGAAGAAGAAAAAGAAACAAAATTGGTTAAAGTGATTGACTCTGAGGACGAGTTCGCTGTCTTCAACTAGCCTCAGCCTTTAAAGCCTTGAGCCCGCGATCCCCATCACCTTCCTTTTGCCCAAGTAAGCAGCATCCAAGGAGAGACAACCATTCCTGAGGCAATGAGAATACAACGCAAATCTAGGGGCAGCTTGATGGAAATGATGGAGTCCCAAGTTAGGAGTAAGGCGCCCAAGGCTGCTGGTCATGATAAACACCCTCCTCTCCCTACTTCTCATGATTCCCAACATGAACTTGTAGACAAAAGGAGAAAAATGGAACAAAAAAGGAAGGACATGGTTGAAGAAGGCAGAGACGTTTCCTCCAAGGAGATTGAGCCTCAACGAAGGGCCAAGGTAGCTAAGACTACCCAAACCAGGTCACAGCGTGGTGTGGTACCTAGAGACAAAGGATACGACCTCCGCACCAAGGTACCAAGCTGGAATCCCCCCTTGGAGTTGGATGGGTCCCCTCTCCTTGCGAACTCCTCCATTAGGGACCCTCAGCAAGGGAAGGCCGGGTATGTAGCAAATGTTGTAGAGCAAGCTTTGCTACTACCCAATGACATGACCAAGCTGAGGACCATGAGGAAGCATGAGGTGTTTCTAGGTCTAAAGAGAGACATCACCAAGGTAAGTTGTTCGAGCTAAGTTTGATGTTTATTTGTTCATCTTTCTTACTTTTGCTATCATTACTTATATATATATATATATATATATATATATATATATATATATATAGGTGTTTCTATGTTTTAACTTCGCTTCTTCACTTACTTGGTAAGTTTTCTTGGTAGGTTGTCCAAGCCGCTTTTAGGGCCGAGGAGATGGTAGATTATTCTCACCAGCAATACAAAGACAAGGAGGGAAGGAGGATTGCTGCTATTGAGGCCTTCAATATGGCCAAGAAGAGGGTACAAGAGCTGAACACTCAACACTCCCAATTCGAGAATGAAAGAAAAAGCGCCGAGGTGACATTGGAAGGGGTGGAGAGACAGACCGAGACCCAGCGTAAGCAACTTCGCCAAACTAAGGTTGATCTTGATGTTGCCAGAGAGCAAATCAAAGTTTTAAAGAAAAATTTAGAGGACACTAATAAGGTCAAGGATCAGGCCGAACAAGACGGCCACAACGTGGAGGTAGCTAAGACTAAAGAGGCCTTTAGTTCTGAGGTTACAAGGGTGTGTAGAATATACTGCCTCTAGGTGTGGAACGAGGCCCTCAACCAGGTAAGGGTTGAGGCCTCCTCTGCACTTAGGAGGGCAGAAAGCGTATACTACCCTCTTGCAATTTGGGCACTAGGCTCCTCAGCCTTTCAGAAGGATATAGTCCCCCACGTTGCAAGCCCTATTAAAGAGGTTCTGACCAAGGACCCTCCTCCTCCCAGCAGTCCTTAAAAATAGGCAAAAAAGACTAGTGCCCTTGACAAGAAGCAAGAAGCCCCCACATAAGCCCTCTTCCTCGATGATGAAGCCCTCGGATGCGTCCAAGGAACCTCCCAAGGGAGGGCTGTTTTCTCAAAGCCATGAATTGACTCTAGCAACCCTCCCCATCCCTCCCAAGAAAGACCTGAAGAGCAAGGGCTTGGCATCCTCAACAGCAGCCACCACTCATCCTGCCAACACTCCCAAGGACAAGCTCATAATAAAGATGAAGTCATAAGTTGTCTTTGTTTTGTTGTTCTTTTTTTTTTTTTTTTTTTAAAAAAAAAAAATTTAAATACAAGTAGACCTTTGTAAGTAAATTGCCTTTTTCTAAGGCACAGTTCAATGAAAAATATATATTTTTCTTTCATATTGTGATACTTGTGTCTTTCCCTTGCATAGTTTTTGTTTTACTTAACACTTTACTAACAATGACAATGAGATATGGCCCCATTTAGTTATTTGCATAAGTTGTGATACAGTTACCACACCTTCCTAATTAATCAACAGAACAGATTAAAACTACAAAGTCCACAACATCATTAAAACACACTTATAACTTCAAAAACCATATACCACAACAGAGCATTCATACACATCATTCCTAATAAGCTTAATGGCCTTGAGGAGATAATCAAATATTGATAAGATAGTAAATATATTTGAAGTACTTACAAATGCTTTAAGTGATGCTGATGAATTCCCATTTTGTTCAAGTCATTGTTGTGGGAATCCTTGCCATTCCATTCAGCGGGGATGATTTATTTGAGACTTAAATAAATAATGGAAAGTACTCATTTACCTAAAACAGGTGGTCCGAGGAACCATGTATAACTAAGATTCTATTTGATTCTTAGATAAGTGATAAAAAATATCAATTTACTCAAGGTATGTGGTCCGAGGAGCCAGACATAATCAAGGTTTTGTTTGATACTTAGATAAGATGACATGAAGTATTAATTTACCTAAAGTAAATGGTTCGAGGAACCAGTCATATGGTTCGAGGAGCCAGGTATAACTAACGTTTTGTTTAATACTTAGATAAGATGACATGAAATATTAATTTACCCAAAATAGATGGTTCGAGGAACCAGGTATAATAATGGTTCTGTTTAACAGTTAAAAAATGATGAAAAATATCAATTTACCCAAGATTTGTGGTCAAATTCATTCGCAAAAGAGAGTGTATCTTAGTGCGGTAAAATTTAAAAACAAAAGACTAGAAGCACTTGGGAACAATTTTAATCTTCATCCAATTCTACTAATGCCCAAGAAATGTAGTCTCTCAATCAGTTTAAGGGAGAATAAGAGAGAGCGGCTTACACTCACACATACACACAATTTCATAATAATATTATCAACTTCTTAAAATTCTGTATGTTTCTCCTTTTGTATCTAACTGATTATCTAATTGGGCTGACCTTTTGAGCTTTTTCAGTTGGGCTTAAATGTGTGACTTGGAGTGGGCCCAAAAAGGAACAGTAAGACACTAGCTCCAATGGGTCTTGGGCTTAACTGTCAACTCTTGACAAGTTCAAAGTTATCATTAACTATATTTAATATCATTATATAAATATAGTTACACTCTAGGCCTTATTTATAAATTATATTCCAAGACTTTATTGTACATGCAACCCCTTCATAAAATATTTGTACTAATACAAAGTCATGAATATAAACTGCCACTTTGAAGATTACTACATCTTAATTCCTTGAGTACTGGTTTAATCCTTTAAGTTGTTCATCATATATTTATGAAATCCAATTCCATAAATATATAATTTAGTAACTTTTTACTAAAGTGGTTAGGCCTAATATTCTGAATAACCAAACTCATTAAACATATCTCAAGGGAATATTTTGTATCTCTGTTAAGAAATTATGAATTTCATCTTGAGAATATATGCTCCATCAACACTAAATGTGATTTCCCAACATATTGAGGTTTTGATCGTGACTTTAGACTTCGCTCCTGATATATCAAAGCAACCTACACTTCATGATCAAGTCCAGTATTCTCTCAGGTTTAAGAGTTCATGTAAATAAAAATCGTGAGTTTATTATTTATTTGACAATCGTTAGGAGAATAATAAATCTCACAGCAGTCCAGTTCAATATGTTTTAACTCTTAAAACATATTAACATACCAACTAGAAATCTCTATTTCTATGATCAAGACAAATCATCTTAGTTGATATGTTATAATTTTTGCAAATGAAATGCTCAATTATATCACCGACTACAAACTAAAATTCTGAGTTTACAAAGAACTTGTGATTTATATCTTCTATGACTAAATCACATAAATCACATACTATGCATTTCATAGACTATATGATAATGTCCCAATATTCATGTTACCATTATTTTAGATAATAATAAAACAACTTTATTAATCACAACATTAAGTCATACATAGCATCATACAATAGGATTTAAGAGCACACATCCTAACAAACAATATCTCCTGAAGGCCTTACTATCAAATTGAAAGCCATTGTCCAAGGTGAGGGTGTGAGGAATTCCAAACTAGGTGACAATGTTTTTCCAAACGAACCTCTTTGTATCCAAGTTCCTGATATTTGACAGTGGTTTAGCTTCAACCCACTTGGTGAAATAATTTGTGCCGACTAATAACCATCTCCTATTTTTAGCTGCCTTAGGGAAGGGTCCTACAATATCCAAGCTCTACTGAGCAACAGGCCAAGGGCTGGACAAAGGATTTAGGACGCCCCTTGGTTGATGAATATTTGGAGCAAACCTTTGGCAATGATGGCATTTCTTCACATACTTTTGCACTTCTTTCTGCATGCTTGACCACCAGTATCCTTGGGTAAGGGCCCTATAAGATAAGGATCTGCCTCCTGTGTGGCTTCCATAAATCCCTTCATGTAGCTTTTCTAAGAGCAATTCCACTGCCTCAGGGTGTATGCATAGCAGGTATGGTCCAGAGAAAGAATGTTTGTACAGCTTTAGGTCCTCGAATAGCCAGAACTTGGGAGCCTTTCTACGTACCTTGTCTGCTTCGGACTACTCCTCAGGCAAGACATCTTCTTTAAGGAATAGCATAATGAAGTCCATCCAACTAGGTCCTGCTCTGACCTGATGAACTCAGACTATGTCTGATTTCATCTCAGGAGGCTTACACAAATCTTCAACGAGGATAACCTAGGAAAACTATGCGCCGAGGATGTTGCGAGGGTGGCCAGAGAATTAGCATGGATATTTTTGCTTCTAAGACTTTGCACTAAGGTGAAAGACTCAAACCTTGACTATAAATGTCTTACCTGATTCAAGTATTCCTACATTCTCAAATCTCTAGTCTCTAACTCTCTTTCTACTTGGCCTACAACCAATCTTGAGTCTAAGAACATCTCCACTGTTTTTCTTCCCATCTTTTGAACCATAGTCATCCCTACCAATAAGGCCTCATACTTAGCTTCATTATTTATGGCCGAGAAACTTAACCTTAAGGGTTTTTCAATAATGATCATCTTGGGAGAAACTATAACTAGCCCTACTCTAAATCCTCTTTGATTTGCCGCACCATCAACATACACCCTCCGAGATGTAGGTTTGTGCAAGGAGACCATGCCAACTAATTTTCTATCCATGTTCTATTTGTCTTCTTCTTCTACAGAAGGTTCAACAAACTCAGCCACTAGGTCTGCAAGAACTTGGCCTTTAACAGAGGTGCGAGGCATGTACTTAATATCAAAAGGCCCTAAGATTGTACCCCATTTGGCAATCCTTCTTGTGTAATCAGCACTTTGAAGTAATGACGGAAGTTGGGTTAAGACAACAATTGTATGGGATTGGAAGTAGTGGGAGAGTTTAAGAGTAGCGTGCACCATTGCTAAGATGACATTTTCCAGTGGTAAGTAATGGACCTCTACTTCATGCAACGACTTGCTTATATAATAAACTGGTCTCTGCACACCACCGTCAACCCGTATCAGCACCAAACTCACAGTATGGGACACTATGACGATGTAAGCAAATAAAACCTCATCCTCCTTGGGCCTGGACATCACAGGTGGCCGAGAAAGATATTCCTTAAGCTGCTGAAAGGCCAAAGCACACTCCTTGATCCATTCAAATCCCTTCCACTTATTCAACAATTAGAAGAAAGGCCTACATTTGTTCGCAGATCGAGAGGTAAATCGGTTCAAGGCAGTAGTCATTCCTGTTAATTTATGGACTTCTTTAGGATTCTGAGGTGGCTGTAAACTATTAATTGCCTTAACTTGATCAGGATTGACCTCAGTTCGACAATGAGTAACCATATAGCCCAAAAATTTACCTGATCCCACGTCAAAGGAACATTTGGAAGCATTAAAGTGCAATTTGTGTTTCCTTAGTATCCCAAAGATATTCCCAAGGTCTTCTACGTGCTCAGACACCATCTTACTCTTCACTACTATGTTATCCACATAAACCTTAGTATTTTTACCTAGTTGTGGCTCAAACATCTTGGTCATCATCCTTTGATAGGTAGCCCTTGCATTCTTTAAACCAAAAACTATAACTTTATAGTGATAATTTCCTGTAGGAGTGACGAAGGTTGTTTTCTCTTGACCATCCAAAGCCAAGGATATTGATGATATCCCTGGAAGGCATCCAAAAAACTTATCCGAGGATGCCAAACAGTGGCAAGCTTTGTTCAAATCTATGAAGTCTACACATACTCGCCATTTCCCATTCTTCTTTTTCACTACTACTGTATTAGCCAACCATTTAGGATAAAATATCTCCTTGATAGCCCCTGCTTGCTTGAGCTTGATCACCTACTCCTTGACAGCCTTGGAATGCTTCTTAGATGAGCACCGAGGTGGTTGCTTCTTTGGTATGACAGTTGGGTTGACATTCAAGTGATAACAAATGAAGCTCAGATCCACTCTTAGGGCCTCATAAGCATTCCAAGCAAACACATCAATATTTTCCCTAAGAAATATCATTAATTCTTCCTTCTTCTACGGAGGCAGTTGAGTTCCAACCTAAAAATACTTCCCTTTATCCTTACTTATAATAACCTTTTCTAGTCCGTCACACTCTACCCCCTCCATCATACCACCAGATAAAACTGGCTCATTTGATTGCTACAAACTTTGCTCATTTGATGCCAAGGACTCTCCTTTAGCTTGATGTCTAATTGCGGCCACTAAGTACTGCCTAGCCATAGACTGGCTCCCTATCAGCTCTTCAACCTAGTCACCAGATGGAAACTTCACCTTTAAATGCAAGGTAGAGGAAACAGCTCCTATGACATAAAGCTAAGGTCTTGCCACGATGGCTGTGTAGGGAGAAAACGCATCCACCGTTATGAAGTTCACTTCCACCACCTTTGACCTAGCTTGCACTAGTAGTTTGATCTGACTCTTTGGTATAACTACTTTCCCATCAAAACCTACCAAGGGTGAATCATATCCGGTTAAATCCCTATGCTTCAGCCCCAATCCCTTATACAAATCAGGGTATATAATCTCTGCCCCACTGCCCTGATCAACGGGTACTTGTTTCACATCATACCCCCTATCCCGAGGGTAGCTACCAACGCATTATCATAGGGCTGCAAGGTACTAGCCTTATCTTCATTAGAGAAACTCAGTGCTGGTCGAACCTCCATCCTACTCCTCTTCAGCTCAGGGTAGGATGTCTCTACAAGTGACTGGGCTATGGACAGTACCCTAGAGTGGTGAGAACCAACCATTTCCGGGGCAGCAAGAATAACATTGATTGTACTCAGAGGTGATTTTGAAGAAGCATCTCTCTGAGATCCTAATCTTACCTGGCCTCCCTACCCGTTGGGGTGATATAGGAATTGTTTTAACTTGCCACAAAGTTCAACAATCCTCCGTAGTGTGCCCTCACTCCTGGTGGAACTGACAATGAAGGCTTTGGTTGCGCTTTGCAAGGTCTCCTCCCATTTTATTTGGCCATTGAGAAAAGGGTTCATTCTTGATTTTTTCTAAGATTTGATGCACTGGTTCTTAAAATAATATATTAATTACTTGTGGTGCAACAATAGCCCTAGACTACCAAAAAAATCAAGCTGAGGACGATTATTGTTGTACTTGTCCGACTTGAAGTCCCTCCTATCCTGAGAGACCACCTTCACTTTGCCTTTACCTAACTGTTGGTCCTTCTCGACTTGCTTATACTTATGAATGTGGTCCATGAGTTGACGCACATTACTAATCGGTTTCCTCGTTAACAATTTCCTCAGACCGTGCTCAGCAGGCAAGCCAACCTTAAAAGTTCTTATGGCCACGTCATCAAAGTCCCCATCAATCTCATTAAACATTTCTCAGTATCTGTCTGAGTATGTTTTTAGGGTCAACCCTTCTCGCATAGTCATAGACAGTAGGGAATCAAAGGGCTGAGGAACCTTACTCACGTAATAAAGCGAGATCCAAACGCTCGGGTGAGTTCCTTAAAGGAATCAATAGAACCTGCCCCTAGGCCATCAAACCACCTTATTGCTACAAGTCCCAAACTGGATGAGAAAACTTTGCACATCAAAGCCTCATTCTTGGAATGCACATCCATGCTTTAGTTGAAGTGATTCACATGCTCCACAGGGTCTGTTCGACCATTGTACATGGTGAATGTTGGCTGAGTGAATCGCCGAGGAAGTCTTCCTCCTTCAATTCTATGCGTGAAGGGTAATTTAGAAATCTGATTCAATGCTCTGCTCATAGCGTCGTTCCCCAGGCCTTTGCAAGAAGAATTCCTATTTTTGCGGCCATGAGGATTGCCTTCTTCAAATGAGAAAGACTCACTAAGGGGAGTCCTTGACCTGGGCCTGTATTGCTATCCCTATCATCATCAGAAGAAGGGTCAGAAATGGAAGGAGTTCACTTCTGTCGTTCATGGCGCAACTTTCTCTTCAAATGATCAATCTCCAATTGCATGGCCCTAGCACCATCCTCATGAGAGACGTGGCTTCCACCACGAGATTGGCTCGTGCTAATATGGGTGGTATGCATACTTCCCTCTCGGTCCCTTCTTTGCCCAAGACTAAGGGAATGGTCTTGACGTTGGGACCCTATAGACTCCGCTTGGTTTGGACTTGAACCTACCATAACTGGACATTAAACTCACTAAAACATAAGGATTTCCCACAGAAGACGCCAATTGTAGGGACAAAATTTCGTGCCTAAACCCAAAAGAAGAAAGGGAATAGGCCTAAAAAACCCAATACAATGAACTTGTAGAGAGTGGATTGGAAAACTAGGTTTTAATGAATTTATACAACAATCGTAGTGGGCCAAAATCACAAAAGAATGAAGATGAACTGAATTTGGCTAAAGAAAATTGTCCTCGAATGCAATCCGAGGTGGGTAGTTCTTATATTTTTCTCAGGACAAATTACAAATATTGTTCTTGAGTCTATAGTGTTTTTCTCCCTTTTTCTCCGATCCTCATCCTCTAGGTCCTTTCTCCATTTTATACTATCTTCCTCTCTGTTTCTACCCTCCACGTGTAGATCAAATTGTTGGTATTCATCATTGTCCATCAGCACCTTCCTGAAGCCTTTGGGAGTAGCTGTAAGGCTGAAAACCGTTGCTCAAGTATCACTTTCTCATTAATACGGTCAGAGAGTTAGCTACAGAACATTCAATGCGGTGGTAGCAGCTTTTCTTAGATATTTCATAGTTTTTCTTTGTCTTATGCTTTCACGATATATATCCTTACCAATAGAATCTCCTGGAACATTGTTTATGGGGGGCAGACCACACTTTCTGATCTCTAGCATACCCAGCCGAGGAGGCACCTCTCCTCGGCCCCCTCCTCGGATCATTGTAACTAGACTCCGTTCTCTGTTCATCAACTTTGATCTCTATAACAATGTCTACCCCATCCTCAGACAATTGGGTTAAACATGTAACATTACTCATTCTAAAACTTCTAAATTTTAGATAAATTTAAAATGCAATTTACCAACAAATGTTTTTTCTTTTTCTTTAAAAAAAAAAAAAGTTACGTACAATTTTTTTCCCTTTGTTCTCTTGAGTCTTGAATTATTGAACATATCTACTCCCAAACTTCCACCAATTTTACACTGCCCATAACAAGCAGTTACCTTATTCTACATGTTTCTCTATCTTTATCATCTTTTCTCTTTCTTCTTCAAATTCTAAAAAATAAATTCAATCTTGCACATCTATTCCCATGTTCCCACTAATTTCAAATGAAGACAATCACTCAAAACTCAATTAAGAAAGTATGAGCATACCATTTATTTTTTTTAATAAATTTTATTATATTGCTTTCTCTTTCCTTTTGCCTTTCTCTAATTGCTCCACTGCATTCGTAGAAGTGGAGATTGTATCTTTAAATCTCTCATATTACAAATTCTCTCATCTTAATTTGTTCTTTTTTTTTAAAAAAAAATTACCCTTATGACACTCCTGGTGATGGATAGTAGAGTGCAATAAAGAACAAAGTGGTGGCGATGGAATATTTAGTGTTAGAGTTGATACTTGATAGCAAAATGTGTGATAGGAGACATTGCTCGCACAAATTATTAAGATGATATATAAGTGTGGACACAAATTAAGATATTCGATTAAAGTCTATATCCCAGTTTATATTTTAACTTTTTATATATATTAGGTTATATGATGTCACATTATTAAAATTTTAAATAACATAATACTGAATTCACTTTTAAATTTGTAATATTTAATATAAAATATGAAATAGATTTCTTTTATTTTATTTTTTCATACTCACCCACCATCGTAAAAGAAAAAAAAAATGATGATATTTGAAAGATTGAAAAGGACTCTTAGCTTTGTGGAGTGTGGACTATTTCCATATAGTTTGTAAAAGTATTAAAAATAGTTTGTAACTGTAACATTATTTTTATGTTTAAATTCATAAGGTAAAATGTAAGAAGGTAACAACTAATGAGGTTTTTTTTTTTTTTTTTTTTTTTTTTTGGGATTTGAAATAGAATTCTACTCTAGCATAATCTATGTTCATGTTGTGTAAAGCTCCCTTCGGAGACTTTAACCCCAACTTTTACTCTTTATACCCTAAAAGAACTTATACTTGTAAAGTAACCATCATACTAAGGGTATGCAATGGTACTAACCAGGTTTTATTTTTTTTCAAAATGGAACTCAACTGACAAGTTTTAAATTAAAAAAATAATAAAAAGATATATATTATGTGTATATATATATATGTATATATATATATATATTAGTAAATTGAATAGATCCGATGGTCAAATATAACAGTCCTTTGAGCACTACAACCTCTCCTCCCCTCAACATTAACTGTACTACACTCACCTTCAATCAGGGATGGAGCCCCTCCCCTCAACATTAATTGTACTGCACTCACCTGTCCCCTCACCATTAATTGCACCGCACTCACCTTCAATTAGGATGGAGCCATCATTGGACAGGTAGGAATGCCCCTTCATTTAAAATAAAAAAATATTACAACTAATTTTATTTTATAAAATTACATTTTGTTTCTCTTGAATAATTTCAATATTCTTTTAAGAGTAATGTTATATTCACAAATTTTTTCACAATATATTTTTACAAACTATTTTGAAACAAATTTTTATTGGTTTGCATATGGGCCCACTACTCACATCATTTTTTTTACTTACTAGTAACCACTTATCACATCAGTATTTTATAAAAAAAAAAACTTGTAGTTCTAACATTTTCCTTAATTTAGTGATCATAAAAAAAATTAAATTTAAAATCTAAAACAAAATATACAATCCCAAAAAATATAGCTCAACAACAAAAATTACCAATAGTAAAACTAAACAATTAAGCTGAATTAACCAATTTTATCCAAAATAAACAACCCTGCCCTTTAAAAATTTCTAAACAAAAATAATTTTTTCCTTACCCAAAAAAAAAAAAATCTTAACAGCTAAGTAGTAGCAGAGTCAATGGTTGAAATCGCTGCATATAGCCAACAGTAAAACTGTACCCCTTTAACTCAAAGTTCTGCCTCGTCCATGCCTTCAATCACATCAAATATAATTGGACCTATCTCTTGTTTGCAGCCCAAGACACACTGTCTTGAGGCACATCCCATCAATCGACCAAAGGATGATTTACATAATTACATCTAAAAAAATATGGTCACACTTTCTGTATGAAGAGCAAAACTTGGGTCCATAATCCAGTTACACTGAACCATTAGGATGGTGACACGTTTCCAATTTCCGATCATGTGGCATCATCTTAATGGGTCTAATGCACTAGACTCAAGCCAAATCCCTATTAAAAAACCTATTAGTCCCATTGGCCAGGGTATGGAACTCATCCCCCAAGAATAGAATGTTATCGTAGATATTTTTTTTATTACCCAACAAAAGAAAATATGTTGTCATTAACTTAATCACCAGAGTACCCTTGGCCAACCCAGCCCCAAGTCTAGCCTAAGTTATACTGCTAAGGGGTTTTTCTTTCTTCTGTAGTAATAGGACAAACAGGCAAAGGGGAAATTGTTCAATTAAGTGAGGCCATCTCTATTTGTGGTTCCATTTGCTATCTCTATTTACATCCCCATATACACCACTCTTTTCTTCTTTTTTTTGAGAAGTAAAAAATTATAATAAAAATTTTCTGAGAATAAACTGGGTAATTATTGGGTACTTCTAGAGTATCATAAATATGTACTCTCTCCTCTCACATAACTATGGATCCCCGTAATTAAATTTATGGTAGAACCCACAATTCATGTGAGATGGGGAGAGATGCATTTATGATACTCTTAGAGTATTCAATAATTTTCCGAATAAACTAATGAAATTATTAAATATATCAGATGTGAATTTCTTAGATCAGATGATGGCATTAGGAAATCCCCATACACACATCCATACTACTTTTTAAGTTCATTTCATATTTTTATATTGAGTCATGAGTGACTAGCATTGATTGGTGTAGAGTAGAACTCAATCAAATGCCAGAGTAGCAATGACTTTATATAGATATTCCAGCAAAAAATATTTGCCATAATTCTACTACATGCGAGGTTAGAATGCTGGAGCAAGATCATTTTAGTTGTAATCATAAATAAACATTCCATCATTTCATTGGACTGTTTTCCATGCGTAGTCATCCAGCAATGTCAAGAATATAATATTGCAGCGTGTTATATCAAAATCGAACTAAAATTCAACAACTCTCCTTTTGTTTTAAGGTGCTAATTTACCAAATGGTTAAACTTGTTGCAAACAAATTGTTTTACAAAGTTTTACACACCTTTAAAAGCAACTAAAAAGTCACGATATTCATTGTAAAACAAATTGTGTACTCTTTAGCAAATTCTTTATCTTCCACAGTATATTAAAATCAAACAGACAATCTATTGTAAATCCAAACTCTACCCATAACAGATGTGAATAACTATTCATATTGACAACAGTGACAAAACATATTGTTAATTGAATCTGGAAGTAAAAGATTGAGCATCAACCTATAAAATGTTTCAAGCTTTTATCTACAGGGAGAGTTGTTTAAGATGGTTTGGTCATGTTTAGAGAAGCATGACTAATGGCCCCGGTGAAAAAAAAAGTGAGTTGATCCACGTTGAAGGAATGAAAAAAAAAAATTAGAGGCAGGCCGAAATTCATTAGTAGAAGTATTTAAGAAAAAAAAAAAAAAGACATGTCAATCCAAAAAGTAGCATAGAGTATGACTTTTGATAAAGTAGAATGGAAGAAAAGAATACAGTTGACTGTTAGGGATTCATAGCCAACTCTAGAATTTAGGATTAAGGCTTTGTTGTTGTTGTATATAACTCATTACATTAGGATGACAACCTATAAAAGCATTAGCATTGGTGGTGCTAAAAAACTAAATTTCTATTTTTAACTCCACAATATACAAAAAGTGTGCTACATAGTGGTGGTATAGGTAAAAATTTTACCTACTCAGCTACAGTGCATAGTCATCTATAGCTGTGCGCTGCAGCTCAAATGCTAAAAGCAAATAATATTTTTATTTTCTCCTTTTTTTCCTCCTTACCACTCATTCTCTTCACAATCTCACCTCTCTTTCTCCACTCTCACTGACCCAAGCTCAGTTTCGATTCATCCTTCTTCCTCACCCAATCTCACCCAAGCTCTCTCTTCAATCAGCCATCTTCATTCCTTCTTGTTGACCCAAGCCCCAAGCCCCATCGCTGTGTTTGTGTTGGTGGTTGGGATCGGTTGGGTTGGAGCTTAGTTTGGCTTGGCATTGATGTTGATGGCAATTGCATGAGTCAGTTGGTGGCTTGGCTTTGTGGGTCTTTAGCTATGGTTGTGGGTAGGAGTTGAAATTGTTGTTGGTTGTGGCAATGGGATTGATGGGCTAGGTTTGGAGTGATTTAGATAGTGCTTTTTGGTTATGGGATGGATTTTGTGGTGTTGATGTGGTGGGTTTGCTTCTGGATGTTATGTAGTGGTCTTGGTGTCCCTGGTGGTAGTGGAGGGTTGTGGGTTGATGATTTTTTAAATCTCTCTTTCAAATGTCTCATTGGATTTTTTGTTGGAGGATTTGTGGGTTTGTTGAATTTTGGTTGTTTTTATGTGTGATTTTGGTTGGTTTTTGAGATTTTGTTGCAAATTTGGTAGATTTGGGTTGCGGTAATGGTAGTTGGTGGGCAGTGGAGGTGGTTGTGGGTGGTAGTGGAGGTGGTTGAGATTTTGGGTTTGCTAGTTGTTCTTCAAAATCTTCTAATGAGAGATGGAGAGACAGATAAAGTGAGGAGTGGATGAAATAATAAAAAATTAAGAAAGAAATAATATTTAAATGAAGTGGTAAAAAAATAGAATCATTATATAGGGTGTTTTGTAAAGTGAGATGGTAAAATAGATAAAATAACTTTTTGTAGTGCCAAATTGTGAAATTTATATTTCCATCAATGTGGATGATCATAGCCAAAAAAATTGGGGACTTCCCAAAAATTTTGTTTAAATGAAACACTTTCTAAAAGCCTCAACAAACATTTACATTCCCTTCCCATAAAAAATAAAATAAAGACATTTAGTTTCCCTACTTTGTGACAAACTTGTAATAATGCTATTTCACCTAGGTATTACATTATTTTGGCAAGTAGTTTTAGTATCACATAAACTAACGAACTTTTTTCATAACTATCTTACGTATCAAACTGCGATTGGCAGCTGTTACTTTCACCTGAACCTACAACTTTTTCTTTATCACTCACAGTCTCCCATGTGTGTAGTTGTGGCACAAATTGTGCCATTTTATGTGCTCTTATAATTTTTTGATCTTGGTAGAGACGACAGATCACAAAAAGAAATGAAGGATAAAAAAAATTAAGCTGCTGATTTCTCCTCTTCAGACACATTCTTAGATAACTGTTGCAGGAAGTTCCCAAGCAGCCTCTGATCCAAAAACATATTAGGTATCTGCAAGAAAGAACTATTAAGTAAAGCTTGCACACACAACACCCCACGCCCACACACACACACACACACACACAAGAGAGAGAGGGAAAGACCTTCTCCCCAAAGAAAATTTTTGTATTATCAGCTATGGCCTCGATGAATTTAAGCTCAAGAAATTGCGGTGTCAGCTTCAACTTGTTTGCTTCAGCTTCCTTCAGTAAACTAGAAATGTAGAGAGAGCAATAATATTAGTCATTTCTATGATACCATATTCATATCTTTTAAACTGAAAAGTGAATGAAGTTTCAACGGTAAGGTAATCTCATCGGCCAAACCTTTTTCCGAGCCATGTATATCTGGTTCTCAATTTCTTGCTGCTTCCTACACTATCCTTTTCCATCAACTTCTGTTCCATAAGGATCTTGCTCACATTTGCAACCTTCTCATGCTTCACTGATAGCCATTTTCTTATTTGTCTCTGCCTCTTTCTCAACCACTCTCTGTTTCTCAATAGCAATTAAGACCTAACAAAGTAACATCAACATAAAACATAGAATGATGCACTCCATTAACTTCAAAGGCTTACTATATAATAAATTATCCAATATGTTTTTCATTGACTGGGTGTGGGTGCAAACACATGCATGTACAAAGTTTGGATATAAGTGAAAAAAGCTCAAAGGACCAAGGCTAACTGGTTTAAAGAGTAAACTCAATGTTCAGCTATAATTTGAAATAATAAACATACATTAAAAGCACTTTTAATTTAGAAAGAATCTGCATATCAAGAATCATATTGGGTGCAAGTGTGTGTGTGTCTATTTGCTTTGCTTGACTAACAGAGGAAAATAGAAAGTAAAAGGACCTTCTATCGTATTCTGGAAAAGAAACCGAACCTTAGTGCGTTCCTCTTCCATCTGTTCAAAATTGCGTCTTATGCTTTCCGGGATTTTTGGCTTTGTAACGCGAACACTAATGATTTCAATACCTGGAGCATAACGTGTGCAGTCACCCTGGAGAGCATCTTTCATCTTTTCATCAATCTGCGAGAGTTAAATGCTTTGTCAATATAACATGAAATAAATAAATAAATAGAAAAGGATTTGATTACCCCTACACTAGCACATGGTGCCATGATGTTACACAACTATATGAAGTATAGTTATAAGGAGCTTCTTAATAATGCTGGCAACTTAACACCAACATAGATTCCCAAAGAGAAAAAATCCTTGGAAGTCAACACAGCACTACTTGCTGGGATTTTCTTGACGAGGGATCAAATTGTTCAACTTTTAAGTTAAGATTTCAATATGCTAAACAATCTGTCAGATTAAACTACTAAAGCAGAGTACACTGCTCTAAACAACACTTGGAAGACTTCTTATACTGTAAAGCTAAATTGGAAGCTCCCAAAATATTTTCATTTATGGCTTTAAAGGGTATGTTTTCTTTAGCATCCATACTTGATCAAAAACGTCAATGTAGACTTGCTGAAGAGAGTGAGAGCTGCAAAACTGATTGATCTCGTGATGAATTTTGTCATATATCCATGTATTGTCATACTGCACCCCATAGTTCAGCAGAGTGTCATGCACATAGTCCTTGTGAAGCCGGTTAACAACCTGAGAAGGCAGAACATTTCAAACCTTAGACCATTTGTAAAACCATAACGTTAATAAAGAGCAACATCTCGTAGCTGTACCTCTATCTTCTCAAAGTTAATCATTACACCTCCTTTGGTACCACAAGGAATATCCCTCACCTGCAATTATACTCCCAGGAAGGATTTGAACATTTGATTTACAAGATAAATTCCTCAATTTTCATAACATCAAATTTTACCTGATCTGTCTGAAGGGTTACTTGAACAGGCTCATAATGGGTTATAAAAGGCAGCTTCAGATGAAAACCTGAAAATTATTGAAAGCATAAATTCACGAGTTCTAGGAAAGCAACTACTGAATGAAAATTATAAAGAAAGGACCATAGTCAAACCTGGATCTGTAATAGTCTTTAGAAGGGCACCTCCTCTCCAGTAAACCCCAACATGGCCTTCTGGGACTTGGTGCAGAATGGAAAAACCATTCCTAAAAGTTGATGATGAAGGAATAACTATCTGTAAAATTTATATTCATGTCAAATATTTTCAAACTCAAATAAAATTATATGAACACTTGTTCCAGTGACTGAGATTCAGATTAAATCTAAAATTTTAAACAAACTAGCATTTAATAAACAAATTATATAGTCACTCCATAAAAATAAAATAAAAAAACTAATCCACAATTTTCTTTTCTTAGGTATGCCTCCCTGGCAGCAGCAGTTACTAATAAGTAAAGGAATGTAGCAAATCACAAAACCAGCCCAGCCTGCCAAGAACAACATGACAAGTTTAATTGTTTTTAGTTTGGTAACCCTTTCGATCAAAAGACTAATTCAAAGTGGGAACTAAATACATTCCCATATCTTCAAAGTGGTTCTTTCAAAAACATGCCCTCCAAATCCAATTTTTTAATTTTGGTGTTTTCACATGCATGCAAATTTGACATTTTCATAAGCTGCATGTTAACTAAAACTGGTTTGAATCTAGATAACTGGATTAATAAAACAACTGCACTTGAACTACTAGTATTTTTGGTTCAGCTTGTATCAAACCAAACCGGCTTTGTGGTTAGCAAACTTCCACAAAAACATTCAGGCAACACAATTACAAATAGAGTAATTTAGAAATTACTCTACCATCCCTAGTGCATACTCAATGCCACAATGTAATTCCTTTTAAATTTTTTTCAAAATTGTCAATAATTAAATGACAATAGGCATTAGAACCACAGTTTGTAATGCAAGGTGAAATGGACAGAAAAAAAAGTCTTCTGTCTTACTCTTACTATATTCTATTTTATACTCCACCATTCGTAATCAACCACATCCCTTTTTCTTCTTATAAAGTAATCCACTTTAAAAATGGGGAAAGAAAAAAAAAAATCAGACGTGTGACATACTACAGTTAGTGGAGCATAAAGTGGAAGACTATGAATGGAATAGAGCATTTTTATTTGTAATGACACGCCATTGAAGCATTTCTACTAGAAGCTATAGGCTATTATTCACTATGATGCACCTCTGTTGTAATCTTTCAATGAGAATATTGATGCATGTTGAACCTGACTTGCAACAATGCAAGTCCACACAGAACAACTACTACCATCACCATAAAGGGAAACAAATACTAGAAATAATCTAGAGTCACATTTTTATACAAACCAATTTGATCACGTGGGAATACAACAATTAATTAATATCTCTAGGTATATTTTAGACATAGCCTATATTTAATTCTAGTTTTCAAAACAAATAACAACTATCAAAATCTTTAAAAACATATCTAAAATCAAAATAAATTTTTTTTTTCCCTCCTAATACCAATGTAGTAGTTTTCTTGCCATGTCCGTATTTGACATGCGTCTAGAACGAAAAGGTATCTTATGAATCGAATATATGTATGTCTACACTCTCACAGTGTGTAGATCCCTTTTTATCTTGTGCATAAAATAATCATAGTCTGACATGGATACAGTCAGAGATTTTGGAGCATATATTTTTCTTCACTTAAAAGTATACATGATGAAGCATCAATTCAATTATTAAACAACAAGCAAGCATGCTTTGCTAGCAAGCCATGTTTTACAACGAATCAATTAAAGCAGACTAAAAAGCACAAAAGTGCTCCAGCAATTTGATTCATTACAGATATTATATTTATTATTAAAATCCGGACGAACATTGGAAATTACTGAAGAAAACGATCGAATCGACATTGAAACAGAACCACAAATCACACAAAACGATAATGCAAAAATGCCGAAACCAATGTAGCTTTAAAAATAAATGAAGATTGAAATAAGGATCATAGAATAAAAAACAGATAATGTGAGCGATCAGATGCTAAAGCAAAGGCTATTGAAATCGATGAGAGAATGCGATAATATTGAAGATGGCCATGAAAAACAAAGCGGCGGCAGTTGATATTTATAGTTAGATATATAATACCATGGCGAAGATTGCGATGAAGGATAGGAAGACTGTGAGAATCGCAGAGAAACCGCCACCGCCACCGCCGCCGCCGTGAGGAGGCTGTGGAGTTACGGGTCTCGGTTGATGGGTATCCATAATGGCGGTTGGTTACTTGTGATTGGCTATCGCACAGTGTCAGTCAGTCTGTAAGGAACCTCACGCAACTTCCGTTTTTACATCAACCAAGGAGAATGCCAAAAGGAGGGAGGTTTCGCGTGAGCTTTAAGTGTGAGAGGCATTTTTATTTTTCCTTTTTTGTGTCCTGTTGGAAGGAAATTGTATGTGGGACCTCCACGTGGACTATGAGTCATCAGAAACATTTGGAGCTTTTGGTTCGTTGTGACATGCCTTAATACGATGCACATTATGATGATGTCATATTAAAGTTTTTGGTTTTTTTTTTATAATTTTTTTAATTTTTTCTAACATTACCATAATTTAAAATTACAAAATATATCATATCTTTTTAATATCTTGTATTGAGATTACATTAAAGTAAAATTACAATAATATAATATTATGACGTAATGTAATATCACGACAAACCAAACACCTCGATCGGGTGATAGACTTATTAGTTAAACCTAACACGCCTAGAGGTTTTAGAATTTAGATTCAATATATCGCACATTATTGGTTCATAGGGTATTAAGAATGTCTCTTGGATCGAAAGACATTGGGCTTTTCTTGATATAAAAATTTCATTGGTTCAAAAATACCTTTAGATCTTAAGATTAATTTTATATAGATATATATATATATATGCAACAAGCAGGTTGAGGGAGAGGGGGGACAACTGATTCATGGCTCCTTCTAAAATATCTCATATATATGTATTATTGTTAGTAATTTCTTAAGGATATGTTTGGATACCACTTATTTTATTAAAATTAAAAATTTATTGATAAAAGTATGATAGATAAAAGTAAAAATTAGTTAAAATAATATAGTAAATTTATGAATAATACCAAAAAATATAATAGGCTCATAAATAGTAATAATAATAAACTAAATAATGAAATAATTTTCATTTTTTATTTTGCCATAAGTTACCGTCCCAGCGTAAATAAAGTGAAAAAGACAAAGCTTACTGCTTAATTACCTCCTTAACACAAGCTAAAATAAAGGGAAAACTTCCCTTTCGGGACACACCCCACTTTGACTTGTCTTGGCTGTAAGCTGGTTAGCAAAATAATAATAATAATAATAAATAGTAATGGGTGTACTATGAAGATTGAAATAAGGATCATAGAATAAAACAGATAATGTGAGCGATCAGATGCTAAAGCAAACGCTATTGAAATCGATGAGAGAATGCGATAATATTGAAGATGGCCATGAAAAACAAAGCGGCGGCAGTTGATATTTATAGATAGATATAAAATACCATGGCGAAGATTGCGATGAAGGATAGGAAGACTGTGAGAATCGCAGAGAAACCGCCACCGCTACCACCACCGCCGTGAGGAGGCTGTGGAGTTACGGATCTCTGTTGATGTGTATCCATAATGGCGGTTGGTTACTTGCTATTGGCTATCGCACAGTGTCAGTCAGTATGTAAGGTAAGGACTCACGCAACTTCCGTGTTACTATCAGCCAAAGGAATACGATGCTTTCTAGCTTTTACTTTCTTTCGGGGTGGTTTCGCGTGAAGTGTGAGCAAGGTTTTTTTTTTTTTTTGGAGGGAAATTGTACGGGAGAGCTCCACGTGGACCATGAGTCATCATCTCCTATATGGGTCTCGGGGTGTCAATGTTCGACGCAACTCATGGACACCACATAAACCCTACATGGATTTTTGCGAGATAAGGTTGGGCGCGGGTTTGGGTTATAAACAGGTCAATTTGAAAGCAACGAGATAAAAAACAGGTCATAAACAAGTTAACTTACATAACCCGCAATAAATACGTCTGACACGCCAATTTATTTGTGTTAATTCGAAATGATGCATTTAACACAACCTATTTAACTTGTATAACAAATAAATATTCATTTTATTTTAAATTTGTCAAATACTTTTTATAGCCAACTTATATTTTAAATTTAAAAATAAAAGCAAGTAATAATAAAAATTTACAAAGGATATAATTGGAAATAGAAATTTTACAAACCCTAAATCCCTCAACCCTACGAATCTTAAATCTCTAAATCTTCTTATATTTTCGTAAAAAACTTATTTCTAAATGGATGTTATATGTTTGTTGAACTATATTATTTTGAATGTGGGTTGAAAACTTGAAGTATATACATTACTTTTGGGATAAAAAAATTTATTTTTAGATAAATGTTATATTTAATATTAAGCAAGTTGAAATAAGTTGGGTCACATTTATGTCAACCCAACATGACTCGTCTATTAAGTGTGTCAAGTGGGTTGAGTCAGGTCAACCTGGCCTATTAACAAGTCGGATTAGGGTTGAATTATTTAATTGAATACCCCTACTTCGACACGACACAAACCCAGCACATTATCCTAAATTGACACCCTTATAAAGGACTATTCAGGAGGGTTTGGTTCGTTGTGATGCACATTATGATGATGCCATATTAAAATTTTTGGTTTATTCTATTTTTTCTAACATTACCATAATCTAAAATTAAAAAAATATATCATATCACTTTAATCTCATCACCTAATGTAAAATTACAATAATGCAATATTATGATATAATATAATATCACGACGAACCAAACGCCCCATTCGGGTGATGAACTTATTAGCTAAACCTAACGTACACTTGAGGTTTTAGAATTTGGATTCAATATATCACACATTATTCATAGGGTATTAAGAATGTCTCTTGGATTGAAAGACACAGAGGATCTACTCTTTTTATTTTATTTTATTCTATTTTTTTATGGAAAGGACACCAATTTCTTTGATATATATAAGGCATAAGACATATTGCCTTCATTCTCAAACCTATGTGTTTATTCAATCCCCTCATGACATGTGAGTATGTCTTGGGCATAAGATATATGCGTGTATGAATTTTTTTATTTCACTTCAATTGATTGTCCTATATTTTACACTTTTAATTTTTAAATTTCTTGACATTTTAGTTTCAAACTGTGGTTTTTTATTATGAACACAAATTTTAATACTTTGAAAAATAGATAAAAAGTTGAATTTAACTTATAATTTTAAAAGCAATCAAGACAAGGAGACATATATACAACTTTATAAGTAAATTTTATACTCTTAATATTTTCAAATTGATTTATCTTTTTCAAATTATTTTAGAGATAACTTAGATGTGTAACAATAGTTTACACTTATATTAGTTTTTGTATGATATAAACAGTTGTTTACAATTGTTCATTTATTTTGTAGTTAATATAAATTAATAATTTTTTGCTATTATTATTAATATTATCCTTTAATTTTGACCGAAATTCTGACTTTGTTATTGTATGGGGGCTGTCATGGCTTTGTAGTATGCCCACGTGGGGCTTCCATGGCATTGGTAACATGCATATACAAATATAATGCATACGACAATTACATGTTTTCATTCTTATGCATGTGTGGGAATTGTATGATTGTAGATTTTTACATGCTATAAGAGTAAGATTGCAAATCTATATATCTATATATATAATAATAGATGAAGTGGAGATTGCAAATCTATGTATCTATATATAATAATAGATGAAGTGGAGAGAAACTCAAATTAGAATTCCAAATTAGAGTTTCAATTTTGTGCCATGCGTTCTAAATTATTTATTCTTAAAGAGTTTTATTTATTAATTTTAGAATAAAATGTGAAGCCACATCATAAATATTTATCCAAGTGAGTTATTAATTACAAAAACTAAAGAGCTTAGAATAAATGTATCGTAAAAAAAATAAAAAAGTGATTCACAATAATTTTATAAAAAAATATGGACAATTTACATTTTATTACCTAATAATATCATTAAATTTGTTTTTTAAAGAGTTAACAAAATATAAAAATGACTATCAATAATATTTAAATTATACATATAAGAATTATATTATGTATCTTATTGTACATTTTAAGTGTATTCATGTATATGCATGGAGTTACAAGCTAGTATTTAATAGATAAGAAATCTATTTTTTGTTAATGTTGAAATCCAAAGAACTTTCAGCAGCTAATTATTTTTTTCGATAGTTCAATAGCAGTGTTACAACAGAAGAAAATGAATAAGTTACCTTCTTCTTGCAAGGTGGAGGAAATATCATGGACTTGTAATATTTTACTTTCAAAAAGATAATCCTACAAAAATACTTGTATGTATTTATGTTTAATTCATTTTTTTAATCTTCTAATCCTTTGATAACCTTGAATTACATGAGATTCTCAAAAACACTTGATCTAAAAGAGAAATTAACTTCAAAAGGAACCGTATTTTATAAAAATATATGATACAAATTGTTTTATGTGTACCATATTTATAATTTTAACTATTAATTTGTTTATATTATAATTTAATAGTTACAATAAGAGATGAATTGGAGTATTTGAATCTTGAATGTCTTAGATAGAAATATCATAAATACCATCCAGCTAAGTTACAAGACTTTTGATTTGACTATTAAAGTAAGATATTACTTTCTTTAATTTCTTTTATAATAACAAGTGAAATGTTAAGATTATATAGGTATGTTAAATTGAGTTTATGGATCAAGAATTTAAAGGTTAAAATGTCATTTCTGAAAACAAAAATTTAAATTCTTAGTACGTTTTCTCAAAATTTCCAAATGATATTGACATTACAACCATACTAAATCCTTCTTGCTACCCATTAAAAAAAAAAATTCATTGCTCGCTATTTGATAACGGGAAATTTCGTTTAATTTATGATTGATAATGCAACTGCTAATATTTCCAATTTCACTGCCAAACGAAACATTTTTTTTAAAAAATTACCTGATAATACTTCCAAACGAACTTACAATAATATTTGCTATGAAATGTATTAGTCTTATTGGAAAGAGCCAAACTTTTTTTTTTTTTTTTGGAAAAATCTTCCTGAACTTGGTATCGAACAAAATTTTTTTCCTGATTGTGAAGATGAAATCATGAGAAGAATTTGGAGAGATACAAGAGACCAAGAGTACGTTTGAAAACATCTTACTTACATAATATTTACTAAAATATTTCATTTTTAGTAATATTTTTGTTAAATGTGTAACAAAAATTTAACACTAATTTGTTGTAAAAATGTTAAAGTTAGATTATTTGAAAAAAGAAATAACAATAATAATAATCCAAAACATAAGGCAAAACACAAAAAATAAATAAGCTTGGCAAAGGCACTCTAATTTACAAGTTTTCAATTAGAAAATAAATTCCTATATAATTTTTCAAACAAAGTTTGGTAACAAACTTGGCTAATTACACAATACCCTTGACTTACTTTCCTGTAACTATAGCAATCTTATAATTTTTTCTTGACTTAATAGATATTCTACAATTACACAATACTCTTGACTTACTTTCCTGTAACTATTATTCAAACTAAGATGGAAATTAACCTAAGTACCCGTTTGGATCACGTCTAGCGCGTTCACGTTTAGCGTTTTTGGCTTCTTTTTTTTTTTTACCAGCGCCTATTGCACTGTTAATAGGACATGAATAGTGTAAATAGGCAAATGAATAGTATTTTGTGAGTGTGACAGTAACTGAAAATTATTTTTTTATTGTTTTCAGCAAAATAAACGGCATTCAAACGCACCCTAAGAAGCTAAGTGTGTGTTTGCCTAGAAATTATAAGGCGTTTTGCGTTTTTTGGCTAGGTCCCGCGGCACTATTCATGACCCAACCAAACTTCAAAAAACACGTATAAGTAGGTCAGCCGTGGATCCCATGACATTATTCATAGTTTAAAAATTATTTTGCTATAATGTTTTCAACAATAAGTTTTTAGTTTTCAGCAAAATAAGCAGTATCCAAATAGACCCTAAGAAGTATGGATTCTAACATAACATGGGACACAATAACACAACAATTCTTGAAAAATTAGAACGCATGGGGATACAATAATTAATTAATATCTCTAGGTATATTTTAGACATAGTCTACATTTAATTCTAGTTTTCAAAACAAATAACAAGTATCAAAATCTTTAAAAACATATCTAAAATAAGAAAAAAAAATTAATACAGAATTGTTTTTATTTTTATTAGCATGTTCGTATTTGACAAGTGTCCAACACAAGAAGGTATTTTATAAATCAAATATATGTATCTTCACTCTCAATGCGAGTAAATCCTTTTTCTTATGCATAAAATAATTATTGGTTTGACAAGAACACAGGTATAGAGATTTTGAATTATATGTTTCTTTGCTTAGAAGTATGCATGCAAGATGAATCACCAATTCAATTATTACATAATTAAACGACAAGCATAAAGCAAGCTTTGCTAACAAGTCATATTTAACATCAAATCAAGCAAAACATAGATCCAATGAGGCCAAACTAATTAAAGCAGACTAAAATCGCAGTCCTCCACTAGTTTGATTCATTATATAATATATATATATATATATATGTTAAAAGTACGAGGAATTGAATTTTAACAAACACTGCCGAATGCGATTGCTGAAGAAAACGAATCGATAATGCAGAAAATGTGAGGGATCAGATGCTAAAGCAAACGCAATTGAAATAAATTAAATCAATGAGAAAGAATGCATGTGATGATAATAAGGAAGATGACGATGAAGAACAAAGCGGTGGCGGTGGAATATTTATACATTGTGTTAAGAGTTGATATAGTTTGATATATAATACGTACGTACCATGGCAAAGATGGCGATGAAGGATAAGAAGACTGTGAGAATTGCAGAGAAACCGCTGCCGCCGCCACCTTGAGGAGGCTGTGGAATTACAGGTCTCGGCTGATTTGTATCCATAATGGCGGCTGGTTATTGGTTATTGGCTATTGGCTATTGGCCTGTCCGCCTGTGTCAGTCAAGTCTGCGAATGCCAAAGGAACCTCGTGCTTATTTTATAGCTTTTATTTTCGCGTGATGTTATGTATGACCAAGGAAGTTTATTTTAATTTTTTTGAGGGAAAATTTACAGGCAACTTCCACGTGGACTCATAAAATGACAGAAAATCAACTATATGAGGTTTTTGCGTCATCGTGATTATCTCATGCATACACACGTCATACATGCTTGTACGTGTAGGTTTTAGAATTTAGATCAAGGGTTCGTTTGGATAGAACTTATTTTGCTGAAACTGAAAACACTGTAGCAAAATAATTTTTAAATATGTGAATAGTGCCGTGGAACCCATTTTTAATAAAAAAGTTACTGAAAAGTGAATTTTGTGGGTCCATGAATAGTATACAGTGTTGAATTGGTCCACTATTGCGGCTACTGTTCATGCACAATGCATGAACAGTAGCCTCTGCATCCTGAAACGCTGCCCAGAAAAAAAAAAAAAAAAAAAAGAAAAAAAAAGAAAAAAAGGAAGAAGAGGAAAACGCAACAAGGAAACGCAACGTGAATTAATTCGTATCCAAACGCATTCCAAATATATTTCGGACAAAATTTAGTTTCAAAGTTAGTTGTAACTTTAAACTACGATTTTACTTAATATATATATATATATTTTTATTGAATGTGAATTTTGACAAATTTATTATTGGATTATATCTTATTTTTATATTTTCTATACTTGCAAAATTTCTAAAAAATTAAAGATCAATAATTATGTCATCAATAAATTGTTTAAATTGTAAATTTTTGTAGTTTAATTTAAAATTATGCATAAAATATAAATTTATAGATCATATAGTAAATAACATTTGATTGACACAAAATTTAACATATGTATTAAGAGCGTAAAGAACATGAAATTCAACGGTTAGATTTTTAAAATATGTAGTAATATTTATTTTATTAGGTAAGGTTATAACCTTAAGTTGCAACTAATTTTGTAGCTAAACTTTGTCTATATATTTAATAGTGTATTAAGAATGTCTCATTGATCAAAAGTAAGGATGGTGATTGGGACTTGGGAGGGTTGGTTGGGTCACAATTCTTGAAATATTAATTAGGAAACGATCGATATGTACAATACTAGGAATACAATATTTAATTAATATCTCTAGGTATCTTCTAGACTTATTTTATGTTTAATTCTAGTCTTCAAAATAAATAACAACTATCAAAAATTTTAAAAGCATGTCTAAAATCAATTTTTTTTTAATAAGAAATTATATTATTTTTCCTCCTAAGACCAATGTAGGAGTTTTCTTAGCATTTCCGTGTTTTACATGTATTTGACACAATAAGGTATCTTATGAATCGAATATACATATCTACCCTCTCATAGTATTGTAGATCCATTTATCCTATGCATAAAATAATTATTGGTCCGACATGAATACAGCTAGAGATTTTTAAACAAGCATAAAGCATGCTCCAAAAAAAAAAAAAAAATCATAAAGCATGCTTAGTTAATAAGTCATATTTAACATCAAATCAAGTACCGCCAACTTAAGAATATCCTGGCGAGGACGTAGTGCATTGGTCACTTCCGGTTGAGCCATGGTGTAAGCTTAACATAGATGAGGTGACTTTCGCAAGTCACGAGTCTGTTGGAATAGGAGCTATTATATGTGATTACGCAGGAAGGGTGGAGGTTGCTTTGAGTAAGAAACTGTATGCCCATTTAGGCCCTCTGGAGATTGAAGCAAAGGCATTATAGGAAGGGGTAAGTTTTGCTTGGGACATCAGCATTAGAGATTTGGTGGTAGAGAGTGACTCACATATTGTTTTTGACGCTTTAAGGGTGGTGGCACAGCACCATTGTAGTGTTGATTGAAAATATCATTGAGGGACATGGAGCAAGCTAATAGAGTTCAAACGCATACTTAATTCCAACGTTAAAGCAATCACTCAATACATATCTTAGCTTAGTGTGCATTTGGATTGTGCGGCACTGAAACTATTTGTTGCATTTTTCATTTTTTGGGGCCCATGGCACTGTTCATGAAACCACCAAACTTGGCAAAACACAAATTTTTAGGTAAATTTAGGTTTCACAGTACTATTCACACATTTAAAAATTATTTTATTACAGTGTTTTTAGCAAATAAATATTATCTAAACAGACCCTTAATATACCAAAAACATTAACAATTATGTAACATGAATAGAGAAAAATCCCAGTATAGTTGAGTCTGTTTTGGCTGAGGACGTATTGAATTTTTTTTTTCTTTTATTTTAATAAAGTTACAGTTTTCTTATTAAAAGAAAAAAGGTAAAACATAGACCAATTATGAGACCAAACTAATTAAGCAGACTAAAAAGTGCAAAACGATAATGCGCATTGCAGGAAGGAAATGTTGAAATCAACGTAGTTTTAAGAACTGAAAATCAAGGCATAGAAGATGATAAAACAGATAATGTGAGTGATCACATGGAAAAGCCAAGCTTCTAAAAACTTGGGGTTTCCTCAACCCATGCCTCAAAACATTAACATTATTATTATTATTATTATTATATGGTAATTTCATCTTTTGGGTCTAAATATTATCTTTATATGTTAAAGAGAATTCAGAAAGTTAATTATGACTTTAAAAATGTCAAAAATACCCTTATTCTAATTAGATGATTCTTATTTTTTAAAATAAAAAATATGGTTAAAATTATAATTCAACAAATCAAAAGGAAAAAAAAAAATCAGAGAAACTTTTTTCCTAAAAATTAAATTAGCACACTTTCTATCTAAACATATGTTACGTACGTTTGATACATTTTTTCTTAAACACAGTAGTTTACTCCATTTCAAATCCTAAATTTTAGTTTTATAAAAATCATCTCCTGTATAACCTTACTAACAATAGATAAATTCAAATTGAAAAATTATATTAAACTTAAAATAAATAAAAAAGTCTCATCGCATGTGTGGAATGTGTGTGATGTGGCTAGTTTTTTTTTTTTTTTTTTTTTGAGGCAAATAATTTAGCCTGAAACATGAGGAAGGAATTTGGTTTGAGTAATGCTAAGACCACAACTTTTACCATAACTTTGCCACAATAACTTATTTATATAGCTAGTTGTGAGTAATGGGATTGTAGACCCACATAGACCCACTACTTTTATTCCACCACTTTTATTCCATCACTCACAACTTATTACGTGAATAAGTTGTAGCAAAAGTTGTGGTCTTAGCAAATTCCATTTTGTTGAGGAAAAATGTATAAAGAGTCTCTATGTAGAATGTTGCGTCACATACGTACACGTCATATGCTAACATATGTTTCTAGCCTTGCAAAAAAAGAAGATAACATACAGTTAATACTTCTAAAATTTGAGCGAATATCAGTAATGTCCAAAACTTTTCAAAATTTACCAACTTGGTCCTTAATCTCCATGAGAGAGAAGAAAAAATTAGTAATGGTTTAGGGTCCAAGTTGGATTTAAGAACCAAGTTAATTTATTTAAAAAAATGAACTTAGCTGGCATTAGTCCTAGAGTTTTACAACAACAACAATAATAATAAAGAAAGATGTTGTAACAAGAAGTCTTCCTCTATGAAAAGTATAAATCTTCAATATTTTTAGCCAGGATTAGATTGACCTAATCTGTTTGTTTAGATGAAAACCTCTTGTGAAGATAATTTTTTGTGTTTTTTTTTTGTTTGGTATTATTAAAAAAATATTGTAATTCAAAGAAAAACTTTTTTTAGTCAAAGAAAAATTCTATTAAAATATTACTTATATTTTAGAGATTATTTTTCACATCAAACTAAATAAAGGAAATTAAGAGGCAATATGAAAACTATTGAAAACAACTTTATCTCATTTTGAGACCACTACCAAATATAAGAAAATGAGATAGTATTAAAAAAAAAAAAAATTAGAAAAAATGACTTATTCTAGTAAACATTAAAATGGAGCGTAAGTATTGGTTCATAATTATGGGATTATCTTATATTTATCCTTTGATTACCTTAGTTTACATCAGAATTTTATTTGAAAATTCTAGTATTTTGTTAAAATATATGATGTGGGGAGTAAAAAGACCTTGGCAGGTATGTGGGCCCTTTGGCTGTGTTAAGAAAACCGACTGCTCCTGGGTAAGCATTTGTAAGTATTATGGTCAGCCCACGCCGAGGACCCGAGGACCTGTCCGAGGGTGAGTTGATCCTCGGACGGACACAGAAGAACCATGGACTCCGTTGTATGTTAAGGAACGACACTGTGAAGACCAACGGTTAAAAGGGTAACCCCTGAACAACCTAGAAGTACCGATGTTAGAGATATACGCAAGTTAAGACTGTCACCTCACATTAAAGACCCTGCACCTACACCCTATCGCATTAATGAGGAAGTGACACCTGAACAGTGGAAGTGAAACTTCTGGTTACTATTCAAAGGCACTGGGAAAGGAATATCTAGGCCAAGGGATGAGGGCAACACGTGTACCAAGTATCAAAGTGAGGAGTATTTAAGGAGGAATCTAGAACAATAGTGGGACTGGACCTTTGTAACCTAAAAAAAGAAAAAGAAAAGAGAGAGATAATATAAAAACAATTCTCGGCTTACGTCCGAGGAGGTTGAATTGCAATATTTCTTGTTGTTTTGAGTGTTTACAATCTTGGCTTGTCATATAATCCTAAACACTTCTAACCTGGGTTTCAAGCCCATACTCACATTCGTATTGTTTAAGGCTCATTGACCTGAGCCCGTAACTGTTCTTGAGCCAGGTGCAATTGTGCACTTACATATGGTACACAATTTTTTTTTTTTTTTTTTTTTTTTTTTGTGTATGTAAAATTTTTATTTATCTTAATCATTAATATAGGGAATTACCTTATTTAATATTTTTTTTTAATTATAAATAAACTTTTTCTTTCTTTTCTTTGCAGTGAATAATAGATAAACTTTTAAGAATAAAGATTATATAAAATACAAATATGTTACACTGTTTATGAATCACAAATTTTAAGGGTAAAATGGCATTACTGAAAATAAAAATTAAATTCCTAATTAACTTTTTGTCAAATCTGCAAATGACTTTGATATTTCAACCATACTTCTCTTTTTTTTGGTAAATGACATTACAAGTTACAACCATACTAAGTGCCTTTCTTGCTAGCTGTTTGACAATGAAAAATTTCGTGTGATGAATGATACGGTCCCAATTTCACTGTTAAACGAACCCTTTTTTTGTGTGTGGATAATAATACTGCTCATATAAAACTTATTTGCCATGAAATGTATTGATTTGTATTTCAAAGAGTCAAATACATTTTTTCTGATTGCGAGGATGATGAAAGCATACGGAAAAAACTCAAGCCGCCCTCCCTATCCATTTCCATTCAGCGAAAAAACGAAGAAGAAAGCATTTGAGAAAATAACGGAGAGATTAATGTTGCAAGTTGGCAATTGGGAAAGAAATTCCTATGTAAATTACTTTCCAGCAGTTTCCTATTGACACTATTGTTCGTTGTTAAAGACTTAGAATATGTTTGGTTGAAGTGAAAATAGAGAAGATGAAAAATAGAGAAAGGAAAATAAAGTGAAAATGACATTTTTTACTATTTGGATGAAAGGGAGAGAGGGAGAGAAAAGTGGTGGGGCTCACTAGTTTTCTCTCCTCCGACTTTAAAGACAATCTCTCCAAATTGAAGAGAAAATTAGGGTAAAAAGTAGGAAAGATATCTGAAAAAACTACCCCACCTCTCATTAAAGTTTCTTGCTTTTTTTTTTTTTTAAATTTTTTTGACTTTTCTAGTTTCCTTGTAACGTTGGCTTTCTCTCTCTCTTTTTTTTTTTTTTAAAATTTTATTTTTGATTTTACTTTTCCAGTTTCCTTGTAACATTGGCTTCTAATTCTTTTTATTTTTGGGTAACATTGGCTTCTTTTTCTTTTCTTTTTTCTTTTTTGGTTTTGTCAAGGTGGGTTCTTCTTCTTTTCCTTTTTTTTTTTCTTAATTTTTTTAAGAAAACACTTTTGGATGATTTTTTTATGTTATTTTTGAAAATATCTACTTTCATCTATACACAATTTTTTAAAAAAATATAATGTATTACCTTTTGTTTTATTTAAAAGGGACATGTGTAAATTTATACAAACCTTATTTTCAACCAAATCAAAAAGTTTTTCATCATTCCACTTTTCTACCCTCTCAACCAAACACAAATGAGGAAACTAAAATTTTTCCATCCTCCCACTTTTCCATCCTCCCTCTATTTTCTATCCTCTCATTTTTCCATCCTCCCAACCAAACGGACCCTTAGAGCCATTGCTGCCATTTTCAGCTATATAATCAAAGACTCCGGAATAATTGGACAGCTAGCCCTTACTTCCACCCAAGAGTTTTTTTTAAAATTTTTTATTAATGGCATATATTTTATTCAAACTTCAAACTTTAGAGCATTATATCTTTCTGTACTTTTTTAAATGCCTTTTGTTAATTTTAAGTAAAACATAGCTTACTTCCACTTAAGGGTTTACTGTGCAAATATCAAGAAAATTATATAAAACCGCTTTGAATTTTGAATAAGAGCATAACAATCAATAAATTATTGAAACGTTATATATATATATATATATATATAATTTTTTTTTTCTCTTCTAAAATATGTTCATTTTAACTCATGATTGAACTCCTTCTCAGCAAAAAAAAAAAAAAAAAAAAAAAACCTCTCATAATTGAACACGTAATATTTTAACCTGATTTCTTAGACCACCTGTTAACGTGAACTAATATAGTTTCATGATTCATTTGCACATCATTATCATTGTCTTCTTGAATTTTTCTCTCCTCCTCACCCCCAAGGTCCCAACAACTTGAAATGATCAATTTCGATCCTTTCCCTTGAGATGAAATATTTTATTATACAAATTAATATATATATATATATATATATATATATATATATATATATATATTAATTTGATGGTTGGAAGATGGGGCATTTGAACCTTAATTAGATGTCTTTATTTGATAGTTCCCTTGAGATGAAATATTTTATTATACAAAATTTTAAAATATATATATTAATTTGATGTTTATAAGATGGGACATTTGAACCTTAGATGTCTTTATTTGATAGTTATGTAATTTAAAATTTATTCTATTATCAAAACATAGCACTATATTTATTTTTAGATTTGCTAATTATCAATTTTTTATCATTAAATGAAGTCAGGCAATTCAAAAACAAATGAAGGATCATCTTTCCCACTTTTCTTTCACCCACACTCCATCTCATGAATTAATTATTCCTTTTCAAACATTTTATTACTGCTCCAATAATACGTGTGTGTGTGTGTGTTTGGATTGATTTATTTTATTTTATTAAATTCTTTTTTATGCTTTTAAAATTATATATAAGTAAATAAGATAATTAAAAAGAAAAATATTTCAAACTCACGGGGTCCATAATTTTATTTATTTATTGACATGGTTAAAAATCATTGCAATCCATAATTTTATTTATATTTGAAATGGTTAAAAATCACTACTAGTAGCCCCCCTTAGACTAACATGCCAGTGGCAGTGTAAGCTCAAAGGAGAGCTGCAACATATGATATTACAACTAATTTGACGATTATATGAGCATAGGAATCTCTTAGTTAATATCCAATTGATATATATATACACACAATTGTAGTAGCTAGAACTTAGCCTGTATATTAAAAAGGAGGGTTTTTTATTTATTTATTATTTATTTGAGAGTGTAACAACACATTCATTATATTTTAAAAAAAAATTAAAGTGCAATGACCAATGACCAGACACAATTACTTCGATTTTTGGTAGCTCCAACTATACAACTTCATCCATTAATTTTTGGTAGGTCCAAGGGGCAATTTCTCAGCAATCCACAGAACATTGAATTTGGATAATGTTGGAATGGAGACTATATTGGGTCTATTCTTGTATTCCATCCTCATACTTGTCAAGAAAAGGGGGAACAAGTACTTAATGGGTGGCTTGACTCATTCGCCTTGCTGAATTTGTTGTGTAAGCTTGATCTTATCATTCCACATAAAATGTCACAGTTTCCTTTGGTTTTACCAGTAATTGACAATTAATTAAATTGAACTCCATAAGTCGAATATACATACTACCCTATCATTTTTAGAAGATCTTCTTCTTCTTTTTTTATAATTTTTTTTAATAATTTGATGTTTATAACTTTTATTTTCTTGGGGAGGTTTGGCATGATGTATGAGGAATGAATTTCTCTCTCTCTCTCTCTAGAGAGAAAATGTACAAGCAAAGCAACTTCCATGTGGAATCATGATGGAAAATCAATCAATTCAAGACTTATGAGTCATCATGGATTATCTAATATACAAGTGACTATCTAAGTGATGGGCTTATTGGTCAAGCGTAACGTGTACTTGGAGGTTGTAGAATATATACAGATTCAATATATCACATTATCAGCTCATAGGGTATTAACTATTAAGAATGTTTCATGGATTGAAATTGACTGAGACTACTTTTTTTTTTTTTTTGAAACAAGATATAATGGATAAGACACCAATCTCTCTCTCCCTCATATATATATATATGCGTGTGTGTGTAACAAATTTGTCTTCATTCTTAAACCTATGTGGTTATTCCTCTTACAACGTCTGGGTAAGTTCTTACAAGTAAGAATGCATATACTTTATGAATAAGATAATTATTTTTTTGCTAATGTTGATATCCAGACCTCTTTTAGTACCTAATTATTTTTTGTGTTAACACAATAATACAACAGAAGAAAATGAATTTGTTATTACAACTGTCTTCCATGAAGGTAGAGAAAATATTATGGACTTATATTCTATTTTCAAAAATAATAGTAGTACTAAAAAAATACTTTTTTATATTTATTTTTAATTCTTGTTTTTTTATCGTCTAATCCTTTCATAATCTTGATTTACATGATAAATTAATTTGAAAAGTAGCCGTATTTTATTGAAATATATGATGATACTTATATCCACTATATACATCTTATCTTAAATATTAATATAAAGTATTGCTTTATTTGTTATAAAAAACGTATTTTTTATTTAATATTTTTATAATAATAGATGAACTATTAAGATTCTATATATTCCTTAAAAAAAGGATTACATAAATTATTTTTATGAAATTACATGGATATTTAAATTGTGTTTATGGACCGCACATTATAAGGACAAAATGTAATTTCTGAAACTAAAAGTTAATTCTCAACGTTTTCTCAAATTTTCCGAAGGATATTGACATTGCAACCATACTAAGTGCCTTCTTGCTGGCCGTTTGGTTATGGGAAATTTTGTTTGATGATTGATAACACAAATGCCATTTCAATTGGACAAATTTTGGCTCCAATTTCATTCTATATCAATTTATTGGATAAGAATTTTGATAAATTCACCATTGGATTACATTTTTCTTTTTTTATATTCTTAGTGATTGCAAAATATTAAAAAATCAAAGACCAATAATTATATATGCCATTAATCAAATGTTTTTTTTTTTTCTTCTTTCTATCGGAGGAAATTACAGGCAACTTCAAAGCGGACTCTCATGTACACAAGTCAGTCAGCATCCTCACTTTTCTTTCACCCAAACTCCATTTCATGATTAATAATTTCTTTTCAAAACATTTAATTATTGCTTCAACATATAGATAATTAAAAATACCTGTTTTGCTTGCTGCATTCATGACTCAACTTCACTAATCACTACATGACAACATTTATCCCCTAACCTTTTGTACAAGGACAAATAACACGATGGAATCCTCGCGTATAATGTTCTATTATGATAAAAATATAAACAATTAAGAGCCAATATATGAAGGGAGATCTCTGCGTGTCTGTTTGGATTGATTTTTTTGTTAATTTATTTAATTTATTAAAAATGGGTAAGAATATAGTTATAACTAGAAGAAAATGAGGTTTTAAAAAATTGTATATAAATAAATAAGAAAATATTTGTAAACCAAGTTTAGATACAAACTTAATTGTAGCCAGTGATTACAACGTTGTAATTACTAAAAATATTAGTGGGTTAACCCCCACTAAAAATATTAACATGACTATATATTTTAAAAATCTAACACTTGGATTGTATATACATTCTTAACATACATATCAAATTTCATGTCAATTAGATGTTATTTATTATTCGATCTATAAACTTATTTTTTAAGCATAAATTTAAACTACAAAAATTTGAAATTTAAACATTTATTGATAACATAATTATTAATTTTTGATCTTTTAGAAATTTCACAACCATGATTAATATAAGAAGAAAATGTTATCTAATTATGAATTTGTCAAAATTCATATTTAATAAAAATATTTTTAGTAGAATTATAGTTATTGGCTATAATCAAGTTTGTATCCAAACTTTGTCTATAATTTTTTTTAAAGAATAATTCAAATGACAAAGCGCGCAATCGCGCTCCCATAACCCTAGGTAAGCTCCAAGGACAGCTGCAACATATAATACTATTATACAAACTTAGTTGTAGACTACAACCCCCGCTAAAAATATAAATATAACTATATATTTTAAAAATCTAACATTTGGATTGTATATATATTCTTAACACACATGTCAAATTTCATGTCAATTAGACGTTATTTACTATTCGATCAATAAATTAACTTATTAATTAAGCATAAATTTAAACTACAAAAATTTGAAATTTAAATATTTGGTTGATAACATAGTTATTGATCTTTGATTTTCTAAAAATCTTGCAACCATGATTAATATAAGAGTAAATGTTATCTAATTATGAATTTATTAAAATTTATATCCAATAAAAATATTTTTAGTTGAATTATAGTCATAGGCGCCTACAATCAAATTTGTATAAGTGCATGCGATTCTCTTAGTCAAAATCCAATGGTCATATTATACATTATCGCAGCACGTAGGAGTCAGCATGCACATAAAAAGTAAGGACCCATATTTTTCTTTTCTTTTTTTAACAGTACAATACTACAATGACCCCATATGGCTTATACCAATTCTTCTATATTTGGTAGGTCCGAGGTACAGTTTCTTCTGGGATTCACTATTCAGCCGATACATTACATTGAAATTTGGATAGTTCCACCCTCGTACTTGTAAAGAAAAGGAGGAACTATTCAGTTAAATTATTAATAATGGGGCCATGACCTATTCATGATTCAGCTCCCTTAGTTTGTCGTGTAAGCTTTATCCAATCATTCCATGTGTTATGTGTCATATGTGTTTGGTGATTTCGAATCAGATAGGCCCGTATACAAGTCATTGTTTTCTTTTCTGTTTTTTTGGTTTAACCAGTGTCATATGTGCATGTAATATAATAAAATCCTAGATTCATATATTTTGATTTTTTTGAAAAAAATCAACCTAGCTGTCTTTGCCGCCGCCGCCCCCCCCCCCCCCCCCCCCCTGGCGGGGAAAAAAAAGTAAAAGTAAAAAGCAAAAACGAATCATTTGAGATGAAAAGTGGAAAGTGATGAAGAAAGGAAGAGTACTAAGTTGAAGAGAAAGTAGACAACATGAGACAAACAAATAGCTGTTAAAGTTATTTAGGAAGTTGTTAAGAGTCTTGATCATCACTTTACAAATAAAAGAAGCAATTATTTTATTCTGTTTAGCTTTTTTCTCTTGGGTTAAAATTCTATTAGAGAAAGGAAAATAATAGAGCTGTGCAATTACTTTAAGACTTGACTTAGGTTCAGTGTCCAGTCATACTAGATCTATTCAAAACACGTATAACTGGACACCCAACCCGATGCTTACCCATTACTTTAGTCCTATAGGTGAAAGTAGGAATAACAAATAAAGCCACAAAAAGAGACAGCCTTGGTTAAATGAATAAGATAACCTTGACCTAACTATATAGTGTACTTTACAAAACAAAGGAAAATTCCTCAAGGTGCCTTGGTTGGCGGAAGATGCTCTTCAATGGTAAAATGACTAAAATTAGTGAAATTTTATGTGGGGAAATCTTCAAAGTAACCCGTCGGTTTTTTAGGGAGAGAGGACTGTGTAATTTGGCCGAAGGGAATGACTGGCTTTTTTTTTAAGGAATAGTCTTTTTTTTAAGTAAACTATGCCTTGAATTCAAGGTTTTTGTATGCCTAGAGTTGTCCCCCCTTGATTATAGCCCAGGAGCCCAAACTTAGGAAAAAAAGGCCTAAGCCTGAGCCCCTCCAATTCCATTAACAAGATTCAATAGACATTTGAACAAACACATGATAAGATAAAACTCTGAATTTAGTAAGGATGGGGTGGAAATTTTATGTTTTACACCATCCAATAATGATTGTCACATTAACATTTTACTTAAAATTCAATACATCCTACCACACTTAATAATATCTCAATAAATTCCCAATTTGATTGGATTTATATAGGATTATAAGAATTAATTGGGTGTAATAGTGTTTATTCTTAAATATGTAATAAGATGATGTAGCATGTTGGGATTGGAGAGGTAAAACATGAGTTTTACATCACGTCTTTACATAATTTAATTCCTAAGAGGAATAGGCAAGCTTTGGTTTGGCATTTTTAAATATAAATGGGATGAGTTTAGGATGCAATTCCTAGAATTTAATAGGGTTTTGTATGTAAAATAGTTAAAGGATTTGGGATGGAAGAATTTGATTTCTTCTCAAATCTGACCCATTATCATTCCCTTGAAAAATAAAACAAAACAAAACAACTCAATTATTTGGGGAAAGAAAAATAACATCTACAATAAAATTAGTTCACACAAAATTGCACAATTTCTTTCTTACTATTGCAAATTTAGTATATTTGATGGTAAATAATATCAATTTGAGATGATACCCTTATTTTTCTAGTGTAAATAAGTATTTGACTCCTTTATAAATAGTAAAGGAACAACTATACATGGTGAGCTGACTCTTGTAATCAACAAGTGCCAAACAAGTATTGTAAATAGTAAAAAAAAAAAAATTATTATTATTCTTTTGTATTTTTAGCATCTATTGTACTACAAGGACATTTGTCTATAGGTTGTATCATTAGTAAACTCATTCATTTTCCACTCAATTGTCTATCATATAGGAGATTCTTAGCCTATTACCGATAATACATAAGAACATAAACATGGATGGGATGACCATTTGAGTGGCAGTGGTTGAATACTTAGATCAATAATGCTTGTGTTTTGATTGTTGGCTGCATTTACGGGTCTATGTTTATAAAAAGAGGGCATTGCTATTAAATGAAATCCTCAACAAAACTAACGTGTTAGGATTCAAATGAAAGTTAAGTGATAATGACATCTTTCATGTTGGATCTTTTGGGTGGAAGGGTGTGAGTCATTTCCTGGGAGAGAGCTTTAATTTTTTCCAATATAGTAGAGACAATGAAGGGTTGGGCTTCCATGACATATTTGTTACGGGCTGACCATATGGACCACATGGCAAGGGTAAAGTTGTGGAGCAAGGAGCGTTCAGCATGGATGGGCTGACTGACGTCGAGGTGGACATGTGCTTTAGCCACTCTGTGAGGTTAAGAGTGAAAAAATTTGGTGGGAGCGAATTAATTGCAAGACCGTGCCATATGGGACAAAAACTTGGGTTGTCCCTAAGAATGTGGATAGTAGTTTCGGGGCATGAGAGGTAGAGAGGAAATGAGTCATCGTTTAGAACGTGTTTCTTGAAGAGTTGACTCCTTGTGAGGAGGCGGTCATGATATGCAATCCAAAGGAAGGTTTTTACACTTGGGAGGGTGTGTGCTTTCCAAAGCCAATTCTAGGCAGCAGCGTTGTGGGTTAAAGGGTGGTTTGCAGCAAGAAGATAGGCCGTGCGAGGATTGAAATGACCATTTGGGGAGAGGTTCCATGTGGGTCGGTCACTTGAGGTGGAGAGAAGAGGTCTGGGAGTGGCTCGGATAATGTCGTAGGCTTGGTCAGGAGGGCAAAAGATAGAGCCTTTTAAGTTCTAATTTCCATTGGCATCCCAATAATCTTTAACCCTCATGGTAGTGTCCCGAATGTGGAGTGGCCCTTGGATGAAATTTCGGAGGGGACCGTGTCTCGTCCAGTTGTCATACTAGAAATGGGTTGTTTTGCCATTTTTGATGATCTAGCGGGTACCTTCATCACAGATGGATTTAGCTTTTAGAATGTTGTTCCATGTCAGAGATATAATTTTTTTGACCATCGAGTTACAAGGTATTTCTTCTTCAAGGTGTCAACCTAGATGGTGTCGGCTTTAGTGTGGAACTCCCATAATCTTTTGGCGAGGAGGACCTTATTATGGCATATGCTCTTGGGAATACCTAGACCTCCTAAGTGCTTTGGTTTTGTGACAACATCCCAGCCAATAGCATGCATTCTTTTCCTTGTGGTCGAGTTGCCCCAAAGGAAGTTTCAGTTGATTTTGTCTAATTCAGTGCAAGTTTTATGGGGATGCATGGTGCATTGCATGAGGTGGGTGGGCATGGCCGAGGTGACAGAGTTGATAAGCGTAAGGCGACCCACCATGGATAAGGATTTAGCTTTCCAACCAGAGAGCTTAGCTCGAACTTTGTCAACAATGGAATCAAAAGCTCGCTTGTCTCTTTGTCGGTGATGATGGGGACGCCAAGGTATCTCCCAAACTCATTAGTGCGGTTCATGCCCAGCTTGCATTCAATGGCGGCGATATTCTCGGCACTCATGTGGGGTGAAAAAAAGAGTTTCGATTTGCCATGATTAACTTTTTGGCCAAAACAGTTGTAGAAGGTGTCAAGAACTCTTTTGATGGTGATGCTATTTTTCTTAGTTGCCTTTGCAAATAGGATCAAATCATCGGCGAAGAAGAGATGCGTGAATGTGGGGCCGTCTCTAGAGGTTTTCACTCCCGTCCGGTTACCAAGAGCGACCTCTGAGCTAATGAGATCAGCAAGGTACTCCATGCAAAGGATGAAGATGTAGGATGAAAGGGGATCACCCTGGCAGATGCTCCTTGAATGGAGGAAGAGGTCGAGTTTTTTAACGTTAACAAGAACCGAGAGGTTTGGTGAGCTAATGCATGACATGATAAGCATAATCCAAGCGTTTGGGAAGTTGAACCAAATGAGGACGCAATGGATGAAGCTCTATTCTAGTCTGTCAAAAGCTTTCTCAAGATCAATCTTAAGCGCCATGAGACCATGCTTGCTTTTGGAGGTTGTCATGGAATGAACAATTTCTTGTGTTAGAATGACATTGTCACTAGCTTTTCTTCCCGGGATGAAGCTGGATTGAAATGGGTGGATGAGGTCGGGGAGGAAAGGTTTGAGTCTTTGGTCGAGAATTTTCGTGACAGCTTTATACAAAGTGTTGCATAAGCTTGTGGGGCAGAATTGGTGGACAGTTTTGGGCTTGGACGTTTTTGGGATGAGACAAATGAGGGTAGAGTTGAGGTTATCAAGGACCTTCCTGGAGTGAAAAATGTTTTTGATGTACGGGGTGACAAATGGGCCCACTATATTCCAATACTTTTGGAAGAAAAGTGGATGAAATCCGTCAGAGCTAGGAGCTTTGTATGGCTTGAAGGAGAACATCGCACATTTAATGTCAAGGTCAGTGACGTCACAATTGAGAAAAACATGATCATCTTGAGTGAGGGCGTGTAAGTTGGTAGAGAAAGGGGTGGGAAGCTCGGAATTGGTCATATCAGTGGTGTATAACATATTGAAATGGTTGGAGATCAAGGCTTTTATATCAGAGGGCGAGTGCGTCTAGTTTCCAACCATGTCTCTAAGGCACCAAATTTTGTTATGGTGGCGGCGACAAATGGTTTAAAGGTGGAAAAAATTGGTGTTTCGGTCTCCAAGTAGGGTCCACTCTATATGCAATTTTAGAGCCCAGAATTCCTCCTCAAGGGTGAGGATTTGGTGGTATTCAGCTTGGAGCTCAGCCTCAAGGTTTCTGAGGAAGGGGTTATGGTTAAAGCAAAGAGATTTTTGGACCCCGTTGAGGTGAGCAAGGGTACGCTTTTTCCTATGGAAAATGTTACCGAAGGAGTTTGAGTTCTAGGCCTTGACACGATGAGTGAAATCATCCATGGCTGAGATGATATCATAGGAATGCATGCTGCAAAAGTTATGAATGATGGAAGAGAAGGTGGGGTCATTGAACCACATAGTTTCGAGGCGGAAGGGTTTAGGACCGTAGGAATGCAAGGTGAGGGGGAGGGGGGAGGTGAAAAGAAGAATGGGGTGGTGGTCAGAGGATATTCTTGGAAGGTGGCAAACATGGGTGTTGTTGAAGAGAATGTTCCATTAGGGGTTTGAGAGAGCTCTATCTATACGTTTCATGACCAAGCCATTGTCTCTTTTATTTGTCCAAGTAAAGCGAGGACCATTATAACCAAGGTCCATGAGATTGCAATTATTGAGGAAGTCATTAAATCTGGACATACGATTCCTACAAGGGGGAGTACTACTGAGACTCTCATGATGAGCAAGGATGTCATTGAAGTCGCCAACCAGAAGCCAAGGGTGGGAGTGGGATGTGACAAAATCAAAGAGATCCTCCCAAAGTTTTTGCCAAGAGGTTTGATCAGGACTGGCGTAGATAGCGGTAAGGATCCAATTGGAGAGAGGGTTAGATGCACTTACCTGGACAAAAGCGTGGATGACCTGGTCAGTGATAGAGAGGATGTCCAAGGCTGTGTTTTGCTCGTTCTAAAGGATCCAGATGCCACCACGGAAGCCAACGGCATCAAAACAACAAACGTTGTCGAAGCCTAGGGAAGAGCTAACTTCCTCAGCTCTGAAACCTGAGATACGGGTTTGCATAATGATAGCAATTTTTGGACGATGAGTACGAAGAAGGTCGTGAAGTCTCTGCGGAAGGTAGGGCATCTTGCTCCCCTATAGTTCCATATTAGAATCTTCATTGGGATGAGGTTGAAAGGATTGGTCCAGTGCCCAGCTCTAGACCTCCTTGTTAGATGAGGTGGAGTCATCATAGACTGGTCTTGAGGGATCAGGATGATCTTGTAGGACAGTTGCATAGTTTGGAGGAAGTCCAGGGATAGTCTAAAGCAGGCAATCCGATTTTGAACCATGCATAGAATATTTGTTTCCTGTTTTGCCATGCACATGAGATAAAGGATATTGCTTGCCAGTGAGATGGTGGTTGGCATGCTTCCTTGGGTTGCGGTGGCATTCTGCTCGGAAATACTCTGCATGTTGCTCCTGTGCGGGACAATGCAATGTGGTGGGTTGGTGTGTGGGAAGTTGATCGCTGGCGAGACGAAGGCTAGGTCGTTGGAAATAGGGATGATCACTCGCCTAAGGGTGGTGCTTGGTGGGAGAGTGTGAGCTTGTGATCTCACAGTTTGTTCGACTTCCTCCTCTATGTGGGACCAAAAGGGGGTCAGGCATTCTTGTATCCAATGAAGAAGGTGATTTCCTATAAGTCTCACGCGATTGCGAGACATAAGGGCCCAATTGTTCTGTGTCTCTGGGTTGAAGAGGACAGGTTCCTGTGGACAGGGGTGGAGCTGTACTTAGCAATGCCTCCCCCCCCCCCCCCAAATTTTTTAAAAACTTCATAATGTATGTATATTTTGCAATTGTTTAAAATATTAGACCTTAAAATCAATATTCGGCCCGTCCAAAAAATAAGAGCTGGCCCCTACAAAAAAGAATTGAACAACTAATTATTGGGTTCCAAAAAATAGTTGTTAAGAACAACAAACTATCCACCTTGTAACATAAATAGTTGTTACTTTCAAATTTTTAGTATTTTCCTCTCTTAATTGGTAAGTTTTTTTTGTTGAGTTCAAATAGTAAGTTTTTAATAAAATAAATTTCTCTTAGAGTTATTTTATTTGAGACTAAGTCTTTTTGTTGTTTTTGTTAAGTTTCAAATTTTTTGTCAATACTTAATTAATTAGTTACACAGCATCAAATGAAAAAAAAAAATTACACTGAGGATATGTAACGTTAGAAAGTGACAAACTTAAAAAGTATTTTCTCTTGGACACATAATTTTTATATTTAATTTTCAATTTGGGACTAAGTCTTTTATTGTTATTGTTGTTGTTAAGTTTCCAATTGTTTTTCAATACTTGATCTAGATTAAACATGTTGAATGAAATTAAAGTAGAGGATAATTTAATGCTAGGGGTAAAAATGTAATTGTGCAAATATATGTATGAATATGTAATTCGCACTCTCAAACTAAAAAGCTACGCCTCCTGCCTGTGAAGTCGGAGGGGGTGGGATGGGTGAGTTGGGGTCTATGGTTGTGTTTGTTGTCTAGAGGAGAGGATGCCGAGTTAGAGGGTGAGTTGGAGATTGTTCGACAAGGGAGGTTTCCACTGCGTGGGAAGGAGGTTTGAACGTTGTGGAAGTGGGAGGGGTTGTCAGTGACCATCTTTTCAGAGGCAGATATCATGGGAAGGAAAAGGTCAGAGGACGTAGGAGGGGTTGAGTTTGCATGGGAAGGGAAAGATAACGTCGATTTTGACGAAGAAAAGTCAGGGTGATGTTGAGGTTTGATTGAAAGACGTTTGCTTTTCTTCTCAAGGGTAGGAGAGGCTTCCTCTCGGTTTGAGGCTCAATGCGCGCGGATGGGACAGAAGCGAGATCGTGGGGTGGGATTATGTGATGATCAGAGGATGAGCGGTCTCTATCAGTGTTGATGGGGTCAGTTAGTGCTCTGACACGTGAGTGGGAGGAAGGGGAGGGTGGGTCACGTGAGTTGCTCATGCGAGAAGGATGGTGGACGCGAGGTTAATTGGTGGGGTATTGACGTTGACGCTCTAAGGTCGGCCGGTGGTCTTGGGTTGCGACAAAGCTCTATGCGGACTTTAGAAACGAGAGCAGAGTGCATTGGAGTTGGAGTTCGTGAAGTCGGCTTGGTAATGCTAACTTCCCAGGCGAGTGAGCAAACGAAAACATGGTGGCCCTCACAGCGAGCTTCGCAGCAGCACCATCAGCAGCAACAATCACAGTGGCGATGACGAAGAAACGCAGTAGTGGGGCATTGTGTTTCACCGAGTTGTCGTTCCCTTCGTTCCTCCCAAAACAAGTGGAGAATATCAAAGACACTTTCGCTCGTAAGCTCGCCACGAGGATTGACAGTCTTCCTGTACCTGTACGTAAACTCTCTCACTCTTCTTATTTGCCCTTAAAGTATGATACTGTATATTATACTTTGTGCATATGTGTGCGTGTGTTTGACTCATTTTGTCCATTTCATGGTTAAGGTTTTTAAATAAAAGAGAGACCTAACATGCATTGCATTTTAAATAAAAGTTGAAACTGGACAAGTGCTTTGGGGCATAAAAAAATGGAATAGGAGTAGAGTATTTCAAAATTGCTTTTCTTAACTTAAATTAAAATAAGGGAAGTAAAAAAGAGATACTATTAATCTTTCAAATAAGATTTCTCAAACGCTTTTGCAATAAATTATAGGGAATAAATTATTTTTTGTTTTAATTTAAATCTATTATTAAAATTACTTTTTTTCCTTACCAATAACAACTTGTAACAACTTGCCGCTTATTATTTATTGTGAAAGTATTTTAAAAACATTATAGATATAACATTTCTCTTCAAATAAACTAAAAGATAAGTTAGGAAAATTATCAATATTATGTGTAAATTCGTCCTTCAAAGAAGATCATACTACCCATTATTAGGTATGTCTATTTGGGACATTCCAAAATAGAATAGAAAACTAACAAAATAGATGGGATGAATGGAATTAAGAGAATATTTAACTATTTAACTATTATTTTAACATCGGCCAAGCCTTGAATTCCCCTTTTTCCCAAGACTATTCATGCATTTACTTATTTCCTAGAAATTTTCTATTTATTATTGATTTTTAGGAGGCTTATTGTCCATCTAATCTTAAGGTATGTTAACAACTTAACTCTAGAAGTACAGTAGTTATATATATATATATATGTTCTATTCATACAACTTCTTAATTTCATTTCATATTTTTATATTGAGTCATGAGTGACTAGCATTGATTGGTGTAGAGTACAACTCAATCAAATGCCAGAGTAGCAACAAATTTATATAGATATTCCAGCATAAAATATTTGCCATAATTCTACTACATGTGAGGTTAGTATGCTGGAGCAAGATCATTTTAGTTGTAATCATAAATAAACATTCCATCATTTCATTGGGTTGTTTTTCATGCGTAGTCATCCAGCAATGTCAAGAATATAATATTGCAGCGTGTTACAAAATCAAACCAAAATTCAACAGCTCTCCTTTTGTTTTAAGGTGCAAATTTACCAAATGATTAAATTTGTTGCAAACAAATTGTTTTACACAATTTTACACAACCCCCAAAAGCAACTAAAAAGTCACGATGTTCATTGTAAAACAAATTGTGTAATCTTTACCAAATTCTTTATCTTCCACAGGTATATTAAAATCAAATAGACAATCTATTGTAAATCCAAACTCTACCCATAACGGATGTGAATAACATTCATATTGACAACAGTGACCAAAGATATTGTTAATTGAATCTGGAAGTAAAAATTGTGCATCAACCTGTAAAATGTTTCAAGCTTCTATATACAAAGAGAGTTGCTTAAGATGGTTTGGTTATGTTCAAAGGAGTGTGACTAATGCTCCGGTAAAAAAGAGTAAGTTGATTCAAGTTGAGGGAACCAAAAAAAAAAAAAAAAAGAGGAAGGCCAAAATTCATTAGTAAAAGTATTAAAAAATTAATACAAAAGACATGTCAATCACCAAAGTAGCAAAGAGTATGACTTTTGATAGGGTAGAATGGAGGAAAAGAATACATGTGGCCGACCCTAACTAATTTGTTGAGGATTCATAGTCACAACTCTAGAATTTTGGAATTAAGACTTTGTAGTTGTTGTATTTAACTCATTGCATGAAACACCTATAAGAGCCACAAAATTTTTCTTTTAAATGAAACACCTTCTGAAAGCCTCAACCAATATTTACATTCCATTCCAAAAAAAAAAACAACAAACAAAAAACAAAAAACAAAACAAAAGAAACAAACAAACTACTACTACTACTATAAATCTGTTAAATGAAACACCTTCTGAAAGCCTCAACCAACAGCTGTTGATTTCTCCTCTTCAGACGCATTCCTAGATAACTGTTGCAGGAAGTTACCAAGTAGCCTCTGATCCAAAAACATATTAGGTATCTGCAAGGAAGAACTATTAAGTAAAGCCTGCACACACAACACTCCACGCCCACACACACACACATACACACAAGAGAGAGGGAAAAACCTTTTCCCCAAAGAAAATTTTCGTATTATCAGCTATGGCCTCGATGAATTTAAGCTCAAGAAATTGCGGTGTCAACTTCAACTTGTTTGCTTCAGCTTCCTTCAGTAAACTAGAAATGTAGAGAGAGCAATTTTATTAGTCATTTCTATAATACTGTATTCAAATCTTTTAAACTGAAAAGTGAATGAAGCTTTCACCGGTAGAAATCTGCATCGGCCAAACTCTTTTGCCGAGCCATGTATATCTGGTTCTCAATTTCTTGCTGCCTCCTGACACTATCCTTTTCCATCAACTTCTGTTCCATAAGGATCTTGCTCACATTTGCAACCTTCTCAGCTTCACTGATAGCCATTTTCTTATTTGTCTCTGCCTCTTTCTCAACCACTCTCTGTTTCTCAATAGCAATTAAGACCTAACAAAGTAACATCAACATAAAACATAGAATGATGCACTCTATTAACTTCAAAGGCTTACTACATAATAAATTATCGAATATGTTTTTCAATGATTGGGTGTGGGTGCAAACACATGCATGTACAAAGTTTGGATATAAGTGAAGAAAGCTCAAAGGACCAAGGGTAATGGTTTCAAGGGTAACTGGTTTAAAGGGTAAACTCAATGTTCAGCCATAATTTGAAATAATAAACATACATTAAAAGCTGCATATCAAGAATCATAGTGTGCGAGTGTGTGTGTATCTATTTGCTTTGCTCGACTAACAGAGGAAAATAAAAGAAAGTAAAAGGACCTTCTCTCATATTCAAGAAAAAGAAACTGAACCTTAGTGCGTTCCTCTTCCATCTGTTCAAAATTGCGTCTTATGCTTTCTGGGATTTTTGGCTTTGTAACGCGAACACTAATGATTTCAATTCCTGGAGCATAACGTGTGCAGTCACCCTGGAGAGCATCTTTCATCTTTTCATCAATCTGTGAGAGTTAAATGCTTTGTCAATATAACATGAAATAAATAAATAGAAAAGGATTTGATTATCCCTACACTAGCACACGGTGCCATGATGTTACACAACTATATGAAGTATAGTTATAAGGAGCTTCTTAATAATGCTGGCAACTTAACACCAACATAGATTCCCAAAGAGAAATAATCCTTGGAAGTCAACACAGCACTACTGCTGATATTTTCTTGAGGAGGGATAAAATTGTTCAACTTTTAAGTTAAGATTTCAATATGCTTAAACAATCTGTCAGATTAAACTACTAAAGCAGAAGAAGAAAAGCACACTGCTTTAAACAGCACTTGGAAAACTTCTTATGCTGTAAAGCTAAATTGGAAGCTCCCAAAATATTTTCATTCACGGCTTTAAAGGGTATGTTTTCTTTAGCATCCATACTTGATCAAAAACATCAATGTAGACTTGCTGAAGAGAGTGAGAGCTGCAAAACTGATTGATCTCGTGATGAATTTTGTCATATATCCATGTATTGTCATACTGCACACCATAGTTCAGCAGAGTGTCATGCACATAGTCCTTGTGAAGCCGGTTAACAACCTGAAAAGGCATTATAATCAGTGCATATAAGCTGAGCACTTCAAACCTTTGACCACTTGTAAACCATAATGTTAATAAAGAGCAACATCTTGTAGCTGTACCTCTATCTTCTCAAAGTTAATCATTACACCTCCTTTGGTACCACAAGGAATATCCCTCACCTGCAATTATACTCACAGGAAGGATTTGAGCATTAGACTGACAAGATGAAATTACTCAATTTTCATAACATCGAATTTTACCTGATCTGTCTGAAGGGTTACTTGAACAGGCTCATAATGGGTTATAAAAGGTAGCTTCAGATGAAAACCTGAAAATTAAGTGCATGCAGAAATTTCATAAGTTCTAGGAAAGCAACTACTAAATGAAAATCATAAAGAAAGGACCATAGTCAAACCTGGATCTGTAATCGTCTTTAGAAGGGCACCTCCTCTCCAGTAAACCCCAACATGGCCTTCTGGGACTTGGTGCAGAACGGAAAAACCATTCCTAAAAGTTGATGATGAAGGAATCACTATCTGTAAAATTTATATTCATGTCTGATATTTTCAAACTCAAATAAAATGATATGAACACTTATTCCAATGACTGAGATTCAGAATAAATCTAAAATTTTAAACAAACTAGCATTTAATAAGAAAATTATATAGTCACTCCATAAAAATAAAAATAAACACTAATCCACTATATTCTCTTATCAGGTATGCCTCCCTGGCAGCTGCAATTACTAATAAGTAAAGGAGCGTAGCAAATGACAAAACCAGGCCAGCCTGCCAAGAACAACATTACAAGTTTTGATTGTTTTTAGTTTGGTAACTCTTTTAATCAAAAGACTAATTCAAAGTGGGAACTAAATACATTCTCATATCTTCAAAGTGGTTCTTTCAAAAATATGCCCTCCAAATCAAATTTTTAAATTTTGGTGTTTTCACATGCATGCAAATTTGACATTTTCATAAGCTGCATGTTAACTAAAACTGGTTTTGAATCTAGACAAACTGGATGAATAAAACAACTTCACTTGAACTACTCTCATTTTTGGTTCAGCTTGTATCAAACTAAACCGGCTTTGTGGTTTGCAAACATCCCCAAAAACATTCAGGCAACACAATTACAAATAGAGTAATTTAGAAATAACTCTATAATCCCTAGTGCATACTTGATGCCACTATGTAAATTCCTTTTAAATTTTTTCCAAAAAAATGTTAATAATTAAATGACAATAGGCATTAGAACCACAGTTTGTAATGCAAGGTGAAATGGACAGAATAAAAGTCCTTTGTCTTACTCTTACTATGTTCTATTTTATACTCCACCATTCGTAATCAACCACACGTCCCTTTTTCTTCTTATAAAGTAATCCACTTTTAAAATGGGGAAAGAAAAAAAAAAAAAAAATCAGACGTGTGACATAGTGCAATTAGTGGAGCATAAAGTGGAAGCCTATGAATGAGATAGAGCATTTTTATTTGTAATGGAACACCGTTGACGCATTTCTTCTAGAAGCTATAGGCTATTATTCACTATGATGCACCTCTGTAGTAATCTTTCAATGAGAATATTGATGCATGTTAAACCTGACTTGCAAAAATGCAGGCCCACACAGAACAACAACTACCATCACCATAAAGGGAAACAAATACTAGAAATAATCTTGAGTCTCATTTTTATACTAAAACAATTTGATAAATTATAAATCCTGAAATGTTATTGAAGAAATTTACAATGCCAAGACATTGATTATAAATAGCAATAGCGACACAGATTTTATGAAAAATAATAAAAGATTCATTGAACTATGATTTAAACTAACAACAACAACCAGCCTTAATCCCAAATTTTTGGGGTTGGCTACAGATTTTCCTCCATTCTATTTTTTATGAATTCATACTCTCTGTTATTTCCTTAATTAATAATTCATTTTTTTATTTATTTCTACTAATGTTATTTTGGGTCTTCTTCAACTTTTTTTTTCCCTCAACTTAGATCAACTCACTTTCTTACTGATGCATTAATCGCTCTTCTCTGAACATGATCAAACCATCTCAAACGATTCTTCCTCAAATTTCGATCAATAGGGGCTACCCCTATCTTAAAGTAGATTTCTTCATTTCAGATCCTATCTTTCCATGTATTTCCACTTATTCATCTTAACATTCTCATTTTAGCTACACTCATATTATGGATATATGCTTATTAATAGACCAACATTCGGTACCATAGAACATAACTAGTAGTATACCAATATTATAGTTTTCTTTCTAACTTAATAGGTATTCTACAACCACACAATACTCCCCATGCATGTCCCTATAACTATTATTCAAACTAAGATGGAAACTAATCTAAGAAGCTGAGAAGCATATATAACATGGGAGACAACAACACAACAATTCTTGAAAAATTAGAACACGTGGAAATACAGTAATTAATTAATATCTCTAGGTATATTTTAGACATTGCCTATATTTAATTCTAGTATTCAAAACAAATAATAACTATCAAAATCTTTAAAAACATATCTAAAATCAAATTTTTTTTTTTTTTCCTCCTAACACCAATGTAGGAGTTTTCTTGTCATGTCTGTATTTGACACGCATCCAAAACAAAAAGGTATCTTATGAATCGGATATATGCATCTACACTCTCTCACACAGCATGTAGATCCCTTTTAATCTTATGTATAATATAATTATTGGTATGACACGGACACAGTCAGAGAGTTTGGAGTATATATGTTTCGTCAATAGAAGGATACATTATGAAGCATCAATTCAATTATTAAACAACAAGAATGCTTTGCTAACAAATCATATTTTACAACGAATCAATTAAAGCAACGAATCAATTAAAGCAGACAAAAAAGCACAAAGTGCTCCAGCAATTTGATTCATTTACAGATATTATATTTATTATTAAAATCCGGACGAACATTGAAAATTACTGAAGAAAACGATCGAATCGACATTGAAACAGAACCACAAATCACACAAAACGATAATGCAAAAATGCCGAAACCAATGTAGCTTTAAAAATAAACGAAGATTGAAATAAGGATCATAGAATAAAACAGATAATGTGAGCGATCAGATGCTAAAGCAAACGCTATTAAAAAATCAATGAGAGAATCATATTATTATTGAAGATGGCGATGAAAAACAGAGCGGCGGCAGTTGATATTTATAGTTAGATATATAATACCATGGCGAAGATTGCGATGAAGGATAGGAAGACTGTGAGAATCGCAGAGAAACCGCCACCGCCGCCGCCGCCGTGAGGAGGCTGTGGAGTTACGGGTCTCGGTTGATGTGTATCCATAATGCAAAGTGTCAGTCAGTCACTGAAAGGCCTCACACAACTTCCGTGATGCTCTGTATTGTAGCTTTGGGGAGGTTCGAGTAATATTTCAGGAAGGCATATCTTCTTTCTTACACGTAATCTGGTGAGTCGTGACTGATACGTTGCCTACCTATACGGACCAATCGTCATAGGCATCATAGTCGGTTACACCTAATGTGTACGTAAGAGTCTTCTCCGTCTTTTAAAGGTGGTGGGGGTGGAGAAGGACGAGTGTTTAAACGTTTTAGATCATCAACTTTGTCCCACGCGTTGAACGAAGGTTATAATTATAAATTTTTATACCCTATAACTCTACTATTTAGGTTTTTTATCTCTATTTTGTTATTTATTATACTATGGTATTTTTGTTAGATTTTTTAAGCCCACTCCGCCTCACATTAATAATGGTTATAATTGTAAATTTTTATACCCTAAAATTCTACTATTTAGACTCTTTATCGCTATTTTGTTATGTGTAATACTATGATATTTTTGTTTTTGTTGTGATATTGTTTTATTAAACACTTGGATAATATTATTCAATTTTTGCTAAAAATAATTTTAATTTAATAAGATAAATTTAATTGTAATTTCATGTATATTTTTATTAATAAAATATGTTTTATTAAAAAATATTGTAATAGTTGTGGGAAAAATTAACCAAAAATTATAGTTTTATGGGATATGATAGGGCTTCAAGGGGTGGGAATGAGTTAAGAAATTTTTCTCCGTTATGTAGGACGGGGCAAAAATGAGGCAAAACAAAACTATGCGGACAGGACAAAGACCCCAATCTTTGGCCCCTGCCCCACTAATCGCAAATTATTAGTTCATAGGGTATTAAGAATGTCTCTTGGATCGGATCGGATCGAAAGACATTGAAACTCCACTTTTGTTTTCTTTTTCTTTTGTATGGAAGCGACACACACACACACACACACCACACACACACACATATATATATATATATATATATATATCAATCAGGCATAAGACATATTGTCTTCATTCTTAAACCTATGTCTATTCAATCCCCTCATAACATGTGAGTAAGTATTGGGCTGCCATGACTATATATAAGTATTGCCCTGCTTAAATAAAGTGAAAATGAAAAAACTTAACGCTTACCTGACGCACAAAGCAGAAAAAAAGAAAAAGCAGGGAAAAAGAAAAAAGACACAAAAAAAAAAAACAGGAAATTATATAGGAATTTATTTTCTTATTGCTTTACTTCTAAGGATTTTTGTTTAAAATTTTTTAAATGGTCAAGTTGTTTGTCTTGGGTAAAATAAATTGATTGGGCTTAATCTTTTTAGTTTTATTATTGGTAACTTTTGTTGTTGGGCTAATTTTTTTGGGCTTATATATTTTGTTTTAGATTTAATCTATTAATTTTTTATATTCTTTAAAATGTGAAAAATGCTAAAACTTCAAAATTTTTATAAATCACTAATGTGGTGAGTGATTATTGATAAGTAAAAAGTTATGCAAGTGTACGAATTAATAAAAATTTGATACCTCAATAATTTGTATAAACATTGTAAAAACGTTTGTGGTTATAACATTACTCTCAAAAGAATTGATGGCATTATTAAGGGTGACAAAGTGTAATTTTATTGAACAAAATTGCTAAAGTTAGTATCTATTAATATAGTAATATTTTTTTAAAAAAAAAAATTAACAGCTCTGTCCATGAGCGTGTAGATCCTTATATCTTATGCATAAGATAATTATTGGTCTGACATGAATAGTGTTAAATATATTATTAGCAACGCGATGTGTTATACCATGTTGTATATACTAAAATGGATGCGGAAAGGGAAGTATAGAATAGGAACATCAAGAACACAAGGGTTACATGGTTCAGCCTTGTCGGCCTATGTCCACGAAGGAATCCTTTAAGGGCTACATCTTTATTATGTAAGAGTGTAGTACAATAATTTATGTTACAATAATCTATAAAATAGGAACATTAAGAACATGAGGGTTACATAGTTCAGCCTTGTCGACCTACATCCACAGAGAAATCTCTTAAGGGCTACATTTTTATTATGTAAAACTGTAGTATAATAATCTATGTTACAATGAATCCTAACATGAGTATATATAGGTGACTAAACCCTAGACAACTAGTACAAGCACGAGTGGGCTTGGGCCTATTACATTAGGCTAATATGTCTAATATATTTCTAATACTCTTCCTCAAACTCAAAGCGGAAGCTCGATGAAGGTTTGAGGTTGGATAAGTATGAGAAGATTACTTGGAGATGCCTTAAAGAATATCTTTGAAGAAACCACAATGAAGAATGTGTCAATTGACCAGTTTCGGAGTTTCAAATGAAGAAATGGAGTCCAAAATTGGAATCTACGCAAAAAACTGAGCAAGATAGGTTCTTTTGAAAATTTGACTTTTGGACAAAGGTCAACACAAAAAGTCAAAGTCAACAAAAGTCAAAGTCAACTAGTCTAGGGTCAAAGTTAACCGATACATGGTATGAGTCGGTTCTAGGTTTTTGGGTCATGTCATGGATCAGGCAATTGAGTTGTTAACGACATCCTATGACGTTTCTCAAACGTGGACTATGGCTTGCGTGACTGATGACGTCAGATTACATCAGCAGGAGTTCTTTGATGCGTGCTTTAGTGGTTGAAAGTCAGATTTATTCTGTAGGCAGATCAGCGATCGACATGGTTGATAGAGCGGTGTGTGTGGCTGATAATAAGCTACACATGAGGAAATCGTGGCAGCGGGTGGGGAGGTTCAGAAGTTGTTAGTAGCGCGTGGTGGTGCGTGAGGCTGCCGTTGGGGGGCCAAGTTCCTGGGTTTTTGTAGCAGGAGGTTGTGGAGCACGTTTGTGGTGTTGGTTTCATCAGGCGAAGCTTGGATTTGCACAGATCTAAAAAGTTAAGTCACGACTTGCATGGTTGTTGGATTTTGGCACAGCACAAAGCCATGGTGGCTGCGAGATGCCATGGAGTCTAGATCCAACAGTCAAGCATGTGTGACTTAACTCTTCAAATGGTGGTGTGCACATGATCATCTTTTTTGCTTGCTAGAGATATTTTGTTTGATGTCAAGAATGAAGTTTGGTTCTGATACTATGTTAAATATTAGCAACATGATGTGTTATACCATGTTATATATGCTAGAGTGGATGTAAAAGGAGAAGCGTAGAATATAAACATTAAGAACACAAAAGTTACATGATTCAGCCTTGTCGGCTTACATCTACTAAGGAATCCCTTAAGGGCTACATCTCTATTATGTAAGAGTGTAGTATAATAATCTGTGTTATAATAAACCCTAACATGAATATATATAGGCGACTAAGCCCTAGACTACTAGTACAAACAGAAATAGGTTTGGGCTTATTACATTGAACTAATATGTCTAATATATTTCTAACAAACACATCTAAAGATTTTGGAGTACGTGTTTCTTTGCTTAGAAGTATACAATGATGAATCATCAATTCAGTTATTAAATTAAAGCATAAAGCAACCTTTGCTAACAAGTCATATTTAACATCAAATCAAGCAAAACAGAGATCCAATGAGGCCAAACTAATTAAGCAGACTAAAAGCACAAAGTCCTCCACTAATTTTATTCATTATATATATTATTGTTAAAAGTACGAGGAATTGAATTTTAACCAAACACTGCCGAATGTGATTACTGGAGAAAAACGAATCGATAATGCAAAAAATGTGAGGGATAAGATGTATGCTAAATCAAACGCACGCTATTGAAATCAATGAGAAAGAATGTGATGGTAATTAATGAAGATGGCGATGAAGTACAAAAGCGGTGGCGGTAGAATAATTATATATTGTGTTAAGAGTTGATATAGTTTGATATATAATACGTACCATGGCAAAGATGGCGATGAAGGATAAGAAGGCTGTGAGAATTGCAGAGAAACTGCTGCCGCCGCAGCCGCGGCCAACACCTTGAGGAGGCTGTGGAGTTACAGGTCTCGGTTGATTTGAATCCATGATGGTGGCTGGTTATTGGCAATTGGCCTGTGTCAGTCAGGTCTGCCGTGGAGAATGCCAATGGAACTTTGTGCTTTTATAGCTTTTATTTTCGCGTCATGCATGACCAAGGAATTTTTTTTTTTTTTTTTTTGGGTAGAGAAAATGTACAGGTAATCTCCACGTGGATTCATGACAGAAATCAACCAATACCGCGGGGCTCTTGTCGTGTATACTTAAGTGGTTTTAGAATTTAGACTCCGTGAGCTAGTCAATATATTTAATAGTGTATTAAGAATGTCTCATTGATCAACAGTAAGGGTGGAAATTAGGGAGTCCAAATCTTCTATCCCACTTTTTCTGCTCTACTCTATACTCCACCAATAATAACTTGACACGTGTTCACCTAATTAATTAAATACTACTATTAATTAATAAAGGTAGCATTTAATAAGTCAATAATTATTATATTTAATTAATTAGGTGAACACGTGTCAAGTTATTATTGGTGGAGTATAGAGTGGAGCAGGAAAAATGAGACAGAAGATTTGGACTCGAAATTAGGAGGGCTGCCTGGTTGGCTGGGTCACAATTCATGAAAAATTAAGATACAATCGATACGTATAATACTAGGAATACAACATTTAATTAATATCTCTAGTATATTCTAGACTTATTTTATGTTTAACTAGCATTATGACCGTGCGATGTACGACTTAATCAAAATTCATATGTAAATAATTAATTTATTAATTTACTTAAAATAAATAATAAAAATAAATGAATATTTTACTTTTAAGCTATATAATGAATGCATGTTGTATCAGACTAAGGTATTATAAAAATGCATATATATATATATAATAATTTTCAATAATACGTTGAACTTTAGGGCTAAATTAGTCACATATATTTAAACGGAAAACCTTTGAATTTAATAGTTAAAAATTATCCAAAACAATAATTGAAATCAAGTTTAAGTAGAAACCACAATTCAATAATTAAGAACAATCTAAATTATTAAACATTTAAAAATTTGAAGTAAAGAGAGGCTCACATGATAATTTAATTTTTGTCTTTGAAAGCATGGAAGAAGACGCTGAAACTTAAGTGAGTTTCACCCTACCAAATTTAAATTTAAACTTAAAGTTTAAGTCATGTGTGTTACACGCTACATGTGTGTGTATATGCATTAAAAATTATCTGAATTTAATATTTATTGTAGAAAAGAGGTGGTGTAGTTTTATCCTTGTCTAGCTAATTCTTGTTATAATCCTTTTGTGTAGTGTGTGTATATGCATGAAAAATTATCTAAATTTAACATTTATTGTAGAAAAGATGTGGTATAGTCTTCTTCCTGTCTAGCTAATATTTCTTATAATCCTTGTTTTGTGGGGAGAGAGAGAAACATTTCTTTTGAAAAAAAAAAAAGAGAGAAGAAGTCAGCGTATAATATATAATAGCTAAGATATTAATTTTGGAAGTGGTATCTCATACGGATTAATATTTCAATTGTTGGTTTTGGTAGTTAGAAGTTAGCGCATACTAGTTAATAATTAGAAAATTACTTTGAAATTTTTTAAAACTAATTCCTTAAAAAAGTTTTAGTAGAGTTTAAATCACGTTAATAAATTATCTCTCTATTCAATTTTTTTTAAATTACGTTAATAAAAAGTTACTAATAAAACCATTATTAGTAAACATTTTTTAGACTTATTTATTTAGCTTTGTTGCCAAATTTATATAAACTCTTTTATTTTATTTTATTTCTTTTCTTCTGAAAAATATAACACAACCAAAAACCTATAAACAACAATCTACCTTCAATATAAAGAATATAATCAAACTTATTCATAATTTAAAATTAAGAAATTAACACAAATTATGAATTAAGATATAAATTTATAAAAAAATAAAGAATAAATCCGTTTGTTTTTTCAATCACTTTGAGAGATGAAAGTGTGAGTATGTAAATAAAACCTGAACCAATTATTGTAAAAGAGAATAAATTAGTACAAAAGTTTAATATTATGAATTGGGTTAAAACGTATGTGAGAAGTTTTTATTAGTTTTTTTGAAGTTAAAGAAAAATAGCTTAAACAAAATGAAAAAAATAATAATGAAGAAAGAATTCCTACCTATCATGGGATTTAGGCATTCACATATTGGAATAAACTTCACTTTAAAAAGGATGTGTGTGTGTGTGTGTGTGTGTCTATACATATAAACTCTACCTATATACATACATATATATATATATATGTATGTATGTATGTATGTATGTATGTATGTATGTATGTATAGTTTCATTTGATATAGAATTTAAATCCAATTGGAATTAAGATTTCTAATCAATTTGTTTGTTGCTATCTCATAAATCCCATAAAAAGTGTAATAAAAAAAAAAGGTCATATGAATAGAAAGAAAAAAGAAAACATTTTTTTTTATGGAAAAAAGGAAACTTTTCTTTTATAACCAAAAAAAAAAAAAAACAAACAAACAAATGTTTTTATTTTAGAAGAACAAATGTTTACTATATATAAATACTTTTTTTTTTTGAGAAGAAAGAAAATGTGTTTACTTTAAACTCAAATACTTATTACCTTATTTACATTTTTTTTTAAACTTTATCTAAAAACATTTTTGGTAAATCGGTATGAACAATAATTATCTAAAAAAATAGTCATGTGTGAAGAGGAAGATTTTGTTGTTGAAAATGTTGCTTTTTTTTTTTAAGGGTATTATGTTGATTTTTTTTTACACTAAGTAATACGGAGTATAATTTAAATTTTAAAAAAAAGGAACAGATGAAGATTGTTGCTTTTTTTTAACACGTAGTAATATAATTTAAATAAAAAAGGTTTAAAAGAAGAGTTTAAATTGTAATCAAATTAAAAAAAAATTATCAACTTATAAATTATAGGAAAAGAAGATAAGTACAAAGAAAATTATGTTTATTTTTTAAAAAATTTTAAAAAGTTTCTGCAATTTAGTACAGCCACTTGGTACAACCGCAGCTTCTAATCTCAACTTTCATTATATAGTATGTAGTTATAGTTTTCAAAATAAATAACGACTATCAAATTTTTTTGAAATATGTCTAAAATGAAAAAAATAAAAAAAGTTAATACGAAATTATATTATTTTTCCTCCTAACACAAATGTAGGAGTTTTCTTAGCATTTTCGTGTTTGACATATATCCAACACAATAAGGAATCTTATGAATCGAATATACGTATCTACACTCTTACAGTATTGTAGATCCCTTTATTCTATGCATAAAATGATTATTGGTCCGACATTGATACAACCAGAGATTTTTAGAAGAATAAATATGAAGTATCAATTCAATTATTAAACAAGCATAAAGCATGCTCCTTCTTAAAAAAAACATAAAGCATGCTTAGTTAATAAGCCATATTTAACATCAAATCAAGTATTGCCAACTTAAGAATATTCGGGTGAGGACGTAGTGCATTGGTCACTTCCGGTTGAGCCTTGATTCAAGCTTTACGTAGATGGAGTGACTTTCGCCACTCATGAGTCTATTGGAATAGGAGCTCTTATACGTAATTACATAGGGAGGGCGGTGTTGAAAAATCTAGTTTTGTATCTCATACAAAACACACAGCGGAAGCAATAAATATGGATCTATTTCATTCATGATTAATAACATGCATTATATAAATTTCTGAATTTAAAAACAAGATAGCGTATTTTAGTGTGGTGAAATTCAAAACAAAAGGTCAGAAGTTCTTAAGAACACCTTTAATCTTCACTCCAATTCTACTTTACGTCTAAGAAATGTGGTTTCTCAATCAGTTTCTAATGGAGAATAATTGAATGGCTTCTAACCACACATACACACCATTTCACAATGATATCTCTCTCTAATAAAAAAAATTTATGTATGTTTTTCTCTTTATAACTAACTGATTATCTAATTGTGATGACCTATTGGGCCTTTCCAATTGGGTTTTAGTGTGTGGCTTGGAGTGAGACCAAAAGAGACTAATAAGACACTAGTTCCAATAGGTCTTGGGTTTTTTTGTCAACTCTTAACAAGTCCAAAGTTACCATTAATTATATTTAATGCCACTATATAAATATAATTGCACTCTAGACCTTATTAATAAATTATATCCCAAGACTTTATTATACATGCAACCCCTCTATAAAATATTTGTAGTAATACAAAATCATAAATGTAGACTGCCACTTTAAAGATTACCACATCTTAATCTTTTAGTACATGGTTTAATCCTTTAAATTATTCATTATATATTTATGAAATCCAATTTCATAAATATATACTTTAGTATCTCCTTACTAAAGTGGTTAGGCCTGACATTCTTAATAATCAAACTCATTAAACTTATCTCAAGGGAATATTTTATATCACTGTTAAAAGATTATGAATTCCATTTTGAGAATATATGTGTCATCAACACTAAATGTGGCTGCCCAACATACTGAGGTTTTAATCATGACTTTAGACCTCACTCTTGATATATCAAAGCAGCCTACACCTCATGATCTGGTCCATTATACTCTCAGGATTTAGAATTCATGCAAATAGAAGTCGTGAGATTTATTATTCATTTGATAGTCATAAGGAGAATAATAAATCTCACAGCAGTCCAGTTCAATATATCTTAACTCTTAAAACATATCAACTAGAAGTCTCCACTTCCATGATCAAGACAAATCATCTTAGTTGATATGTTATAGTCTTCGCAGATGAAATGCCCAATTTCATCACCAGCTACGAACTATAATTATGAGTTTACAAAGAACTTGTGATTTATATTTTCTGTGACTTTTCACATAAATTACATACTATGCATCTCATGGACTATATGATAATGTCCAAATATTCACATTACTATTATTTTAGATAATAATAAAACAACTTTATTAATCATAACATTAAATCATACATAATGTCATATATATAGCATCATACAATAGGGTTTAAATGGCACACATCCTAACAGGTGGAGGTTGCTTTGAGTAAAAAACTGTATGCCCATTTAGGCCTTCTAGAGATTGACACAAAGGCATTAAGAGGAAGGGGCAAGTTTTGCTTGAGACATCAACATTAGAGATTTGGTGGTAGAGAGTGACTCACATATTGTTATTGAACCTTTAAGGGTAAAGGATGGTAGCATAGCACCATTGCAGTGTTTATTGAAAATTTCATTGAGGGACACGGAGCAAGCTATTAGAGTTCAAACACGTACATATTTCTAACGTTAAAGCAATCACTCAGTACATATCTTAGCTTAGGGCCATTTGGTACGTGTGTTTAAACAACAATTTTCAGTTTTTTTTTAAAATACGTGTGGGTAAAAAAGTATATGAAATTACGTGTAATGTTGTTTAAAAACTAAAAACATGTGTTTAAACTTATGTACCAAATGGGCCCTAATATGCCAAAAACATTGACAATTATGTAACATAAATAAAGGAAAATCTCAGTATAGCTAAGTCCATTTTGGTTGATGATGTATGAAATTTTTTTCTTTTAATAAAGTTATAGTTTTCTTATTAAAAAAAAAGGGGTAAAACATAGACCAATGAGACCAAACTAATTAAAGTAGACTAAAAAGCACAAAGTCCTCCACTAATTTTTTATTAAGGTGGAGTTTGGATTGCACTGAAATTATTTCTCTCCCTGCGTTTAGCATTTTTCTATGGGTCTCGTGCGCTATTCACAAGACTCGCAAGTATGGATTTCGGCAAATCTAACTTTAAAACTGGGTCCCACGGCACTATTCACATATTTAAAAATGATTTCATTATAGTGTTTTCAGTAATAAGCGGTATACAAACGGACCCTAATTATAGATATTATTATTAAAAGTACTACCAATGTCGAATCAATATTCAAACAGAATCACAATTCACTCAAAACGATAATGTGCATTGCAGAAAGAAAATGTTGAAATCAATGTAGTTTTAAGAACTAAAAATCAAGGCGTAGAAGATGATAAAACAGATGATATGAGGGATTAGATGATAAAGCAAACGCTATTTAAATCAATGAGACAGAGAATGTAATGGTTTGGTGGAATATTTATTGTGTTAAAACTTAAGAGTGATAGTTTGATATGTAATATCATGGCGAAGATGGCGATGAAGGATAAGAAGACTGAGAATAGCATAGAAACCACCACTGCCGCCTTGAGGAGGCTGTGGAGTTACAGGTCTCATTTGATCTGAATCCATGCAGCCAAGCAAGTTTCGTTTTCTTTTCTCTTTGGCGTATAGAATGCGATAGATTTTTTTTTTTTTTTTTTGCATTGATAGGTTTTTTTATTTTATTTTATAATTTCATCTTTTGGGTCTAAACATTTTTTGTTTCGAGGTTAATAATTTAGCCTAAAACATGAGAAATGAATTTTGTTTGAGTAATACTAGGACCACAATTTTTACCATAACTTTGCCACAACTTATCTATGTGGTAAGTTGCAACTAGTGGAATTGTGGACTCACATAAGCCCATCAATTTTACTCCATCACTCACAACTTACCACGTGAAAAAATTGTAGCAAAAGTTGTAGTCCTCAAAATTTTCATTTTATTGAGGGAAAATGCATAAAGAACCTCTATGTACAATGTTGCGTCACATACTTACACGTCATATGCTAACATATGATTCTAGCCTTGAAAAAAAAGAAGAAGATAAAATACAGTTAATACTTCTAAGGTTTGAGCTAATATTAGTTATGTCCAAAACTTTTCAAAACTAACCAACTTGATCCTTAATCTCTATACGAGAAGAGAAAAATTAGTAACGGTTTATGGTCCAAGTTGGATTTAAGGACTAAGTTAGTCTATTTAAAAATAAAAAATTGAACTTAGCTGGCATTAGTCCCAAGGTGTTAACTGTATTTTACCAATAATAATAATAATAATAATAATAAGAAGAAGAAGAAAGAAGAAAGAAAGAAAGAAAGATGCTATAAGAAGTCTTCCTTTATGAAAAGTACAAACGTTCAATATTTTTAGCTAGGATTAGATTGGCCTAATCTATTTGTTTAGATGGAAACCTCTTGTGAATATAATTTTTTGTGTTTTCTTGTGTTTGGTAGTATTAAAAAAAAAAATTCAAAGAAAAAGTTTTTTTAGTCAACAAAAAGTTCTATTAAAATATTACTTATATTTTAGAGATTATTTTTCTCATCAAACTAAATAAAGGAAATCAAGAGGCAATATGAAAACTATTGAAAATAACTTTATCTCATTTTGAGACAAGTACCAAATATTAAAAAAAAAAAAGGGATAGTATTCCAAAAAAAAAAACAGGAAAAAAAGAAAAGAAAAATGACATATTCTAGAAAACAATTAAATGGAGCGTAAGTATTGATTCATAATTATGGGATTATCTTCTATTTATCCTTTGATTACCTTAGTTTACATCAGAATTTTATTTGAAAATTCTAGTATTTTGTTAAAATATATGGTACACAAAATTTATTTTATTTTTTGTGTATGTAGAAAATTTATTTAATCTTAATCATTAATATAGTGAATTACCTTATTTAATATTTTTTGTAATAATAAATAAACTTTTTCTTTTCTTTTCTTTGCAGTGAATAATAGATAAACTTTTAAGAATAAAGATTGTATAAAATACAAATCTGTTACACTGTGTTTATGAATCACAGATTTTAAGGGTAAAATGGCATTACTGAAAATAAAATTTAAATTCCTAACTTTTTCTCAAATCTGCAAATGATTTTGATATTTCAACCATACTTCTCTTTTTTTTTGGTAAATGACATTTTCCACTAAGTACCTTTCTTGCTGGTTGTTTGATAATGGAAAATTTTGTGTGATGATGAAAGCATTCGGAAAAAACGGAGAGATTAATGTTGCAAGCTGGCAATTGGGAAATAAATTCCTATGTAAATTACTTTCCAGCAGTTTTCTATTGACTCCATTGTTCATTTCAATTCAAGGAATCATTGTTAAAGACTTAGAAACATTGGAGCCGTTTCTCAACAAAAAAAAAAAGAAAAAAGAAAAAAGAAACATTGGAGGCATTTTGATCATCTATATAATCAAAGACTTTGGAATAATTGGACAGTTAGCCCTTACTTCCACCCAAGGAGTTTAAAAGAAAATGGCATATTTATTTGAAACTTCAAATAACTTTACAGCATTATATCTTTCTGTATATTTTTAAATGCCTTTTTGTTAATTTTAAGTAAAATATAGCTTACTTCCACTTACGGGTTTACTGTACAAATATCAATAAAATTATATAAAACCGCTTTGAATTTTTCATAACAGCATAACAATCAATAAGTTATTGAAACGTTATATATATATTATCTCTTTTAAAATATGTCCATTTTAACTCATAATTGAACTCCTTCTCAAAAAAAAAAAAAAAAAAAAAACTCGTAATTGAATTTGTAAATTATTTAACCTGATTTCTTAGACCAACTGTTAACGTGAACTAATTTAGTTTCATGCATGCTTCATTTGCACATCATATTCATTGTCTTCTTGAATTTTTTTCCTCCCCTCCTCACCCCCAAGGTCCGAACAACTTGAAATGATCAAGTTCATTATCTATTCTCTCCTTTCCCTTAAGATGATATATTTTATTAAAAAAAATTATTAATTTGATAGTTGGAAGATGGGGCATTTGAACCTTAGATGTCTTTGTTTGATAGTTATGTAATTTAAAATTTATTCTATTATCAAAACATAACACTATATTTATTTTTAGATTTGCTAATTATCAATTTTTTTTATCATTAAATGAAGTCAGTCAATTCAAAAACAAATGAAGGATCATCTTTCCCACTTTTCTTTCACCCACACTCCATCTCATGAATTAATTATTCCTTTTCAAAACATTTTATTATTGCTCCAACAGATATATAATTAAAAATACCCTTTTACTTTTTCTTTTTTTTTTGAGGTAAACCCTTTTACTTTTTGTAAAAAGGAAAATAACATAATGGAATCTTCATGTACAATTTTCTGTGTATGTGCAATATACAATGAAAGTGTAACAAAATATGTGTTTCAATAAAAGTGTAACCAAATAGAATTGATTATTGCTCCAATAATATGTATGTGTGTGTGTGTTTGGATTGATTTATTTTATTTTATTAAATTCTTAATTTATTAAAGTGAGAAACAATACAATTGTATTAAGAAGATAAATTGTGGTTTTAAAACTTTATATAAGTAAATAAGATAATTAAAAAGAAAAATATTTCAAACTCACGGGGTCCATAATTTTATTTATTTTTTGACATGGTTAAAAATCACTGCAATCCATAATTTTATTAATTTTTGAAATGGTTAAAAATCAGTACTCTACAATGCAGCCCCCCTTAGACTAACATGCCAGTGGCAGTGTAAGCTCAAAGGAGAGTTGCAACATATGATATTATAACCAATTTGACGATTATAAGAGCATAGGAATCTCTTAGTTAATATCCGATTCATATATATATATAGACACACACAATTGTAGTAGAACTTAGCCTATATATTAAAAAGGAGGGTTTTCTTTTTGTTAATTATTTATTTGAGAGTGTAACAACGCATTCATTATATTTTTTTTTAAAAAAATTAAAGTGCAATGACCAATGACCAGACACAATTACTTCCATTTTTGGTAGCTCCAACTATACAACTTCATCCATTAATTTTTGGTAGGTCCAAGGGGCAATTTCTCAGCAATCCACAGAACATTGAATTTGGATAATGTGGGAATGGAGACTATATTGGGTCTATTCCTGTATTCCACCCTCGTACTTGTCAAGAAAAGGGGGAACTATAGCTAAATACTAGAGGCTTGACTCATTCGCCATGCTGAGTTTGTTGTGTAAGCTTGACAATTAATTAAATTGAACTACATAAGTCTAATATACATACTACCATAACAAGTTTAGAAGATCTCCTATTTTAAATATATAAAAAATTTGATGCTTATAACTTTTATTTTCTTTGGGCGGGTTTGGCATGATGTGTGAGGAATGAATCTCTCTCTCTCTCGGGAGAGAAAATGTACAAGCAAAGCAACTTCCATGTGGACTCATGATGGAAAATCAACTAATTCAAGACTTATGAGTCATCATGGATTATCTCATATACACACATCATCACATGCGACTATCTGGGTGATGAGTTTATTGGTCAAGCTTAATGTGTCCTTCGAGGTTGTAGAATTTAGATTCAATATATCACATTATCAGTTCATAGGGTATTAACTATTAAGAATGTCTCGCGGATTGAAAGAAGCTAAGACTACATTTATTTTCTTGAAACAAAATATAATGGATGAGACACCAATCTCTCATATATTAATATATGTGTATGTGTTTGTGTGTGTAACAAATGTGTCTTCATTCTTAAACTTGTGTGGTCATTTCTCTCACAAGGTCTGGATAGGTTTTTACAAGTAAGAATGCATATATTTAATGGACAAGATAATTAATTTTTTGCTAATGTTGATATCTAGTCCTCTTTTAGTACCTAATTATTTTTTGTGTTTTTTTTAAAGCAATTATTTTTTGTGTTAACACAATGATACAACGGAAGAAAATGAATAAATTATTACAACTGTCTTCCATGAAGGTAGAGAAAATATTATGGACTTATATTCTATTTTCAAAAATAATAGTAGTACTAAAAAAAAAAAATTTATATTTATGTTTAATTCTTGTTTTATTTATCGTCTAATCCTTTGATAATCTTGATTTACATGATAGATCAATTTGAAAAGTAGCCGTATTTTATTGAAATATAGGATAATACACAATTTTTTATATCTACCATATACATCTAATCCTAAATATTAATATAAAGTTGCTTTATTTGTTATAAAAAACAAAAGTATTGCTTTATTTAATAGTTTTATAATAATAGATGAACTATTAAGATTCTATATATTTCTTAAAAAAAAGGATCACACGGATTATTTTTATGAAATTACATAGACATTTAAATTGTGTTTATGGACCACAAATTATAAGGACAAAATGCCATTTCTGCAACTAAAAGGTAAGTTCTTAACGTTTTCTCAAATTTTGCACTGATATATATTGACATTGCAACCCTACTAAGTGCCTTCTTGCTAGCTGTTTGGTAATGGGAAATTTTGTTTGATAATTGATAACACAAATGCCATTTCATTTGGACAAAATTTGGCTACAATTTTACTCGATATTGATTTATTAGATAAATTTTTTGATAAATTCACCATTGTATTATATTTTTTGTTATATATATATCCTTACTGATTGCAAAATTTTAGAAAATTAAAGTCTAATAATTATTTATGCCATTAATCAAATGTTTTTTTTTTCCTTCTTTCTTTCTGTCGGAGAAAAATGTACAAGCAACCTCCCATTTTAAAATAGATTTCAGACACCTGTCAAATGACAAATCCAATGGTCAAAAATAAAACCACGTCAACCCCACTTTATTTATCACACGTGGTTTTGTTTTTGACCATTACATTTATCATTTGACAGGTGTCTCAAATCTATTTAAAAAGGGGAGGTGAGCCGGTCCCAATTAAAAATACCTGTTTTGCTTGCTGCATTCATGACTCAACTTCACCAATCACTACATGACAACATGCATCCCCTAATTTCTGCACAAGGACAAATAACACGATGGAATCCTCGTGTATAATGTTCTATTATAATAAAAATATAAACAATTTAAGGGCCAATATTTGAAGGGAGATCTCTACGTGTCTGTTTGGATTGATTTTTTTTTTTTTGTTAATTTGTTTAATTTATTAAAAATGGGTAAGAATATAACTATAACTAGGAGAAAATGGTGTTTTAAAAACTTGTATATAAATATATAAGAAAATAATTTTAAACAAAGTTTAGATACAAACTTAATTGTAGCCAGTGACTACAATTCCCACTAAAAATATTAATATAACTATATATTTCAAAAAACTAACATTTGGATTATATATATATATTCTTAACACACATGTCAAATTTCAAGTTAATTAGATGTTATTTACCATTCGATCCATAAACTTATTTTTTAAGCATAAATTTAGACTACAAAAATTTGAAATTTAAACATATATTGATAACATAATTATTAATCTTTGATCTTTTAGAAATTTTGCAACCATGAGTAATATAAGAAAAAATGTTATCCAATTATGAATTTGTCAAAATTCATATCCAATAAAAATATTTTTAGTAGAATTATAGTTATTGGCTATAATCAAGTTTGTATTCAAACGTTGTCTTTAAATTTTTTTCAGAGAATAATTTAAACGATAAAGCACGCAATCACACTCCCATAACCCTAGCGTAAGCTCAAAAGACAGCTGCAACATATAATATTATAATACAAACTTAGTTGTAGACTACAACCCCCACTAAAAATATTAACATGAACATATATTTTAAAAATCTAACATTTGGATTGTATATATATTCTTAAATTAGATGTTATTTACCATTCGATCAATAAACTTATTTTTTAAGTATAAATTTAAACTACAAAAATTTGAAATTTAAACATTTGATTGATTTTTTATTTTCTAGAAAATTTGCAACCATAATTAACATGAGAAGAAAATGTTATCTAATTATGAATCTGTCAAAATTCATATCTAATAAAAATATTTTTTTATAGAATTATGATCCTTGGCTATAATTAAGTTTGCATCCAAATTTTGTTTATAAATTTTTTTAAAGAATAATTCAAATGACAAACCACGAGATCGCGATCCTAAAAGACCAACCCTAGTGTAAGCTCAAAGGACAACTGCAACATATAATATCATATATAACTAGTTTGAAGATTTTAATAAGTGCATGCGATTCTCTTAGTCAAAATCCAATGGTCATATTATACATTATCGTAGCACGTAGGACTCAGCATGTACATAAAAAGTAAGGACCCATATTTTGCTTTTCTTTTTTTAAAAGTGCAATAACCCCATATGGCTTATACCAATTCTTCCATATTTGGTCGGTCCGAGGTACAGTTTGTTATGGGATTTAGCCTATACATTATATTGAAATTTGGATAGTTTCATCCTCATACTTGTAAAGAAAAGAGGGAACTATTCAATTAAGGTATTAATAATGCGGCCTTGACCCATTCATGATTCAGCTCCCTCAGTGTGTCAGTGTGTCATGTAAGCTTTATCCAATCATTCCATGTGTTATTGAGTCATATACGTTTGGTGATTTCTAATCAAATAGGCCCGTATACAAGTCATTGTTTTCTTCTTCTTATTTGCTGAATAGTCATAGTTTGTTTGTTTTTTTTTTTTTTTCCTTTGGCTAGAATGATGGATATATTAACACAGCAACCAAATTATACACTGGCCACTGAGGCCAAAGTATTGGCAGTACACCTATAATAGTATAGTTCGTTTTTATCTGAATCTAACAGTACATTCAGATCATTAGAGGAGGGAAGATCAAACACTACAAAATTTTCCCTCATTGCATAACCCTTTTTGGCCAAAAAATCAGCGCATTGATTCCCCTTTCTAAAAACATGCCTCACTCGGATCTACACCAACCTGCCTATAAGGCACCTGCAATCATTCAGTAGAGGGGTGTAAGCACAGTTTGGACAATCAACACCATTAAGTAACTCCGCAATCACCTTGGCATCAAGTTCCACCTTTAGATGGTTTATGCCCATTTGAATAGTTAACATTAAACCATCCCGCAATGCCCACTACTCTGCCATGACACTAGTAGTATATCCAATTGATCGAGAGTACCCCTTCACCCAAACTCCATGACAATCTTTGATCACTCCCCCACCACCCGCCTTACCAAGATTTCCAATAGAGGCACCATCTGTATTTATTTTATGCCATCACACTGTTGGCTTATTCCATTTGATAGGGTTAGAAACTTTGGAAGAGACTTGGTTGATCTTGTTCACACAAAAATGAAATTCCCTAGCTTGACCAAGACGGAGTTTGTCAAGCATTGGATTTGGGACACTATTATCAAACACCACAATGTTCCTATTTCTCCATAGACACCATACAACATATAAAAATACCGTGCACCGAGGAATATGTGTGTTGTGCTTAACAGTACTCAAGCTATTAATTCTAAGCCATTTTACAAAATTTTCATTAAAAGAGTTTATATGAGAAAAAGGCACGCCCAACTTACACCACAGATCCCAAGTAACCTCATAGTCTTAGAGCAGATGTACAATAGTTTCCTCGTGCCACTTGCACACAGGGCAAACCTTATCGCAGTTAATAGCCCTTTCCGCCAACACACTCTTCACATGTATGCTTTCATGTACACACATCCAAAGAAAACATGCTATCTTTGGTAAGATATCCAATTTCCAAATCCACTGCTCTTGAAACTGATTTTTTGTTGATTCAGGCAGGATTGCTAATTGGTAGGCTGAATTAGTGGAGAATTCACCATCTTTGGAAAACTTCCACATAATAGTATCTTTACCACTTCCAAAGAATTGATGGGGTGGCTTTAACTTCATTCTTAATTAGGTCTAGTAATTCGAAGGAGAGAAGATCCCATCTCCATTCATGGTCTTGGCACAAGGCAACCACTGTCAACTCCAAATCTTCTTGCCTTAAAGTCCCTCAATCATGCCTCGAAGAGACTCGCCATTGATCCAGTTATCCAACTAGACTTTAACCCCGTGGCCATTGCCAATTCCCTACAAAATTCCTTTTTTGAAGATAGGAAAGCCAAGATTAATGGCTTTCCAATTAGGGGAAGCCGGAAGTTTTTTCGAATCACTTGATCTTACTCTTGAAGTGGAACAATACTTATTAAGCAAGACCTTAGTCCACAAAGCATCTTGCTCATGATACATTCTCCAATTTAATTTGGAAAGTAGTGCAATATTTTTTGCCTTCGCTGCTTGTATCTTTAAACCCCCTTCTTCCTTGGACCTTATAATTTTGTTCCACCCTACCATGTGCATTATCCTTTTCTCACTTTGGGAGCCCCATAGGAAATCCCGGTTAATTTTATCCAATTTATCAGAAACATGAACTGGTAGAGCTACCCCTTGCATCACATAATTTGGTATAGCGGACATCACGAACTTAATTAAGACTGCTCGTCCCGCAAAGGATAAGTATTTTGCCTTCCACCCCACTAGTTTATTCATGACCTTTTCCACTATGAACTAATATGGATTTCTAGCAGCCCCTCTATGCCTTAAAGGGAAGCCAAGGTACTTTCCAATATCCTTTGCTTTCCGAATGCCCCATTTATCACAAACTTCATCCCTTAATCTTTCGTTAGCATTTGGGGAAAAGTATATGTGAGACTTTTCCACACTGATTATTTGGCCTGATTCATCACAAAATTTTCCAAGCACTTCCAACATTACTTCACAGGTAGCAAGGTCAACCTTTTCAAATAATATAATGTCATCCACGAAAAGGAGATGATAAAATCCTAAATTTTCTTTGGAGGCCTTCAAAGGGGTCCAAACTATATTCACACACTTTTGCTCAATAAGGTGGCTCAAATACTCCATGCATAGTATAAATATATACGGGGATAAGGGATCTCCCCGTCTAATACCCCTAGATAGCTCAAAGGACTGGAGCGCACCCCCATTGACCAAGATGGATGTGCTTGTTGTCGCCATACAACTCATTATGATCTTTGTATGTTTTGGGAGAAAATGGAAAGCTTGTAATACTTTATGCACAAAGCTCCATTCTAACCTATCGTAGGCTTTTTCTAAATCCAACTTGATAGCCATGTAGCCTACTCTTCCTTCTTTTAATCCAAGGTATGGAAGAGTTCTTGGGCAATAATAACATTATCGATTCCTCTTCGGCCAGGCACGAATGGGTTTGTATAGGAGAAATCAAGTTATTGAGATGGGGTCTGATTCGGGCCACGATGATCTTTGAAACAACTTTATAAATATAATTGCATAAGCTGATTGGCATAAAGTTGCTCAAAGATTCAGGGTTTTGGCATTTCGGGATCAAGGCTATCAGAGTCTCATTCAAATAATTCGGCACATCTCCCTTCACAAATATTCCTTTAATCTCCTCACATACAGAATTCTTAACCTCCATTCGAAAGTGTTGATAGAATCCCACATGCAGAGCATCAGGTCATGGAGCTTTGAACGACTTAAGTGTCCAAAGACTTGCTCTAATTTCCTCCTCAGTAACATCAATCAATCCTGATTATATCCTCTTCTGTCAAGTAACAACATGAGAAATTAGAAACATTCAAGGAAATGGTAGACCACTTTGCCTTCATGGTGTACAGGTTTATAAAACCACTTCTTATATGCTCCTTTACCTCATTATTCTCAGTTAACCAATTCCCCATAGCATCCTTGATACACCTTATTTTATTTCTATGTCGTCTCACCACCGTGGAGACATGAAAATAATTTGTGTTGCGGTCTCCAAATGAGGTTGCATTAAGTCTGGATTTGAGAGCCCAGTATTCTTCCTCTTGCATTAAAATAAGAGAATATTCTAACAAAAGCTGATTTTCCAAATTAACAAAAAGTCATTTGGGTTCTTTGCAATGGCTTTCTATGTGCCACTTAGTCTAGCTAGCACCATTCTCTTCTTTGCAAAAAGATTGCCAAACACTTCTACATTCCGTTTTTTTTTCTCTATCTACAAAGTCTAACACAACTGGTTGAAGACCTCTATCCCCAGACCAAGCTTGTTGCACTACTCTACAAAAATCCAGATGGAGAAGCCACATTGTTTGGAATCGAAACGGTTTGTTAAAATGATTAGCACTAGGTTTACATAATTCTACAAGCACCAGGCAATGGTTCGAAAAGGTTCTAGGTAGATGGGTTACTACAGCTTCTGGAAAAGAATTCTCCATCTCGGATTCATAAAACACCTATCTAATCTTTCCAAAACAAGGCTTGTAATGGGCCTACTATTCGTCCAGGTGTTTTTCGGACCTGCTAAGTCCAAATCTAACATGTTACATTCATCTAAACAATTTTTAAACGCAAGAGCTCTATTCAAGTTTACTTGATTCTCCCCAAACTTATCTTCCCTACACAGAACTTCATTAAAGCCCCCCAGCATCAGCCAAGGTAGATTATGGAGTTGAGCTACAATTTTTAGATTATTCCATAGAATTCGTCTTTCAGCTAACCTAGGACTAGTATAAATTGCAGAAATAAGCCAAGTAAGGTTAAAGGAATGCACCATAATAAAGGCATGAATCTCCTGCTCCAAGTTTGATAGAGGAGATACTTCAACATCCTCTATTTTCCATAGCATCCACAGGCCCCAGAAAAACCAATGGTATCCGCAGTGATATACCCATCAAAAGGCAATCCTTCGATGATTTTCCTTGCTCTGCCTCCCCCAACCCTCGTCTCCGTAACAACCATAATTGAAGGGCGATGATTGATCGTCATTTCAAAGATTCTTCTTTTGAAATCAGTATTCAAGGCTTTTCTACAATTCCACAACAAAATATTCATTTTGACAAATTAGCTTAAAGGTACCTCGATCTCAGGTGGGTTAGCATTCATCATCGCTGACTCCACCATACTCCATCCCATCCTCCTCAAAAGGCTTTTGGAAGCTCTCCATTCTGGTTTCCATATTATCATGTACTTTAGAATGCCTAGGATACCCTCCTTGTAGCATTGAAGTACGTCGCACCTCTGCATTGAAGCCCTGATTTGGATCAATTTCAATGTTGGGTGATTCCCCATGTGAGCCATAGCTGTTCCCTGAAAATCCACCAGTTTTCTTTCCTGCATTATCCATCCAAATTCATCCCAATAGGGCACGACAGGTGGCCGTCATTGCTTGCTCAACTCCTCTGCTACTTCCCAAGAAATCGCTGGAACGTTCATGAGAAATTCCACCATGGATTGGGCGTGAGATTCTACACATTGTGGTCTAGAGGCAGCTCCCCAGTTCTGATACTCAAAGGAGTTATGGGGAATAGTTGTTTCCACGCTTGACCCAGTTCTTCCTTGAACCATCCTGGAGTTTCTATAGGTACCACTCGAATTTGGGCTATGACCTCGTCTGGAATCACCACCGCCCTTCTCTTGCACCATATGGCCTAGCCAATTCTTGGCAATGGGGTTAGCACACTCCAAATTCCTTCCATTTGCACCCTGCTCACTTCCTTCCTGACACTCAACTACCTATGAAATATCACCTTTGCCCCCAAAGCTGAAAATTGTGCATTTTAGGTTCCTAGAGCCGTTCAAATTTTTTGTATTTTTAACGCCCAGGTCGGCGCTCCTTTTGCTTTGATCTTATTTAGATTTTTCAATTTATTTCCATCACTCTATCGTGCCCACTGTTGAGAGCCACTGCCCGAAGCATTTTGCCACTCCACCATACCTTCATTTCCCATCTCGATGTCCTTTTGCGTGTTTTGGGCTACATTCACACGTGTGGTCTCAGAACTTGGGTTTGCCAAATCACTAGGATGTGATTTCTCCAGATCTTTCCCCGTTTTCTCTAGAGATTGCTCTTGTGAAAGGTCCAAATTACCCTTAAAATTGATGGGACTTGTCTGGTTTAACTTAGTTTGCCCATTGGTTTGTCCCAATCTGCCCACAGATTTTTTCCTCGTAACAACCATCCACGGGCCGTAGTTGGTATTTGACTTGAGTCCTTTCTTTGGTTTCATTGGTCTTTGGCACTATTTGTTTCTCATTCTCTGCGGTTGCTTCTTTCACTTGATAGCAACAATTTTCCTTCTTGTGGTTGAGCCTACCACAACTAAAACAAAGAGCTGAAACACCTTCAAATAATACCCTCTGTGTCAATCGACCTATTCGAATAGAAGTGATGAGAGGTTTTTCTAGATTTATCTGAACACACAACCTCACATACCCACCTCTGGTCTCAGAAGATGTGAAAGAATCTATGCGGAGCACAGGCCCGATCACACTCCTTATCTCCTTAAGAACTGATGTCTCATAAAATTCTATTGGTAACTTAGGGAGTCTAACCCACACGGCAACAGATAAAAGCTTGGCTTTAGAGGCTTTGAAGTATGGTTCCCATGGCAAAATGGCAAGATAATGCCCCCCAATGAACCACGGGCCCCTTCTAAGCACAAAATCATAACCCTCACTATTACTGAATCTAATTAAAAAGAAATCTCGCCCCAAACTTACACAGTCCATCTTTGCCTTTGGTTTCCATAACACATTGATTTTGAAAGAAAGGTAGTTAAAACCCACTGATCTACCGAACACTTTCACTATCAATGCCTTGGACCATGGCGCCCTAATGCATGCTTTAGTTTCTTTGGAGAGTTTCACTTCAGCCATACCTTCCAACAGAGGTTCCAATTCGATGTCTGAATCATACTCTTCCTCCCAATTTCTGTCAAACCTGAAAGCTTGTTCATAAGCTCCAGGGATGTCTCCCACAAGGCTATCCTTATAACTTACAATTTTCCTTGGCTGCGAGAAACTTCTAGCTCCATTACTTTCTGTAAATATCTTAACACTTCGATGCAAGCTCATCTTCTTCTTCACTACTGCGTTGGGATGGTGTGGAGAGTTCAATTTCAATGGTGTCTTACAAACTCTTTGACTATTTCTCACAAGAACGAAAAAAAAAAAAAAAGCTTTTTGTCTCCTTATTTATTTATTTTTTTCTTTTTTGGTTTAACAAGTGATATACCGTCATAGTTTTAAATATATATATATATATATATATAAGAGAGAGAAATGCGGTTCTAACACAAAAACATACTACAAACTTAAATAGAAAAAATTCATAAAATATTTTAAAAACAAAGAAAAATAAATAAGTGTGTAAGTTTATGAAATTTTAGATTTATATAACCAGTTGTCTCTGCACTCCTACCTTCTTTATCACTAAATATTAAACTACTAGAATTTTTTCCATTAAAAAATCAAAAAGCTTACTTTATTCAAAAAATTATATAACAATTAACATATTGGCAACATCCCCCCCCCCCCCCCCCCCCCTCCCACAAAAAAAAAGAAAGAGAAAAAAGCAAAAAAGAATTACTTGAGATGAGAAGTGGAAGATGATGAAGAAAGGAAGAGTGCTAAATAAGTTGAAGAAAAAGTAGATAACTTGGGACAACAAATAGTTGTTAAAGTTATTTAGGAAAAAAAAAGAAAAAAAAAAAGAAGTTGTCAAGAGTCTTGATCATCACCTTACAAATAAAACAAGCAATTATTTTATTCCATTTAGCTTTTTTTCTCTTGGGTTAAAATTCTATTAGAGAATGGAAAAATAATAGAGCTCTGCGATTACTTTAGGATCAACTTGACTTAGGTTCAGTGTCCAGTTGCACTGTACCATTCAGAACGCGTATAACTCAACAATGAACCCGATCCTTACTCATTACTTTAGACCTATAGGTGGAAGTAGGAATAACAAATAAAGCCACAAAAAGAGACAGCCTGGGTTAAACAAATAAGATCCCCTTGACCTAACTTTATAGTGTACTTTACAAAACAAAGGAAAATCCTCACCTTACCTTGGGTTGGCCAAAGATGCTCTCAAATGGTAGAATGACTAAAATCAGTGAAAGTTTATGTGGGGAAATCTTCAAAGCAACCCATCGGTTTTTTAGGGGGAGGATTGTGTAATTTGGTCCAAGGGAATGACTGGCTTTTTTTAAGGAAGAGTCCTCCTATTTTTTTACGTAAATTATGCCTTGAACATTCAAATTCCCTTGAATTCAAGGTTTTTGGTATACCTAGGCCCTAGAGTTGTCCCTCTTGATTATATAGTCCTGAAGCCCAAACTTAGGAAAAAAGGCCTACGCCCCAACTATGGGCTTACTCAATCTGAGCCCCTCCAATTCCAATAAAAAGAGTCAATAGACACTTTGAACAAACACATTATAAGATATAAATCGGCAGGTTTACGTTTGGCATTTTTAAATATTAACTAGCCGAGGGACCAGTACAATGCGCGGATAGTATTGTAAGTTATTATATGAGAAGGTTATGTAGAATGTTTAATATATTTTAAAGTAATAACATAAAGTACCACATTTTTCCCAATTCCAAAAACTAATTATGGTTAAGTTTTCAATTAAAATTGTTTAATATACCCGTGACATTAGATAATCAGTTACATTATATGATAGGCTCACTTGGTGTTGGTGATGTGGAGAGATTGAGCCAAGAGAGGGTGTGTTAGACTTATCCCAAACTCAAATGATATCATATAGGTTCCTCGTATCATTATAAACATTTTTTTTAAGAATCACAAAAATTAAAAGTTATTTTATGATTTGAGCAAACACAAAGGCAGAATCCCTCATGTGTGAGTGTGTGTTTGATTCAAACTAAATATAAAACGATAATTGTTGTACATTGCTTTAGAGAGTGTGTTTTGGTATGCTTTTGTGTTAGACTCATTCCCTCTCCTTTACTTGTATGTGTGATTGTTTCTAAAAAAAATGACAAAAAATCAAAATGATAGAATGATAGGATACTGGGGAAACAAATATAATTGTCAACAAAAGAATTGTGGAATGTTTATGAACAAAGAAGGAAAAAAAAATTGATTTTGCATCTCTTTTTTTCCCCTAATATCAATATTTATGTCAAAAAGAAATTAAAAAAAATTGAAGTTTATATGATGTGCCAAAACATTAATATTTTACTAATCCTGCCAATTCTTGGAACAAAATCCACCTAGCTTTATGATTAGTAGAATATGATGCTTGTGCTAGATGGAAGCATAAATGCAAAGCGCTCATTTTTCCTGAAACCAAACTATTAAAATTGGGAGATTTGTTTTTCCATTATCTTTTGGTCAAAACTTAATTTAAAACACAGAAAAACAACCTCCAGCCTATTAAAATTTGAACCTTAAAAACTCATTCAATAACATAGTCTCGGTAAAATTTTGGACTAGTAATGGGAATCAGAAAAATTTACCCTACACTAAGCAATATAGAAATAACACAAAACATGGTTAGTTTTGCTTAGAAGAATTTAAGCTCTATGTATGGGAAATCAATATTAGGAAAGTAAGGTAAAAGGGCCTTTTCATTTTCATTGATATATATAGTGGGTATGACATGAGAGAGCAAATTATGATAAAAAAGTAACTTAAGAAAAAGAGGAAAAAAAAATTAGCAAGGATTTGGTAGGACATGTGGGCTTCAATTGTTTGTATGGGGCTTTAATTGTGGAGAGAGAGATTTAAGGCTATAAACTTTTAAGATGGTGCAAAAGAAATATGAGTTACATTTGGTTGGTCAGTCCATGTAGAAAAAAATATCAAATATTGTTGAAAGCAGCCAAAAGCACACACCCAAACAACATATCAATATATCGGAAGATAGAAGAGAGATAAAAAGATAGAAAAAATAGGTCACTTATGGTTGCTGCCTGAAAAACAATCAATGAGTGGGAGAGATCTTGGACCTTGCCATAGGTAGACAAACGTCACAAAATAGAACAAAGAATTAGAACTGGGTTTTAATTTTTAGGTAAATACAGTAGTATATTTTTGTTTCTGGCAATACAGAGATGAGTTTCTTATTCACGAGGAAACAAAAACACCAGTCACAGGGACTACCCAAGATAATAATTGAGGGACCTTAGCCATCACAAACTGGCAACAAAACTCCCCATTCTTCTAGATCATAATTTGTGTAAAATAAATGAAATGTTAAATTGGCACCTTAAGTTTCTCATTGCAATCAAATGCTTCATAATAGACTTGTTCAAATGATTACCATTAATCATTAAATAGATAGATAAGCACTTAATGGAACCACAAATTTAAATGAAAGAAATCTCACCAATCTTCGTTGCTCCAATGAGAAACACGTGAAATAACTATTTTTCATTCACCAACAATCATGTAGTCTAAATCCAGAAACTTCATTGCAATTTGAATCAGCAACTGTGAAAAAAGACAGCTAACATAATCAAAAGAGACAAAGAGAAAGTATCTTTAATACAAAGGCTTTGAAAGCCTTTTTCAAAATTTGGGGTTGCAATCGCTAATAGAACAAAACCAAGGCTCTGCTGATTAAATAAATAAACATGTGTGTGTGTGTGTGATTTTTATTTAAATAAATTATTCAAATTCTCCATTCTCTTAAAAGAGTCTATTATGATAATCAAAACTTATAACAAACTTATACTGAATATGTACAATTTATTCTCTAAATTTTATTGTAAATAATTTTTTTTCTCTAAAAATTAAACAATTTGAAAAATTAATTTCCATTACTCTATTTTTACAAATATATAAGTTTATCATTCTTAATGCTTTTTATTGATATTATTCTTTTATGAAATGGTCCATATTCTTTTAACTATTGTTATTATGCATTATATTTTCCAAATTTCTTTTGATATAATTAAAATTTTTAAGCTTCAAAATTATTATTCAAATTCTCATTCTCTTAAGGAAATTATTATGATAACCAAAACTTATCATATAATTACAATTGATATTACTTAAATAATTAATAGTATTCTCAACCTAAACTTGTATTTTGCCATGCTTAAGTAGGTACACCAAATTGGACCGAAGTGATCTGAAATGGACCAAATTGACCGAATGGACCAAATTGGATTGAATAGACCTAAATGCACTGAATGGACCAAATTAGACTGAATAGACCTAAGTGGAACGCATAGACCAAATTAGACCGAATAGGCCTAACTGGACCGAAATGGCCAAATTGGATAGAATAGACCTAGGTGGACCGTATGGACCAAATTGGACCGAATAGATCTAAGTAGATTGAATAGACCATGTGGACCGGATTGGTCCACTTGGTCTTATTCGGTCCACTTCTGTCCATTCGGTCCAATTTGGTCATTCTTAGTCCTATTCAGTCCTCTTCGGTCCATTTGGCCTTATTTGGTTCACCTTTGTCAATTTTGTCTTATTTGGTCCACAACGGTCCATTACGTCTTATTCGGTCCAATTCAGTGCACTTTGGTCCTACTTAATTCATTATGTACAATTCAGTCCATTTGGTCGTACTAGGTCGATTTGGTCTTATTCGATCCTATTCAGTTCACTTTGTTCAAATTTTTTTTTTTTGGGATACTTTGGTCATATTTGGTCCATTATGTTCAATACAGTCCACTTCGTTCTATTTGGTCTTATTCGGCCCACTTCAGTCCATTTGGTCTTATTCGGCCCACATATAAGTCCACTTGGTCTTATTCGTTCCTATTCAGTCCACTTTGGTCCCATTTGGTCCATTATGTTGAATTCGGTCCATTTGGTCTATTCGGTCTTATTCGGTGATTCTTGGTCCACTATGGTCCAATTCGGTCCATTTGTTTAATTCAGTCCTATTTAGTCCACTTTTTTCCTATTTGGTCAATTATGTTCAATTCGGTCTATTTCGATCTTATTCAGCCCTATTTGGTTCAATTTGGTCATTCTGGGTCCACTACGGTTCTGTTCGGTCCATTTAGTCTTATTCGGCCCACATTGGTCCATTTTGTCTTATTCAGTTCTATTCCTTCCACTTTGGTCCTTCTTGGTCCATTATGTGCAATTCAGTCCTCTTCTGTCCATTTAATCTTATTCAGTTACTTCGGTCCAATTTGGTCATTCTCAGTCCATTATGTTCAATTAGGTCAACGTCGGTCAATTTAGTCTTATTCGGTCTACTTCAGTTCATTTGGTCTTATTCCATCCACTTCGGTCCATTTCGCCTTATTCTGTCCACTTTGGTCATTTTTAGTCCACTATGGTCTTATTTGGTCCATTTGGTCTTAATCAGTCCACATCTGTCCATTTGGTCTTATTGGGTCCTATTTATTCCACTTTGGTTCTATTTGGTCCATTTTATTCAATTCGGTCCTCTTCGGTCTTATTCAGTCCATTCTGTCCACTTTGGTCTTATTCAGATATATTCAATCCACTTTGGGCTTATTCTGTCCATTCGGTCCAATTTGGTCATTCTCGGTCCACTACGATCCTGAATTGATCAAAGTAGACTGAAGTGGACCAAATTTGACCACAATTGACCAAAAAGGACTGAAGTAGACCGATTCAGATTGAGTTGATGAAGTGGACTGAATGCCGATATGTTATTAGCATATCCAAGATTGTGTTTTGATATAAATTCAAATCCTTACTTCCAAAATAATCAAATATTAACTCAAACAAAAATCAAACTAAAACTATAAGAGAAAAAATATGCTACTTGTAATGGGAAACTAAAAAATACAACACCAAAATGTATGAACCCAAAATAGAATTTTAAAAATTACAATGATTTATCAATATAGCTAAAGAAGAGTTGTAAGAAATAATTAAAAAAAATGAAGAGAGAGAGAGAGAGAGAGAGAATAACCATGTTTCAAGAGAGAATGTGAGAGAATAATAAGAAATTTATAGAAACTAATATTAGAAGAAAAAAGTAAAAATAAAAAATTTTGTTATAAATACCAAATTATCCAAGTCATGCTATGTTATGTAATAAAATACATTATATTCTTATATACTATCTTTATATATAATGCAATAGGATAATATCTATGAAATTAAAGAGAAGAAAAAAGATAACAACTTAAAAATATAACTTAATCACGTCAACATCAAAGTAGAGTTTCAAATAATACAAAAACTTATCAACTTAAAGTAGAGATGCAAGAAAAAAAAATCCACCAAAAAATGAAAAAAAAATTGAGAGAGAGAATAACCTTATGTGCGTGGGAAAACTATGTATAGAATGAAATTAAGAATTGTAAATTTATAGAAGAAGGGGGAATAACAAAGGCCAAAAATAAAGGAAGATAAAGGGAGTGAGGAAAAGTGATATTAAGATAGATAGTAGTGGGGAGATGAAAAGATGTAAAGGATAGGAAAGTTAGTGAAAGTATAACATTAAGTTGGGAAATTAATAAGAGAAAAAAAAGTGTTAAAAAAGAAGATGAGAGAGAATTTTAGAATAGGTGGATGATGTGGTTACTAATGTGACTCAACAGTAGCGTAACACAATAAATATTACGCTTTAGTTTTCAAAAATATATATATGGTATGAGAATATGATGTGATTCCTAGAATTTAATAGGGATTGGTATGTAAAATATTTAAAGGATTTGGGATCTTAGCTTGATTTCGTCCCAAATCTGACCCATTATCATTCCTTTGGGGAAAAAAAAAACAAAATTATTTGGGGAAAGAAAAAATAAAATCTAAAACCTAATTAATTCACACAAGATTGCATAATTTCTTTCTTACTATTGCAAATTTGCTATATTTGATGGTAAATAATATCAATTTAAAGTGATACCCTTATTTTTCTAGTGTAAATAACTATTTGACCCTTTTATAAATAGTAAAGGGAGAGTTGTGCATGGTAGACTGACTCTTGTAATCAACAAATACTAGAGTAAACAGACAAGTATTTTTAATAGTCTTTTTCTTTTTTGGGAACAAGTATTGTAAATATATAGTCAAAAGAGAATAAACAATCATTATTATTATTATTATTTACTGAATAGCCATTATTAATATTCTCTTGTATTTTAGCATCTATTGTATTTGTACTGCAAGAACATTTGTCTATATGTTGTATCAACCGTAAATTTATTCATTTTCCACTCAATTGTCTATCATATAGGGGATTCTTAGCCTATTAAATGATTTACATTGTAGAAAAAAAAAAATTACCGGTCATACATAAGAACATAGAGCATGGTTGAATACTCAAGTCAGTAATGCTTATGTTGTGATTGTAGGCTGCTTTAACGAGTCTGTCTCAACAACTCGGCAGATGGGGTTTTGGCTTAAAGTATAAAAGTGATGGTGTAACTGGTGTTGTTGTTGCAACTTACCAATTTGACAAATTGTAATTGGTATATAAAAAATTAATGCTAGTATATGAAATCCTCAACACAACTAACATGTTGGGTTTCAAATGATATTCTAGTGGTAATGTATTCTTTTGTGATGCCCTTATCTGTGATTTGAACCCCCACCCCCACCTCCTCCTCTCCCACACTATATACCCATCTAAAAATAAAAAATAATATGACAAAAAAATCTACAAACATAATTGTTTTTAAGATTTTTTTTCATTAATTTATTTAATAAATGTCTATATGATTTATTGTGAGTAGTGTATAATAAAAGTAGTTTTTTTTAAATGAACATATAATAAAAGTAGTCATAGTGGTGAATACATGTGAAAGTAACATTATTCTAAATACAGCTTACCACATTAACAATTTGTGAAAAAATTTACACCTTTAACATTATCATTAGCATAATATCAAAGTTATCACAAAAATTACAATGAGTATTCTAACTCCCATAATTAGCAACCATGGAAAAATGATACTATGTACCCAATACATATAATTGAAAAACTATTAAAAGACTCTCAAAATACGGTGATGTGGTTCTCCCTCTCCTCTTATAGTTATAGTGAATTCTGCTATGAATTTAATTAGTAGAAACCGCATTTAACATGAGAGGAGTGAGCATCACATTGCTATACTTCGACAGTACCTAATAATTATTGCATATAATTGATGTCCCGCATAAGATAGACCCCACAGGCCTTTTCATCGAGAAAGTAGTTAAGGTTGCATTCGGGATTAGAGTTTAAAATTAACGTATTTTATTATTCAGCTTATTTTTGCTACTATTCATGGGTTTCACTACACTTTTTAATACTATTTATGAGTCGTACTGTATTATTTTAGTTAGTTTTTACTTTTATTTACAATAATTTTAGTAAAAAGTTTTTAGTTTCAACTAAATAAATTGTTTTTAAATGAACCCTAATTGTATAGGTAGATAGTAAACCATTAGTCAATCAATAGGTAAAGAGATTTTTATTTTTATTTTAAAAAAGAAAAAAGAAAAATAAAACTTGGACACATAGATCTTCTTAAAAAGGCCTCTCAGTGTTTCTGGGCCTCTGTGGCTGGCCCAACACCTCAAACTACAATTTGATAAATAATTTTTTTTTTTTTTTTTTCATTTTTAAAATGCACTCCACCGCATAATTTTTATTTGCAGATAGAGAAGAGAACAGAGTGCATTGGAGCTGGAGCTGGAGCTGGGAACGATGGTGGCCCTCACAGCGAGCTTCGCACCAGCACCAGCAACAGCAAAAATTGTAATGCCGATGAAGAAACGCAGTGATGGGACAGTGTGTTTCGCCGAGTTGTCATTCCCTTCGTTTCTCCCAAAGCAAGTGGAGAATTTCAAAGACACTTTCGCTCGTAAGCTCGCCACGAGGATTGACAGACTTCCTGTACCTGTACGTAAACCCTCTCACTCTTCTTTAAAATATTCACGGATTCACCAAAGGCATCTTCCATTATAAGCTGCTTACTTATTTTTATTTGCCATTGAATTTTTGTAGCAGTGTTTAATATTTTAGTGTCCTGTGTAAAATAATGCTAAAATATGCTACTACTTTTTTATTTTGTTGCTCATGCTTAGAAATTCCAAACACTAGAACATTATTTTATACTTTGTGCATATATATGTGCAAGAATTTAATTAATAGAAACCACTATTAACGTGTGAGAAGAGTGAACATCACATCACTATACCCCAAGAGTACTTAATAATTAATCTATATAATTATCGTCCCGCATGAGATAGACCCCACAAACCTTTTCACTGAGAAAGTGGTTACAATATGTCAATCTGTAGGTAAAAAGATATATGCGTGCGTGTGTTTCATTTTGTCCATTTTTCGGTTAAGATTTTTATTATAAACTAGTTGTATATCCGCGCGTTGCGCATGATAATTTTTTTAGGATGGTCTCGTTAAATATTTTATTAATAATATAATTTTAGTTATTAACCATTGGATTTTCATTAGTTTTTAAGTTAATAAAAACCTTAAATATACCTTTTTTTTACCTTTATACACACACACACACACACACACATATATAGTAAATTTTTACACATACTTTTAAGAAGACTCTATATATTCCACTTTTTTGGATGCGTAAAATTATAGACTACTACTTCATAATAATAGTGGCTAATTAATTTTTTTTTTTTAGTGATCTCATTTGTAATGCTTCTTACCATTATCATATATTTACTAATTGATGATTTGCATAACAAAGACGATAAATGAGAGGTAGCATTGTTCATTAGATTTTCAAAAATAATAGTATATGAAAAAAAAATATATATATATATATATATATTATAAATAAGGTTAAATAAAATGTCAAAAAATAGATTTTTAAATTTTCTAACTTTATTTCTTATGTAATTTCTACTAATATCAAAGAACATCTTTTTTTTAGTTATGATTAATATGGTTTCCATAGTTAGAGTTTGATTAGTTTTGAATTTAAATTTAGTACTACGACTGTATTTAATTGTTGAATGTTGATTTAATTTTTTAAGTGAATTTAACAGTTCATATTATTACACTGTAAAGTTTTTAATGTTCTCCACATGGTAATCTCGATTTTATTTTTTACTTTTCCTTACAACCTCTTTGTTTTCCAATCAATGATTACTAATTAACGTTTGGTTTTGTTTTTTTTATTATCTACTCTTTATTACTTTGTATTGGTTTTTTTTTTTTCCATGCCATCTCTCTCTCTCTCTCTCTCTCTCTCTCTCTCTCCATTGGCAACCTATCATTTTCCAAAATTTGATGATGATTCTATGACATTAATTATGCATTATTAGTTTTTTTTTTTTTTTAATTTCGTGTTTCTAACTTGATTTGTTTTGTATTTCATTCTTCCTTTGGTGCATTGGGTGTGAGAATGACTGTTTCACTAGCATTACTCCACTTAATGTGGACAACTTTATTTATTTATTTAGGCAAAATATTATATTTTAAAATTTTAAAATAAAAATGAGTGGAAATATAAATAATTTAATGATATATATGGGGGGTGTGGCTGAATTTAAAAATATGAAAAAAATACATAACAATAAACACTAACTTATCCAAATAATTCTATGTAATATAATAATAGTACATTCTTATATACTATTTTTAATTATTATAATGCAATATGATAATATTAACAATCAAAGTCATAAAAAAAATAATAAAATAAAATAAAAACTTAAAACACAAAACTAAATCCCATCAACCAAAATAGAGTTCTAAAAAATACAAAATTCTATCAAGATAAAATAGAGATGCAAGAAAAATAAAAATAAAAATCTAGCAAAAATTGAGGGAGAAAGAGTGGGAAATAACCACTTTTTTGTGAGAGAAAATTATGTAAAGAATGAAATAGTGAATGACAAATTTATACTAAAAGGATGATAATAAAAAGAAACAAAATAAAGGAAGATAAAAGAAAAGAGGAAGAGTGATATCAAGGTAGAATGTTTGGGGAGATGAAAAGTGCAATCTGCAGGTCTTGATACCTCCTCGATAGAAGCTCGATCTGTCGAGATTCATTAAAGCTCGACACATGTCTCTATCTATCGAGCTTACATGATTCAGACTATAGCCAGCAACGCTTTTACTCGAAAAGACTATTTGTTTATGAGTTTGTATAATCCTCATAGGATTAGGAAAACCCAAGGTTATGGGTTTGTATAATCTTATTGGACTAGAAAAGCCCAAGGTTGTATATACCTATTTGAATAGGAGAGCGTATTAACTTCTATTTAAAGGACGTGGAAAAAGAAAAACCTAAACCTATAGAGCTTCATAAGGCTTTCTTTTTGAAACCATAGTCTCCTCTACAGAACAAAGAGTTCTTGCTACCTTTCTTGTATGCCTTTGGATTCTGTAACCAAACAAAGTCTCTTTCACCAACATTGAAGATCTTATTGGTGTGAAGCTGCTACAATCAACTACAACAATCAAAGGGTTGCTATGGAGTTAGTCACATACTAAGATTCGTGCGAAGGAGTAAGCCGCGTACTGAGATCCGTGCATCAATTGGTTAGTCACGTACTGGAAGCCGTGCATTAAAATGAGAGACTATCACTACAGAATAAGTCCAATTGTGTATTGGAGTAAGGGTTCAACTGTAGGTTGTATAAGGTACTAGGATTCCTATACTTGTAACCACTTGTTGTGATAATAGTGAATTCTCGGAGTTGTGTCCTTAAAATCACACGGTGAGATTTTTGTCTTAGAGGTTTTCCCTATTCATAAACAAATCACCATGTTAAATTTATTTTTCGCTGCATTTTACTTTTAGTTGGTAATTTGTTTGTACAGCCATGTACATTGCAAGTTAATTTGATTAATAATAAACTTTGGTAATAATCAGTTAATCCATCACAAGAAGTTAATACATTCTTGACCTATCAATTTTTTCAAACTCACCCACCATAATCAAAGAAAATGATGATATTTGAAAGATTGAAAAGGACTCCTAGCTCTGTGGAGTATAGACTATATCCATACAGTTTGTAAACATGTCAAAAAATGGTTTGTGAGTGTAGTATTATTTGTATGTTTAAATTCATAAGGTAAAATGTAAGAAGGTAACAATTGACCAGGTGTTTTTTTTTTGTTTTGGATTTGAGATAGAATTCTACTATAGCATAATCTACATGCAAATGTGTGAAACTCCCTTCAAGAGACTTAACCCCAACTTTTACCATTATACCCTACAAAAATTTATACTTATAGAGTAAATATCATACTAAGAGTACGCAATAGTACTAACCAAGTTTAGATTTTTAAAATGGAACTCAACTAACAAGTTTTAAATGTTAAAAAATATCAATAAAATTGAATAGATCTGATGGTCAAATATTTACTTAACCTTGTCATCTTCAGAAGCAAACTTAATCCCCTAGAGGTTAAGTCCAACAATCTCACCCACAATGAAAACAAACAAATCTCCTCAGAAGTAATAGTCCTTTGAGCACTAACAACCTCTCCTCCCCTCAACATTAATTGTACCGCACTCACGTTCAATCAGGGATGAAGCCCCTCTCCTCAACATTAATTGCACCGCACTCACCTTCAATCAGATGGAGCCACCATTGGACAGGTGGCAATGGCCCCTCCAATTTTTTTAAAAAATATTATTATATATGCATACTAATTTTAGAATTTTATTTTATAAAATTTGTTTCTTTTAAACAATATCAATAATCTTTTAAGAGTAATGCTATATTCACAAATTTTTTACAATATATTTTTACAAACTATTTTGAAAGAAAATTTTTTTGGTTCACATATGAATCCACCACTCACATCTTTTTTTACTTACCAGTAACCACTTATCACATCAATATTTTATAATAAAAAAATTGTAGCTTTAACATTTTCCTCAATTTAGTGATCATAAAAAAATTATTTTAAAATCTAAAACAAAATATACAAGCCCAAAAAAATAGCTCAACAATAAAAATTACCAATAGTAAAACTAAAAACATTAAACTCAATTAAACAATTTTATCCAAAATAAACAACCTTGCCCTTTAAAAAAATTCTAAACAAAATAATTTTTTCCTTACCCAAACAAAAATAAAATAAAAAAAATAAAAATTTCAATAATTAAGTAGTAGCTGAGTCAAGGTTGAAATCGCCACATACAACCAACAGTAAAACCGTCCCCCTTAACTCAAAGTTCTATCTCTGTTCCTACCTTCAATTACATCAAATATAATTGAACCAATCTCTCGTTTGCAGCCCAAGACACACCGTCTGAGGCACATCCCATCAATCGACCAAAGGATGTAGCTCTAGCCTCTAAGCATATTTAGAATCCCAATTTTAAGGAGTAATTTACATATAAAAAAATATTGTCACACTTTCTGTACGAAGAGCAAAACTTAGGTCCATAATCTAGTTACACTGAATCATCAGGATGGTGACACGTTTCTAATTTTGATCATGTATCATCATCTTAACGGGTCTAATGCACTAGACCCAAGCCAAATCCCTATATAAAAGCCTATTAGTCCCATTGGCCAGGGTATGGAACTCATCCCCCAAGAATAGATCATTATCTTAGATATTTTTTTTATTACCCAACAAAAGAAAATCTGTTGTCATTGACTTAATCACCAGAGTACCCTTGGCCAGCCCAACCTTGAGTCCAGCCTAAGTTATACTGCTAAGGGTTTTCTTTCTTTTGCACTAACAGGACAAATAGGCAAAGGGGAACTTGTTCAATTTAGTGAGGCCATCTCTTTTGTGATTCCATTTGCTGTCTCTATTTACATCCCCATATACACCACTTTTCTTCTTTTTTCGAGAAGTAAAAAATTATAATAAAATATCTCCAAGAATAAACTAATGAATTTCATTAGTTTAATAATTTCATTTAGAATAATTAGTATAATAATTTCATTCACATCTAATAAAAAATTCACATCTGATATACACATTCAGAATAAACTAATGAAATTATTAAAAACATCAGATGTGAATTTTTTAGATCAGATGATGACATTAGGAAATCCCCATATACCATTCAAAATACTTTTAAGTTCATTTCATATTTTTATATTGAGTCATGAGTGACTCACATTGATTGGTGTAGAGTACATCTCAATCAAATGCTAGAGTAGCAACGACTTTATATAGATATTCCAGCAAAAAATATTTGTTATAATTCTACTACATGTGAAGTTAGAATGCTGGGGCAAGATCAGAGTATAGAGTATAATATTACAGCGTGTTATATCAAATCGAAACAAAATTCAATAGCTCTCCTTTTGTTTTAAGGTGCAAATTTACCAATGGTTAAATTTGTTGCAAACAAATTATTTTACACAATTTTGCACACCCCCAAAAGCAACTCAAAAGTCACGATGTTTTTTGTAAAACAAATGTGTACTCTTTACCACATTCTCTCTCTTCCACAGGTATTTAAATCAAACAGACAATCTATTGTTAATCCAAACTCTACCCATAACAGATGTGAATAACATTCATATTGACAGCAGTGACCAATCTGGAAGTAAAAGATGCACAATGTTTCAACCCCGGTCCTTGCCCCCCAATAGTGGCCAACCTGTAACATGTTTCAAGCTTTATATACAAGGAGAATTGCTTAAGATAGTTTGGTTATGTTCAGGAGAGTGTGACTAATGGTGGTAAAAAAGAGTGAGTTGATCCAAGTGAGAGAACCAAAAAAAAATAGAGGAAGGCCAAATTCATTAGTAAAGGTATTAAAAAATAAAATAAAAAAGACATGTCAATCCCAAAGTAGCAAAGAGTATGACTTTTGATAGAGTAGAACAGAGAAAAAGAATATAGGTGACCGACCCTAACTAATCTGTTGAGGATTCATAGCCAACTCTAGCATTTGGGATTAAGACTTTGTTGTTGTTGTATATAACTCATTGCATGAAACACCTATAAGAGCCAAAAAATTGGCAGACTTCCCAAAATTTTTGTTTAAATGAAACACGTTCTGAAAGCCTCAACCAACCTTTACATTCCCTTCCAAAAAAACAAAAAAAACTATAAAGCTGTTAAATGAAAAACTTCTGAAAGCCTCAACCAACATTTACTTTCTATGATCACCTAGGTATTACAATATGTGATAGAGACGATAGATCAAAAAAAGAAAAGAAGGATTAAAACAATTAAGCTGTTGATTTCTCCTCTTCAGACACATTCCTAGAGAACTGTTGCAGGAAGTTACCAAGCAGCCTCTGATCCAAAAACATATTAGGTATCTGCAAGAAAAAGAATTGTTAAGTAAAGCCTGCACACACAACACCACACACCCACACACCCGCACATACACAAAAGAGAGAGGGAAAGACCTTTTCCCCAAAGAAAATTTTTGTATTATCAGCTATGGCCTCAATGAATTTAAGCTCAAGAAATTGCGGTGTCAGCTTCAACTTGTTTGCTTCAGCTTCCTTCAGTAAACTAGAAATGTAGAGAGAGCAATATTATTAGTCAATTCTATAATACCATATTCATATCTTTTAAATTGAAAAGTGTATGAGCTTTCACCGGTAGAAGTCTGCATCGGCCAAACTCTTTTCCCGAGCCATGTATATCTTGTTCTCAATTTCTTGCTGCTTCCTGACACTATCCTTTTCCATCAACTTCTGTTCCATAAGGATCTGGCTCACATTTGCAACCTTCTCAGCTTCACTGATAGCCATTTTCTTATTTGTCTCTGCCTCTTTCTCAACCACTCTCTGTTTCTCAATAGCAATTAAGACCTAACAAAGTAGCACACAATAAAACATAGAATGATGTACTCTATTAACTTCAAAGGCTTACTATATAATAAATTATCCAATATGTTTTTCATTGACTGGGTGTGGGTGCAAATACATGCATGTACAAAGTTTGGATATAAGTGAAAAAAGCTCAAAGGACCAAGGCTAACTGGTTTAAAGGGTAAACTCAATGTTCAGCCATAATTTGAAATAATAAACATACATTAAAAGCACATTTAATTCAGAAAGAATCTGCATATCAAGAATCATATTGTGTGCGAGTGTGTGTGTGTGTGTCTAATTGCTTTGCTTGACTAACAGAGGAAATTAAAAGAAAGTAAAAGGACCTTCTATCGTATTCAGGAAAAAGAGACCGAACCTTAGTGCGTTCCTCTTCCATCTGTTCAAAATTGCGTCTTATGCTTTCCGGGATTTTTGGCTTTGTAATGCGAACACTAATGATTTCAATACCTGGAGCATAACGTGTGCAGTCACCCTGGAGAGCATCTTTCATCTTTTCATCAATCTGTGAGAGTTAATGCTTTATCAATATAACAAGAAATAAATAAATAGAAAAGGATTTGATTACACTAGCACATGGTGCCATGATGTTACACAACTATATGAAGTATAGTTATAAGGAGCTTCTTAATAATGCTGGCAACTTAACACCAACACAGATTCCCGAAGAGAAATAATCCTTGGAAGACAACACAGCACTACTTGCTGCAATTTTCTTGAGGAGGGATCAAATTGTTCAACTTTTAAGTTAAGATTTCAATATGCTAAACAATCTGTTAGATTAAACTACTAAAGCAGAAGAAGAAAAGTAAACTACTTTAAACAACACTTGGAAGACTTCTTATACTGTAAAGCTAAATTGGAAGCTCCCAAAATATTCATTTCTGGCTTTAAAGGGTATGTTTTCTTTAGCATCCATACTTGATCAAAAACATCAATGTAGACTTGCTGAAGAGAGTGAGAGCTGCAAAACTGATTGATCTCGTGATGAATTTTGTCATATATCCATGTATTGTCATACTGCACCCCATAGTTCAGCAGAGTGTCATGCACATATTCCTTGTGAAGCCGGTTAACAACCTGAGAAGGCATTATAATCAGTGCATATAAGCTGAGCATTTCAAATCTTAGACCACTTGTAAACCATAATGTTAATAAAGAGCAACATCTCGTAGCTTTACCTCTATCTTCTCAAAGTTAATCATTACACCTCCTTTGGTACCACAAGGAATATCCCTCACCTGCAATTATACTCACAGGAAGGATTTGAGCATTAGACTGACAAGATGAAATTACTCAATTTTCATAACATCGAATTTACCTGATCTGTCTGAAGGGTTACTTGAACAGGCTCATAATGGTTTATAAAAGGTAGCTTCAGATGAAAACCTGAAAATTAAGTGCATGCAAAAATTTCATAATTCTAGGAAAGCAACTACTGAATGTAAATCATAAAGAAAGGACCACAGTCAAACCTGGATCGGTAATCATCTTTAGAAGGGCACCTCCTCTCCAGTAAACCCCAACATGGCCTTCAGGGACTTGGTGCAGAATGGAAAAACCATTTCTAGAAGTTGATGATGAAGGAATCACTATCTGTAAAATTTATATTCATGTAAGATATTTTCAAACTCAAATAAAGTGATATGAACACTTGTTCCAGTGACTGAGATTCAGATTAAATCTAAACTTTTAAACAAACTAGCAATATTTAATAAGCAAATTATATAGTCACTCCATTAAAAAAAAACACTAATCCACTATTTTCTTTTTTCAGGTATGCCTCCCTGGCAGCTGCAATTGCTAGTAAGTAAAGGAGTGTAGCAAATCACAAAACCAGGCCAGCCTGCCAAGAACAACATGACAAGTTTGATTGTTTTTTGGTAACCCTTTTGATCAAAAGACTAATTCAAAGTGGGAACTAAATACATTCCCATATCTTCAAAGTGGTTCTTTCAAAAACATGCCCTCCAAATAAATTTTTTAAATTTTGGTGTTTTCACATGCATGCAAATTTGACATTTTCATAAGCTGCGTGTTAACTAAAACTGGTTTTGAATCTAGACAAACTGGATGAAAAAAACAACTTCACTTGAACTACTCTCATTTTGGTTCAGCTTGTGTCAAACTAAACCAGCTTTGTGGTTTGCAAACATCCCCAAAAACATTCGGCAACACAATTACAAATAGAGTAATTAGAAATAACTCTACAATCCCGAGTGCATACTCGATGCACAATGTAAATTCCTTTTTATTTTATTTTTTAAAAAAATGTTGATAATTAAATGACAATAGGCATTAGAACCACAGTTTGTAATGCAAGGTGAAATGGACAGAATAAAAGTCTTCTGTCTTACTCTTACTAGGTTCTATTTTATGCTCCACCATTCGTAATCAATCACACATCCCTTTTTCTCCTTATAAAGTAATCCACTTTTAAAATGGAAAGAAAAAAAAAAAATCAGACGTGTGACATATTGTAGTTAGTGGAGCATAAAGTGAAAGACTAAGAATGGGATAGAGCATTTTTATTTGTAATGGAACACCATTGAAGAATTTCTACTAAAAGCTATAGGCTATTATTCACTATGATGCACCTTTGTAGTAATCTTTCAATGAGAATATTGATGCATGTTGAACCTGACTTGCAACAATGCAAGCCCACACAGAACAAATACTACCATCACCATAAAGGGAAACAAATACTAGAAATAATCTTGAGTCACATTTTTATACCAAAACTATTTGATGAGTTATAAATCACATATTAGAGATCCTGAAATGTTTATAGAAGAAATTTACAATACCAGACATCGATTATAAATAGCAATAGCGACACAAATTCTATGAAAAATAATAATAGATTCATTGAACCATGATTTAAACTAACAACAACCACCAGCCTTAATCCCAAATTTTGGGGTTGGCTACAGATTTTCCTCCATTCTATTCTCTATGAATTTATACTCTCTGATATTTTCTTAATTAATAATTCATTTTCTATTATTTCTACTAATGTTATTTTGGGTTTTCTTCTACTTTTTTTTTTCCCCTCAACTTAGATCGATTCACTTTCTTACCGGTGCATAATCACTCTAATCTAAACATGATCAACTATCTTAAAAGATTCTTTTTCATATTTTCATCAATAGGGGCTACCTCTATCTTTAAGCAAATTTTCTCATTTTAGATCTTATCTCTCCATGTATTTCTACTTATCCATCTTAACATTCTCATTTCAGCTACACTCATTTATAATATATGCTTATTAATAGACCAACATTTAGTACCATAAAACATAACTAGTAGTACAACAATCTTATAGTTTTTTTTCTAACTTAATAGGTATTCTAGGATCATACATACTCCCCACGCATGTCCATATAACTATTATTTAAACTAAGATAGAAACTAATCTAGGAAGCTTAGAAGCATGGATACTAACATAACATGATACACAACAAAAAATAGAACACGTGGGAATACATAAATTAATTAATATCTCTAGGTATATTTTAGACATAGCCTATATTTAATTCTAGTTTTCCAAACAAATAACAACTATTAAAACAGCTCTTCAAATTTTTGTACTATTTAGAGAGTAAATATTTCATTTTATCTTTTACCTACCTACTTTTTTAAATACATTTTTCAACAGACTCTTTATTTCATTTAAATAATATTTCTTCATTCTTTCTTTAATTTTCTTTTTTAATCTTCTTTCATTCATCTACTTTTAAAGAAATGTGTTACGTTTTTACTATTTCACAATATTTCACAATAAATCATATGTGGTAAGTTATTACTAATTTTAATTTGAACACATCACTTAAATATTTTTTTTCATTAATATTAATTAGTAACAACCAACTACTTATTGTGAAAATATTATAGTAACACTACTCAATTTTAATTTCTTATCTTCATTTTATTTTTCCCTTATTTTTCTTCATCCACACGTTTCTTTTTTCTTTTTCCTCTTTTTTTTCTCCTCCACACCTATCACTTATCTCTATTTTGTCTGGAGCTAGCTCTATCTTCACTTTTCTTTTTTCTTTTCTTCGCTGGCACTTCGACTACTCCAGAGCATTCAAGAAGCTCTCTCTTTTTTTCTCTCTCTCACATTGTCGGCAGATGACAAAGTTCACTCCCTCTATCTCTCACAAACAAATTCTCTCTCATACACACATGGATCACCAGCAGAGAAATGGAGACCAACGTTCTACACAAATTGGCGTTTTACATGTTTTTTTTTTTTTTTTTCTAGTTTGATTAGTTTTATTTTATTGTTCAGATTTCATTAGGCTTGTGAGACAGATTGTTTTTTGTGTTTCAAATCTTTCGATTGGGTATTGGGTTTTTGTTTTGATTGTGGTATGTTTTAGATTGAAATAAGGATCATAGAAAATGCCGAAATCAATGTAGCTTTAAAATAAATGAAGGTTGAAAAAAGGATCATAGAGAAATAAATCTCAAACACATATAATAAAACAGATAATGTGAACGATCAGATGCTATAGCAAACGCTATTGAAATCAGTGAGAGAATGTGATAATATTGAAGAAGGCGATGAAGAACAAAGCGGCGGCGGCGGAATATTGATATATTATGTTAAAGAGTTGATATTTATAGTTTGATATATAATACCATGGTGAAGATTGCGATGAAGGATAAGAAGACTGTGAGAATCACAGAAAACCCACCGCCGCCGCTGCCGTGAGGAGGCTGTGGAGTTACGGGGCTCGGTTGATGTGTATCCATGATGCAAAGTGTCAGTCAGTCAGTATGAAAGGCCTCACGCAACTTCGGGGAATTTGGAGCTTTGTAGCTTCCGGGAGGTTCTTGTAATGTGATGCGTGAGGAAGGCATATCTTCTTTCTTTCTTTTGTTGGAGGGAAGTTATACCAGACAACCCCCACGTGGTCTCGTGACTCATACAATGCTTACCCATACGGCTTATTAGTGAGTCGGTGATATCATTCCCGCCCCAAATAATATCCTACCCTATTTTAAGTTATTTTATTATTGTGTAGGTATGAAACTCCCTCTTAGAAACTTAAATGACAGTTCTTAACATTCATACCTCACAAACATTTATACTTGTGAAGTGACCATCGTACCCAAGATATTCAGTAGTTTATATACTGCTATTTAAATGACTTCTTTTGAGATAAAAATTTGGTTGATTCAAAAATAACTCTGCACCCTAACACCTTCTAAAATATCCCAGATGTGTTATCCATCTGAAATATCTCAGTATTATCCATCTAAAATATCTTATATGTATTATTGTTACTAATCTCTAAAATGCAAAGCAGAAAATAAACAAAACTGGAAACAAAAGTTCCTGTCCCTTCTAAAAATATCTCATATGTATCATCCATCTAAATATCTCATTTGTATTATTGTTACTAATCTCATAATGCCAAGCAGAAAATAAACAAAACTGGAAGCAAAAGACTCAAAAGTTCCTGTCCCTGCTTTAATAAAGTGAAAATGACAAAGCTTAACGCTTGCCTGACGCAATGCAGAAAAAAAAAAAAAAAAAAAAAAAAAAAAAAACAGGAAATTACTTCCTGACACGCACCAATCTGACTTGTCTTGCCTGTAAGCTGGCACATAAATTTAGAATAATATTATTATTATTATTATTATTAATCACCGCATTTTAGGTTTTTTTTTAATAATTTTTTTATTGCACTTCAATTGATAGTCTTATATTTTGCACTTTTTCTTTTTAAATTTCTTGACATTTTAGTTTCAAATTGTGGTTTTTAATTATGAAAACAATTTTAAGTACTTTGAAAAATAGATAAAAAGTTGAATTTAATTTATATTTTTAAAAGCAATCAAGACAGCGAGACATATATACAACTTTACAAGTAAATTTTAGACTCCTAATATTTTCAAATTGATTTATTTTTACAATTTATTTTAGAGATAATTTAGATGTCTAACAATAGTTTACATTTATATTGGTCATACAGTTGTTTACAAGTGTTCATTTATTTTGTAGTTAATATAAATTAATAATTTTTTGCTATTATTATTAATATTACCTTTTCATTTTGCCCCCTCTAGAAATCCTGACTTTGCCATTGTATGGGTCTGTCATGGCTTTGTAGTATGCCCACGCGGGGCTTCCATGGCATTGGCAACATGCATATACATATATAATGCATCCCACAATTACACGTCTTCATTCTTATACATGTGTGGGAACTGTATGATTGTAGATTTTTAAATACTATAAGAGTAAGATTGCAAATATTTAATAGATGAGAAATTTTTTTTGTTAATGTTGAAATCCAAAGAACTTTCAGTAGCTATTATATTATTATTTTTTTTTTTTCTATTGTTCAATAGCAGTGTTACAACGGAAGAAAACGAATAAGTTACCTTCTTCTTGCGGGGTTGAGAAAATATCATGGACTTTTAATCTTCTACTTTTCAAAAAGATAATCCTACAAAAATACTTGTAGGTATTTTTTTATATAGGTCAATAGCAGTGTTACAGCGGAAGAAAACGAATAAGTTACCTTCTTCTCGGGGGTTGAGAAAATATCATGGACTTTTAATCTTCTACTTTTCAAAAAGATAATCCCACAAAAATACTTGTAGGTATTTGTGTTTAATTCATTTTTTAATCTTCTAATCCTTTGATAACCTCTTACATGAGATTCTCAAAAGCACTTTATCTAAATGAGAAATTAACTTCAAAAGGAACCGTATTTTATAAAAATATATGATACAAATTGTTTTATATGTACCATATCTATATAATTTTAACTATTAATTTTTTATATATTTAATTTAATAGTTACAATTCGAGATAGATCGGGGTATTTGAATCTTAAATGTCTCCATTAGAAATATCAGAGGTCATTATTAGGGGGATAAACACTTTGGGGAGCTTCCTTGAGTAATTAATATAACATATAGAGACACACTTTAACCCAAAAGGCCTAAACCCAATGGGTCTATGCTCAATTATGTTATATTAACTACTTGTTCTTCTCATCTTTATCTAATGTGGGATTTCACTCACACGTGTAACCCAACATCATCCAATTGAGTTACAAGACTTTTGATTTGACTATTTAAATATGATATTATTTTCTTTAATTTTTTTATATAATAACAAGTGAAATGTTAAGATTATATAGGTATGTTACATTGTGTTTATGGGTCAAGAATTTTAAGCTAGGTTAAAATGTCATTTTTGAAAATAAAAAATTAAACTCTTAGTACGTTTTTTCAAAATACAGGAGACCAAGAGTATGTTTGGAAACAACTTATTTACATAATATTTTCTAAAATTTAATTTTTAGTAATATTTATGTTAAATATGTAACAAAAATTTAAAGCTAATTTATTGTAAAAATGCTAAAGTTAGATTATTTGAAAAAAAAATAACAATAATAATCCAAAACAAAAGGCAAAACACAAAAAATAAATAAGCTTGGCAAAGACACTCTAATTATTCGAGTTTGCAATTGGAAAATAAATTCCTATATAATTTTTGAACAAAGTTTAGTAACAAACTTGGTTGTAACTTAAGGCTACCATTTTGCTCAGTATCTTTTTATTAGATATTCTACAATAGAACATAACAAGTACGTAGTATATATAGCAACCTATAATTTTTTTTCCTTATCACTTAATAAATATTCTATAATCACACAATACTCCCAACATACTTCCCTATAACTATTATTCAAACTAAGATGGAAATTAATCTAAGAAGCTAAGAAGTATGGATTTTGACATAACATGGGACACAATAACGCAACAATTCTTGGAAAATTAGAATGTGTGGGAATCAAGGGAGTCAATCTAGTGTCGGAGGCTGTACCGCTTTGATCAGTGGAACGATATAGTGGTGTATATTATAATAAATATAAAAGTTTATCATAAAACATTTCCTCAATTCAGAACAAATTATTTATGGTTTTAGACTTTAGTATCAATAAAAGAAAAAAAAAAAAAAAACACAATTTAAAAAATAGAAAGCTTAATTATTCATTGTATACTAAGAAAAAAAATAATACTAATAAGTTAATGCAAATAAGTATCATTTTCTTCTTTACAAAAATTCAAAAATTACAAAACTAAAAAAATAAATAAATAAAAAATTCTGTACCGGCCAGTATGCCCAAAATGGCCGGTACATAGTCAGTACGGTCGGTATTTAAATTGGTACAAAATATTGACGTTTCAATACCAGTATACGTACTAGTACGGTACATATCGGCCGGAACGGTATTAACTACCTTGGTGGGAATACAACAATTAATTAATATCTCTAGGTATATTTTAGACATGGTATATGTTTAATTCTAGTTTTCAAAACAAATAACAAGTATCAAAATCTTTAAAACATATCTAAAATAAGAATAATTTTTTAATACAAATTTTTTTTTATTTTTTAATACAAAATATATGTATCTACACTAATCTCACAGCGTGTAAATCCCTTTTATCTTATGCATAAAAAATATATATATATTTTTTTAATGGCATAAAATAATTATTGGTCTGACATGAACACAGCTATAGAGATTTTGAATTATATGTTTCTTTGCTGAGAAGTATACTTGCAAGATGAATCATCAATTCAATTATTAAATTATAAACGACAAGCATAAAGCAACCTTTGCTAACAAGTCATATTTAACATCAAATCAAGCAAAACATAGATCCAATGAGGCCAAACCAACCAAAGCAGACTAAAAGCACAAAGTCCTCCACTAATTTGATTCATTATATATTTTATTGTCAAAAGTACAATGAATTGAATTTTAACCAAACACTGCCGAATGTGATTACTGGAGAAAACGAATCGATAATGCAGAAAATGTGAGGGAGATGTATGCTAAAGCAAACGCACGCTATTGAAATCAATGAGAAAGAATGTGATGATAATTAATGAAGATGGCGATGAAGTACAAAAGCGGTGGCGGTAGAATATTTATATATTGTGTTAAGAGTTGATATAGTTGATATATAATACGTACCATGGCAAAGATGGCGATGAAGGATAAGAAGGCTGTGAGAATTGCAGAGAAACCGTTGCAGCTGCTGCCGCCGCCACGGCCGCCACCAACACCTTGAGGAGGCTGTGGAGTTACAGGTCTCGGTTGATTTGAATTCATAATAGTTGCTGGTTATTGGCAATTGGTCTGTGTCAGTCAGGTCTGCCGTGGAGAATGCCAATGGAACTGGTGCTTTTATAGCTTTTATTTTCGTGTCATGCATGACCAAGGAAATTTTTTTTGTAGAGAAAATGTACAGGTAATCTCCACGTGGATTCATGACAGAAAATCAACCAATACGGCGGGGCTCTTGTGTCATCATGGATTATCTCATATTCTCATGCATACACACACGTCATACATGTCGTGTATACTTAAGAGGTTTTAGAATTTAGACTCAGTGAGTCAATATATTTAATAGTGTATTAAGAATGTCTCATTGGTCAAAAGTAAGGGTGGAAATTAGGAGGGTTGGCTGGGTCACAATTCATGAAAAATTAAGATACAATAGATACATATAATAATAGGAATACAACATTTAATTACTACCGTGCGGCCTTGGTATGGTGATCACTCCACAAGTATAATATTTGTGGAGTGTGGGTTGTAAAAACTCTAGTTTCAAGCTAGAGTAGAAATTTATCTTGTATATATATAATATATATATATATATATATATATAATATATATATATATATAAAGATATAACATTTAATTAATATCTCTAGGTACGTATATTCTAGACTTATTTTATGTTTAACTAGCATTATGACTGTGCGATGCACGGCTTAATTAAAATTCATGTGTAGATAATTATTTTATTAATTTACTTAAAATAAATGAATATTTTACTTTTAAGCTATATAATGAATGCATATTGTGTCAGACTAAGATATCATAAAATGCATATATATTTTATATATATATAATGATTTTCAATAATACGTTGCACTTTATGGCAAAATTAATCACATATATTTAAATGGAAAACCTTTGAATTAATAGTTAAAAACTATCCAAAACAATAATTGAAATCACGTTTAAGTAGAAACCTCAATTCAATAATGAAGAACGATCTAAATTATTAAACATTTAAAAATTGAAGTAGAGAGAGGCTCACATGAGAATTTAATTTTTGTCCTTGAAAGCATGGAAGAAGATACTGAAACATGAGTGAGTTTCACCCTACCAAATTTAAATTTAAACTTAAAGTTTAAATCATGTGCGTTGCACGCTACATGTGTGTGTATATGCATGAAAAGTTACCTGAATTTAACATTTATTGTAGAAAAGAGGTGGCGTAGTCTTACCCCTGTCTAATTCTTGTTATAATCCATTGTGTAGCGTGTGTATACGCATGAAAAATAATCTGAATTTAACATTTATTGTAGAAAAGAGGTGGTGTAGTCTTACCCTTGTCTAGCTAATTCTTGTTATAATCCATTTGTGTAGCGTGTGTATATGCATGAAAAATAATCTAAATTTAACATTTATTGTAGAAAAGAGGTGATATAGTCTTATCACTATCTAGCTAATTCTTCTTATAATTCTTTTGTTTTGCGCGGGGGGGGGGGGGGGGGGTGGAGAGAGAGAGAGAGAAACGCTTCTTTTGAAAAAAAAAAAAAAGAAGTTAGCGTATAATATATAATAGCTAAGATATTAATTTTTGGAAGTGGTATCTCATACGGATTAGTATTTCAATTGTGGTAGTTAGAAGTTAGCGAATAGTAGTTGATAATTAGAAAATTACTTTGAAATTTTTTAACTAATCCCTTAAAAAAGTTTTAGTAGAGTTTAAATCACATTAATAAATTATCTCTCTATTCAATTTTTTAAATTAAGTTAATAAAAAGTTACTGATAAAACTATTATAGTAAACATTTTTAGGCTTATTTATTAGCTTTGTTGCCAAATTTATATAAACTATTTTATTTTATTTTATTTCTTTTCTTCTGAAGAATATAACACAACCAAAAACTTATAAACAACAATTTACATTCAATATAAAGAATATAATCAAACTTATTCATAATTTAAAATTAAGAAATTAACACAAATTATGAATTAAGATATAAATTTAGAAAAGAATAAATAATAAATTTGTCTGTTTTCTCTATAACTTTGAGAAATGAAAGTGTGAATATGTAACTAAAACCTGAACCAATTATTGTAGAAGAGAATAAATGAGTACAAAAGTTTAAATTATGAATTGGGTTAAAACGTATGTGAGAAGTTTTTATTAGTTTTTTTGAAGTTAAAGAAAAATAGCTTAAACAAAATGAAAAAATAATAATGAAAAAGAATTCATACCTATCATAGGATTTAGGCATTCACATATTGGAAATAAACTTAACTTCAAAAAGGATATATATATATATTATATATATATATATATATATAATATATTAATATATAGCTAGAGTTTCATTTGATATAGAATTTAAATCTAATTGGAATTAAGATTTTCTAATCAATTTGTTTGTTGTTATCTCATAAATCCCATAAAAAGTGGAATAAAAAAAAGGTCATATGAATAGAAAGAAAAAAAAAACATTTTTTTATGGAAAAAAGGAAAATTTTCTTAATAACCAAAAAAAAAAAAAAAAACCAAACAAACAAACGTTTTTTTTTTTTTTAGAAGAACAGACGCTTACCATATATAAATACTTTTTTTTTTGGAGAAGAAAAAAAATGTGTTTACTTTAACTCAAATACTTATTACTTTATTTACATAAGTCATGTGTGAAGAGGAAGATTTTGTTGTTGAATATGTTGCTTTTTTTTTTACGCGTATTATGTTGATTTTTTTACACAAAGTAATACGGAGTATAATTTAAATTTTTAAAAAAGGAATAGATGAATATTGTTGCTTTTTTTTTTTTTTACATGTATTGTGTTTTTTTTTTACACGTAGTAATATAATTTAAATAAAAAAAGGATTAAAAGAAGAGTTTGAATTGTAATCAAATTAAAAATTTTATCAACTTGTAAATTATAGGAAAAGAAAATAAGTACAAAAAATTAATTTATTTTTTAAAAAATTTTTAAAAAAATCTGCAATTTAGTACAACCATTTGGCGCAACCACAGTTTCTAATCTCAACTTTCATTATAAGTATGTGATTCTAGTTTTCAAAATAAATAACGACTATCAAAAAATTTTAAAACATGTCTAAAATAAAAAAAATTTAAAAAAAAATTGATACGAAATTATATTATTTTTCCTCCTAACACCAATGTAGGAGTTTTCTTAGCATTTTTGTGTTTGACATATATCCAACACAATAAGGTATCTTATGAATTGAATATACATATCTACACTCTTACAACATTGTAGATCCTTTATTCTATGCATAAAATAATTATTCGTCTGACATGGATACAGCCAGAGGTTTTTAGAAGAATAAATATGAAGTATCAATTCAATTATTAAACAAACATAAAGCATGCTTCTTCTAAAAAAAACATAAAGCATGCTTAGTTTATAAGTCATATTTAACATCAAATCAAGTACTGCCAACTTAAGAATATTCGGGCGAGGATGTAGTGCATTGGTCACTTCCAGTTGAGCCTTGGTTCAAGCTTAACGTATATGGAGCGACTTTCGCCACTCACGAGTCTATTCGAATAAGAGCTATTATACATGATCACATAGGGAGGCTGGAGGTTGCTTTGAGTAAGAAATTGTATGCCATTTAGGCCTCTGGAGATTGAAGCAAAGGCATTAGAGGAAGGGGAAAGTTTTTTCCTGAGACATCAACATTAGAGATTTGGTGGTAGAGAGTGACTCACATATTGTTATTGACGCTTTAAGGGTGGTGGCACAGCACCAGTGCAGTGTTTATTGAAAGTGTCATTAAGGGACACAGAGCAAGTTGTTGGAGTTCAAACACACATACTTATTCCCATGTTAAACGAGAGAGTAATCACTCAGTACATATCTTGGCTTAATATGCCAAAAACATTGACAATTGTGCAACTAGAGGAAAATTTCAGAATAGTTGAATCCGTTTTGGCTCGGATATATCGAATTTATTAAGTAGACTAAAAAGCACAAAGTCCACCACTAATTTTTTTATTTATTATAGATATTATTATTAAAAGTACTGCCGAATGTGGAACCGATATTGAAACAGGATCACAATTCACACAAAACAATAATGCGCATTGCAGAAAGAAAATGCCGAAATCAACGTAGTTTTAAGAATGAAAATCAAGGCGTAGAAGATGATAAAACAGATGATACGAGGGATCAGATGCTAAAGTAAACACTATTTAAATGAGAGAGAGAGAATGTAATGGCTTGGTGACTGGTGAGGGTACAGTGATGAACAAAGCGGTGGCGGTGGAATATTTGTTGTGTTAGGACTTAAGAGTGATAGTTTGATATATAATATCATGGCGAAGATGGCGATGAAGGATAAGAAGACTGAGAATAGCAGAGAAACCACCGCCACAGCCTTGAGGAGGTTGTGTGGAGTTAACGGGTCTCATTTGATTTGAATCCATGCAGTCAAGTAGGTTTCATTTTCTTTTCTCTTTGGCGTACAGAATGCGGTAGAAATTTTTTTTTCTATTGATAGGGTTTTTTTTTTTTTTGGTAAAAAAAATTTCATCTTTTGGGTCTTTTTTTTTTTTTTTTTTTTTTGAGGTTAATAATTTAGCCTAAAACATGAGAAAGGAATTTTGTTTAAGTAATGCTAGGATTACAACTTTTACCATAACTTTGCTACAACTTATTTATGTGACAAGTTGTGAGTAATGGAATTGTGGACCCACATAGACTTACTAATTTTATTTCATCACTCACAACTTACCACGTGAACAAGTTGTAGCAAAATTTGTAATCCTAGCATTTTTCATTTTGTTGAGGGAATGTATGAAGAACCTCTATGTACAATTTTTTTTTTTTTTTTTTGAGAGAAAGGTAAGCGAAATTTTATTAAAAAATTAAGACAAATCGGATTGAAATGTATCATCTAAATCCCAAGGCAAATCTTTTATCCATACATCAGTGTCTACAGATAATAAAACTGTTCTCCTAGCTAAACCATGAGCCAACCTATTTCCTTCCCGATGAACACGTTGAAACTTGCATTACCTCAAAAAAACCCCTTACCTCTTAGTCTCATCGACAATTTGACCAAACAAAGTATTACAATGTTGCATCACATACTTACACCGCATATGCTAACATAAGATTCTAGCCTTGAAAAAAAAAAGATTAAAAAATTGGAGTATTAAAAAAATTGGACTTAGGGGTGTTAACTGTATTTTACTAAAAAAAAATAATAATACAATAAGAGAGAAAGGTGCTGTAACAAGAAGTCTTCCTCTCTGAAAAGTACAAACCTTCAAAATTTTTAGCTAGGATTAGATTGACCTAATGTGTTTGTTTAGATGGAAACCTCTTGTAAAGGTAATTTTTTGTGTTTTCTTATATTTGGTATTATTAAAAAAATAATTCAATGAAAATCTTTTTTTAGTCAACAAAAATTTCTATTAAAAATATTGCTTATATTTTAGAGAATATTTTTCACATCAAACTAAATAAAGGAAATTAAGAGGGAATATGAAAACTATTGAAAATTTTTTTATCTCATTTTGAGACTACTACCAAATATAAGAAAACCAGATAGTATTCCAAAAAAAATAATTTTAGGAAAAATGACTTATTATAGAAAACATTAAAATGGAGCGTAAGTATTGGTTCATAATAATGGGATTATCTTCTATTTATCCTTTGATTACCTTAGTTTACATCAGAATTTTATTTGAAAATTCTAGTATTCTGTTAAAATATATGGTCCACAAATTTTTTTTTTTTTTTTTTTGTATTTAACAAGTTTATTTAATCTTAATCATTAATATAGGGAATTACCTTATTTAAATTTTTTTGTAATAATAAATTTTTTTTTTCTTTTATTTGCAGTGAAAAATAGATAAACTTCTAAGAATCAATATTGTATAAAATATAAATATGTTACACTGTGTTTATGAATCAAAAATTTTAAGGGTAAAATGGCATTACTGGAAATAAAAATTAAATTCCTAACTTTTTGTCAAATCTGCAAATGACTTTGATATTTCAACCATACTTCTCTTTTTTTTTGGTAAATGACATTACAAGTTAGAACCATACTAAGTACCTTTCTTGCTGGTTGTTTGATAATGGGAAATTTCGTGTGATGAATGATAAGGCAAGTTAAACGAACCTTTTTGTGTGTGTGTGTGGATAATAATACTGCTAATATCAAACTTATTTGCCATCAAATGTATTAATTTTTATTGCAAAGAGCCAAATACAATTTTTCTTGATTGCGAGAATGAGGAAAGCATTCGGGAAAAACTCAAGTCGTCCTCCCTATCGATTTCTATTCAACGAAAAAAGAAGAAGAAGAAAGCATTCGAGAAAATAACGGAGAGATTAATGTTACAAGCTGGCAATTGGGAAATAAATTCCTATGTAAATTACTTTCCAGCAGTTTTCTATTGACTCCATTGTTCATTTCAATTCAAGGAATCATTGTTAAAGACTTAGAAACATTGGAGCCATTCAGCTATATAATCAAAGACTTTGGAATAATTGGACAGTTAGCCCTTATTTCCACCCAAAGAGTTTATAAGAAAATGGCATATTTTATTGAAACTTCAAACTTTACAGCATTATATCTTTCTGTACTTTTTTAAAGCCTTTTTGTTAATTTTAAGTAAAATATAGCTTACTTCCACTTAAGGGTTTACTGTACAAATATCAAGAAAATTATATAAAACCGCTTTGAATTTTGCATAACAGCATAACAATCAATAAATTATTGAAACGTTATATATTTTTTTTCTCTTTTAAAATATGTCCATTTTAACTCATAATTGAACTCCAAAAAAAAAAAAAAACTCATAATTGAACATGTAGTATTATATAACCTGATTTCTTAGACCACCTGTTAACGTGAACTAATTTAGTTTCATGCTTAATTTGCACATCATTATCATTGTCTTCTTGAATTTTGCTCTCCCCTCCTCACCCCCAAGGTCCCAACAACTTGAAATGATCAATTTCATTGTTTATTCTCTCCTTTCCCTTGAGATGAAATATTTTATTATAAAAATTATATATATATATATATATATATATATATATATATATATATATATTAATTTGATGGTTGGAAGATGGGAATTTGAACCTTAGATGTCTTTGTTTGATAGTTATGTAATTTAAAATTTATTCTATTATCAAAACATAACACTATATTTATTTTTAGATTTGCTAATTATCAATTTTTTTATCATTAAATGAAGTCAATCAATTCAAAAACAAATGAAGGATCATCTTTTCCCCTTTTCTTTCATCCACACTCCATCTCATGAATAAATTATTCCTTTTCAAAACATTTTATTATTTCTCCAACAAATAGATAATTAAAAAGACCTTTTACTTTTTTTTTTTTTTGAGGTAAACCCTTTTACTTTTTGTAAAAAGGAAGATAACATAATGGAATCTTCATTGTATAATTTTCTATTATAATAGAAATATAAATAATTAGGGGCAAAGTTATGAAGGGATATGTGTGTGTGTGTGAATAATACAATAAAAGTGTAACAAAATACCTGTTTCAATATAAGTGTAACAAAATAGGATTTATTATTGCTCCAATAATACGTATGTGTGTGTTTGGATTGATTTATTTTATTTTATTATATTTTTAATTTATTAAAAGTGAGAAACAATACAATCGTATTAAGAAGATAAATTATGGTTTTAAAATTATATATAAGTAAATAAGATAATTGAAAAGAAAAATATTTCAAACTCACGGGGTCCATAATTTTATTTATTTTTTGACATGGTCAAAAATCACTGCAATCCATAGTTTTATTTGTTTGTGAAATGGTTAAAAATCAATACTCTACAATGCAGCCCCTTAGACTAACATGCTAGTCGCAGTGTAAGCTCAAAGGAGAGCTGCAACGTATGATATTATAACTAATTTGATGATTATAAGAGCATAGGAATCTCTTAGTTAATATCCAATCTAATATATATATTCACACACAATCGTAGGAGAACTTAGCCGGTATGTAAAAAAGGAAGGGTTTTTTTTTATATTTGAGAGTGTAACAACACATTCCTTATATTTTAAAAAAGAGAAATGATATGTTCACAATATTTTCACAACATTTTTACAACATATCCTAAATGGCAGGTTATTACTGATTGTTATTGTTGGGGCAAAAAAGTAACCTTAGATTCAAATTTGAATTAATAACAACTAACCACTTATGATTTGTAAAGAAATATTATAAAAATATTGTGGACATAACAGCTCTCTTTAAAAAATTAATAATAAAGTGCAATGACCAATGATCAGACACAATTACTTCCATTTTTGGTAGCTCCAAGTATACAACTTCATCCATTAATTTTTGGTAGGTCCAAGGGGCAATTTCTCAGCAATCCACAGAACATTGAATTTGGACAATGTTGGAATGGAGACTATATTGGGTCTATTCCTGTGTTCCATCCTCATACTTGTCAAGAAAAGGGGGAACTATTACTAAATAATGGGGGCTTGACTCATTCGCCTTGCTGAGTTTGTTGTGTAAGCTTGATCTGATCATTCCACGTAAAAAAGTCACAATTTCCTTTGGTTTAACCAGTAATTGACAATTACTTAAATTGAACTACATAAGTCTAACATACATACTACCATAACAAGTTTAGAAGATCTTCTATTTCAAAAATAATAATAATTTGATGTTTATAACTTTTATTTTCTTTGGGGAGGTTTGGCATGATGTATGAGGAATGAATTTCTGTGTGTGTGTGTGTGTGTGTGTGTGTGTGGTGTGTGTGTGTGTGTGTGTGGAGAGAAAATGTACAAGCAAAGCAACTTCCATGTGGACTCATGATGGAAAATCAACTAATTCAAGACTTATGAGTCATCATGGATTATCTCATATACACACATCATCACATGCGACTATCTGGGCGATGGGTTTATTGGTCAGGCGTAACGTGTACTTCGAGGTTGTAAAATTTAGATTCAATATATCACGTTATCCATTCATACGATATTAACTATTAAGAATGTCTTGTGGATTGAAAGAGACTGAGACTACCTTTTTTTTTTGAAACAAAATATAATGGATGAGACATCAATCTCTCATATATTAATATATGTGTGTGTAGCAAATTTGTCTTCATTCTTAAACTTATGTGGTTATTTCTCTCACAACGTTTGGGTTGATTTTTACAAGTAAGAATGCATATATTTAATGGATAAGATTTTTTTTTTTTTTTTTGCTAATGTTGATATCCAAGCCTCTTTTAGTACCTAATTATAATTTGTATTAACGCACAATGATACAACGGAAGAAAATGAATAAATAATTATAATTGTCTTCCATGAAGGTAGAGAAAATATTATGGACTTATATTCTATTTTCAAAAATAATAGTAATACTAAAAAAATACTTTTTTATATTTATGTTTAATTCTTGTTTTATTTATCATCTAATCTGTGGATAATCTTAGTTTACATGATAAATTAATTTGAAAAGTAACCGTATTTTATTGAAATATATGATGATACACAATTTTTTATATCCACCATATACATCTAATCTTAAATATTAATATGAAGTATTGCTTTATTTAATATTTTTATAATAATAGATGAACTATTAAGATTCTATATATTTCTTTAAGGACAGAATGCCATTTCTGAAACTAAAAGTTAAGTTCTTAACGTTTTCTCAAGTTTTCCAAATGATATTGGCATTGCAACCATACCAAGTGCCTTCTTGCTGGCTGTTTGGTAATGGGAAATTTTGTTTGATGATTGATAACACAAATGCCATTTCAATTGGACAAAATTGGCTACAATTTCACTTGATATCGATTTACTGGATAAGAATTTTGATAAATTCATCATTGGATTCCATTATTTTTAATATCTTTAGTGGTTGCAAAATTTCAGTAGATCAAAGACCAATAATTATATATTTCATTAATCAAATGTCTTCTTTCTTTTTCTTTTTCTTTTTTCTTCTTTCTGTCGGAGGAAAATGTACAGGCAACTTCAAAGTGGACTCTCATGTACACATGTCAGTCAGCATCCTCACTTTTCTTTCGCCCAAACTCTATTTCATGATTAATAATTTCTTTGCAAAACATTTAATCAATGCTTCAACAAATAGATAATTAAAAATACCTGTTTTGCTTGCTGCATTCATGACTCAACTTCACTAATCACTACACGACAACAATTATCCCCTAACCTTTTGTACAAGGGCATATAACACGATGGAATCCTCGTGTATAATGTTCTATTATAATAAAAATATAAAAAATTAAGGGCCAATATATGAAGGGAGATCTCTACGTGTCTGTTTGGGTTGATTTTTTTGTTAATTTATTAAAAATAGGTAAGAAAATAATTATAACTAGAAGAAAATGAGGTTTTACAAAATTGTATATAAATAAATAAATAAGAAAATAATTTTAAACAAAGTTTAGATACAAATTTAATTATAGCCAGCGACTACAACCCCCTAAAAAAATATTAACATAATCATATATTTTAAAAATCTAACACTTGGATTGTATATATATTCTTAATACATATGTCAAATTTCATGTCAATCAAATGCTATTTACTATTCAATCAATAAACTTATTTTTTAAGTATAAATTTAAACTACAAAAATTTAAAATTTAAAACATTTGATTAATAACATAATTTTTGATTTTTGATCTTTTAGAAATTTTACAACCATAATTAATATAAGAAGAAAATATTATCTAATTATAAATTTATCAAAATTCATATCCAATAAAAATATTTTTAGTAGAATTATAGTCATTAGCTATAATTAAGTTTACATCCAAATTTTGTCTATACATTTTTTTTTTAAGAATAATTCAAACAACAAAGCATGCAAACACAATCCCAAAAGGTTATAACCCTAGTGTAAGCTCAAAGGACAGCTGCAACATATAATATTATATATAACTAGTTTGAGGATTTTAATAAGTGCATGCGATTATCTTAGTCAAAATCCAATGGTCATATTATACATTATCGTAGCACGTAGGACTCAGCATGTACATAAAAAGTAAGGACCCATATTTTTCTTTTTCTTTTTTTAACAGTGCAATAACCCCATATGGGCCATATGGCTTATACCAATTCTTCCATATTTGGTAGGTCCGAGGTACAGTTTCTTCTGGGATTCAGCCAATACATTGCATTGAAATTTGGATAGTTTCATCCTCATACTTGTAAAGAAAAGAGGGAAGTATTCAATTAAAGTATTAATAATGCGCCCTTGACCATTCATGATTCAGCTCCCTCAATGTGTCAGTGTGTCGTGTAAGCTTTATCCACTCATTCCATGTGTTATGAGTCATACAGTTTGGTGATTTCTGATCAAATAGGCCCGTATACAAGTCATTGTTTTCTTTTTCTTTTTGGCTGAATAGTCATAGTTTTCTTTTTCTTTTTCTTTTTGGTTTAACAAGTGATTTACAGTCATAGTTTTAAATATATATATATATATAGAGAGAGAGAGAGAGATGCAGTTCTAACACAAAAACATATCACAAATTTAAATAATAAAATATTCATAAAATATTTTTAAAAACAAAGAAAAATAAATAAGCCATGTAAGATTATAAATTAAGTTTTAGATTCATATAACCAGTTATTTTTGCACCCTACCTCCTTTATCACTAAACATTAAACTACTAGAATTTTTTCCATTAAAAAATCAAAAAGCTTACTTTATTCAAAAAATTATATAGCAATTAACATATTGGCAACCCCCCCACCCCACCCCGCCCCCCAAAAAAAGAAGAAGAAGAAAAAAGCAGAAAGAGAATCACTTGAGGCGAGAAGTGGAAAATGATGAAGAAAGGAAGACTGCTAAATAAGTTGAAGAAAAAGTAGACTTCTACCAAAAAGAGAAAAAAAAAAAAGTAGACAACATGGGATAACAAATAGTTGTTAAAGTTATTTAGGAAAAAAAAAAAGAAAAAAGAAATTTCAAGAGTCTTGAGATCATCACCTTACAAATAAAAGAAGCAATTATTTTATTCCGTTTAGCTTTTTTTTTCTTGGGTTAAAATTCTATTAGAGGATGAAAAATAATAGAGCTCTACAATTACTTTAGGATCGACTTGACTTAAGTTTAGTGTCCAGTTGCACTGAATCCATTCAGAACACGTATAACTGG